>KK120805.1:290381-310393 GCA_000611955.2 Stegodyphus mimosarum
AGGGAAAAACATGAGAACATCTCGACGCAATCCAGCATATGAAGGATATCGCCCGTCATATTTTTAGTTCAAGTACCCCTGAAGAGTTTACTAGACGTTTTGAGATGAGAAATATATATTAAAAATCCACTTCGGTTTCACGTGTATTCTACACAGCTATCTTCCAATTGCTAACTGACTAAGCTAATCATTGTGCCACGACAGCACACTCCATGAACGCAGCAACTTCTGAAATATCTAATAGAATCCGAAAATAGAGAAAGGTCTAGATTCGATTTCCGCTCGAAGCTACACTATTTCGTCAATCTTGCATCAAATCCGCATCAACCTTGATAAAAATAATTTGATTTCTCAATAAAATGCAGACTCGGTACAATAGCTGTTAACAAAAATTCATTTCTCTTAATATGCTGATTTCCAATTATATGACTCAAAAGACCGCCATACTTACTTATTAACATATTGATTAACTAGCTGAAGACAACTTTACTAATAATGAGTCTGATGAAGAGAATCAGTGCGAGTCTATGTGAATATTAGGAAATTAGTTAAAGCTTTAGCAGGATATTTACTATGGAAAATATGTGCTGTTTTCTCAGTTCATATTACTTTATTATTTAACTTTAATAAATCCGATGATTTTATCGCAAATCAGCTTGTTCGCGTTTTTTATTTCTGTTGATTATTGGAACTTTCCGAGACATCAAAATTTTGTTTTATTCTGGCGCACTTGATGATGAATTTTACGTATTATTTCTTATCAATAATATACATGTGTCACTTAACTGTTTGCATTACTGGAACATGTTACTGCTTTAATGTTGAGATTATATTTTAAAAATTTCTGTTCTTCTGTAACATTTCTTAAAAATAATTCAGTTCTTAGAAAAGTGCCTATAATAATATAATAATCATTAATATATATTATAGGTACTTATAGGTAATTTAATAATATTAATATATACTATACATGACAATAGTAGAGCTATGTCAACCCCAGCAGCCAAGCGGTAAAGTCGCTGAGCACTGGTAAGTTGACCTGAATTCGTTTCCAAATGAACGTGCTGGTTTTTTGGGCATTTTTGTGACTTTTTCTATGTGTAACATGTATTGGATATATTGGACCAGTGTTTTTTACGAAGAACCTTTACGAAAGAATTTAGAGAATCCTTTACGGGAATTTAGAGCATCCCTTACGATTTTTAGAGAATCCTTTACGAAAGTCTCTCTCCTCTGAGGCAGATAGCCGTAGAGTGTTTTGCATAATTAAATAATGCGTACCAAATACAAATGATATGATAATCATTTGATTGTATTTATATATATTTCTTGTACCATATCACCTTTATCTGTTGCATAGTAGTTGTCATATGCAACTCTTTGTATACATATATGTTCATTTCAAATCGTACTAATTACAGTTCTTAAGAAATATTCTGATTATACTCGTATATAAGTAATATCTAATTTTACGACATTAAAATGAAGCAGAAAAGTTTAAAGTTAAGTAAACTATATTTACTTGATGTCGATAAAAGACATCGAAGCCTAAATTGGAATTTTTGTGGTTAAATTATATCAATGAAATCAGAACTTCGATTTTCATCATTTTACCTTTTCTGTAGTTTTACATTATAAAGCATGTACTAGAGAATGAATTGAGATCATGATTTTAAGTTTTACTAGGTAGTGATCTGCTCTTTAAAAATGACTTCAGTAAATTCTGTACAAAACAAGCAGTTCAAATATGATTTATCTGCTTATTTTTCCCATACAGTTGTCTCAGTAACTTGAGACTTTAGTGCAAGTATAGATTATATACACATTGCTTTTGAAAAACATTAAACATAACTTTGAAATCTGTAATTAAAATTGTTTAAAAAACTATAATTGTAAATTATTATGAGGTATATTCTGATTTAACTGCCGTGTTAAAATAAGTGAAAAAATATTTAATTCGAAAAATAAGGCTTTTTAGAAGAATTTCTCTGCACTCTTTTAAATAGTTTAATTTTACTGCAGATCCAAGTGATAACCTTCTATAGCCTTCTTAGTTCACTTTATTATGCAGAAAATGATAGCTGTTTCTATGGAATATAATTAAACCATTGGTAAATGTTATTACATGGATAACACGTTCCTTGCAATGAAATCTGTTTTCCCTGTTTTCATTCTTCTTAGTTTACAGGTTATTTTTTAGATGATTATTTACGCAGCTATAATCAAAACAGGAAAATAGTCACTGAAAACATCAAATTCTTTCATGTCAGTATAGTTTCAAGTATAGGTTACAGCTCATTTTCAATTATAATTTAATAATAAAATATACCCTTCCTATAATGTCATTTGTAAATCTAGCAATGATTACCTTAACCTGATTTGAATTCTAATCACATTCCTAAATGCCAATCAGAAATTTCTAGTCAGCCTACCATAACTAATTTAGTCCTCGTGCTGTAATTTATAAAAATGGTTACTGGTTGTCTTGAACCAAAATGCCTCGAGGTAATTGTGCTGGAAATTCATCATAAACTACGAAATAACATGTTAAATAAAGTTCACACTTAAATTTACCCGGACGCTAAATAATTTCCTTTCCCTCAGCGAAAACACATCTAGCCCAATGAACACTACTCAAATGACAAATATGCTGCCTCCAAAGTTTTCCTCTGATACCAGCAGATCCGTCATCTCCATCTTTTACCCGAACTCTTACCAGATGACTTCCCTTGAGAGGAGGGGGGACTCATGCAACCTAGGAATATCCCCCAGAAAGAAACTCTTTCCTGCCCCTTTGGGTAATTTCTCGAGAGTTTTCATTAGCTAGATAAAGCCCAGGGTTTAGTTGCTACCCTCGGCAGAGTTTACGATGCAACTGGGAGGTATCTAGCTTGCAATAGCCAAGGTAAGCGTTTATGCTCCTTGTGAATGGTTGATGCTTATGAGCCCCCCCCCCTTCTTTTTAGTTGTTCCGGGACGTGAAACCCGAACTTGTAGTCGTTCGACAAAATATCATTAGTCACATGAGAGCTTGGAATGACGTTCTAAACAGTTTTCTTGGGGTATCAGATATCAATTCATGTGAGTCATATATATCTTATTTCTTTTTTAACCTGTTGTTAACCTGTGCACATAAGTAAGTGAGATAATGTTTTCCGTCTCAGAACTCAAGTTCTCAGTGAGCAATATATTTTCAACGAATAAGCACGAATTAGCTTCCCCACAAAACGTTTCCACTATTTTTACTGTGATGCCAGTTTGTCTCTGCATCTGTATACGTGTGACAATTTTTTCATCCACGATAACTTATAATTTTAATCTGTCTAATTATTTATAATTTCAGGTTTTCCTATAATGTCTCCTTTCTATTCCTCACCAGAATGCAAATCTATTTAGTTAGTAGTATTTAAGTTAATGTTTTTGGATTCGAAGGCACAGAGTGTATCTGCCTCTCAAGGCCACCTTACTTTATTTAATTCTGCCATCTCTCATACGTTTGTAATTAATAGGCCTTGCGTTATTTCCTGCCGACATTTAAAGTGATGCGCCAGTTAGAGTTTACTGAGGCAGCTTATATTTAAATATGATAGTGTAGTCCTTTACTGATAGTCCACGTTTTAAATTGGAATTCGTCTCTTTAGTTATATCACCACATGGGATGAATTATTTTGTTAGCACAATACGTGAACTTATGTTCAAGTCCTCTTTTAATAAAAATGTTGTTTCAAACCTTTTCAGTTTCTATAATTACTTCAGGCACAACAATAATTATCTCTGGAAACCGTTTATGCTCCCGAAGCAAGCCACACTCTATAAACTTTTATATCAAACTTCCAAAAATTTCCATTTTCTGTATTTGAGATTTCTTAATTCACATAAACATGTCATAAGATTAGGGTAAAAGCGAGAAATGGGACGAAGCAATTTACCTAAAACCCACAGCTGCTTTTAATCAAAAAGTATATTAAAACACAATCCAAAATTTTTCAATTTTAGTATTTAAGACTTTTATACAGCAGTTAAAACATGTAGACTTTTCCTTATTTTGTATAACAAGTTTATTTTAAGTTTGATACCTTTCCTGAACCTCTCAATTTCCCCTTGTATTTGCTCTCCAGGATGTAAATTTAAAGTTAAGTAAAGTGAATATTTAAACGGGAAAATCTGAGTCTGTTTAGAACGTGTTTTCACTAGCCAGCGCACGTTTCGTTGCTATATCGCTGTTACGCCAGTAAGCGTTTTGGCCATTTTGGTATTATCATCCCACCTGTTAGGTTTTTGAGAGTCAATCCGTTATTTATAAATTAACGTGCTAATCCAGCACTATTCGTTTTTAGATTCGACTTGAATATTTTCCTATATTTAGGTTTCCTACGGCAAGTTGACACTGTTTTGTAACGCACGAAGATCGTAAATTTCTGTTAAACTTTGAATTAATAAACGGTTACTTTTCAACCTTCTTCTGTGCTCGTATTTATTCACGCCTGTGGGAGAATTAGCCAGGTTCATTGCAGGATCTAGTTACGTTTATGTGGAATAGCAGAGACAGATCTTAGAAACATTAAATTATGCATATGATTGATAATGATATTTTACTCGAAGTCCCGAAATTGATATTTTATACACATGAAATCATGATTGAGCAAAAATTATTAGATTTAAATTGTACATGATAAACTGAAAGGGATCTTTACAGGAAATTAACACGTATTCATGGAAAAGTACAGAAATACTAGAATAAGAGTTCACTCTGGCTAATTCGATTATATCTAGACATGATGTATACTTATGTAAAGCCATACAAGAGAATGATTTTTATAGCAGCGTTTCGGTTGCAGAACTTCAAAAATCTTGTAATATAGTCAAGATACCAAAAATTCATTTATTAGTCTTTTGCACTATTGATGATGATGAAGCACAAATGCACATAGCAAATTCGAAAATGAATATTGGTATACCTCTTATCCGGAACGCACGGTAGACATAATTCAGCAGTAATTCCCGAAAATGACGAGCATTGTTTAGTCATGCCTAAATATTGCAAGAATGCACATGCAGATCGAAATAAAATTAGATTTGTTTATAACATGAAAATGACGCAGAAGGAACCTAAATTAAGATATTCTTTTCAAAGTATTTAATTTAAATATATTATCAAAACTTAATTTTCTCTATTTAAAAACCAATTAAATTACATGTTATTCAACTGCTAGCTGTATGTTATTAAAATGTATGTTCGTCAGTTCAATAAAAGCAATTTTTAAGAAAAATAATAAATGGATAACCGTTTGGTGATATTGGTATAAATTAAGAGAAAACAGTTTTTAGGCATACCCAATTATGCTTAATAAAGCATAATCCAAAATTCTGTCTTACAGACCTTAAGTTTATTGGAACAACAAATTAAATTTTGTTTACAGATGATGAGTCAGAAGTAAAAGTTTATTCAATCCTCACTGCTATTTAAAACAGACAGGGTCACGTGCTGGTCACCTAAATTTCTTTTTAATATGAGTTTAAGATACATTCATATTATTAAATGAAAGCATAAATTCGAACAGCGGCCTTCCAACTGTGTTTCAAGGAACCTGGCAACACTTATAAGACTTTCGGAAATAAAAATCAAAATTCAAAAGAATTTTTAATACCAGCTTTACCGCAAAAATACCATTTAGAGCAATAATTATAACAACAGTTTTCAATTTTGTTGTATTTATTATCTTATATGATATAAAATAATTCAGTTTTCCGGAGAAACCCTATAACAAAATATTGATTTTCTTTCAATTTTCTATGCCAAGTATGCGCTATATTAATGCATTTTCAATGCTTTTTTAACGTTAAGTTTTTGATGATGGTAGAAAGAACTTACAGTTTTAGTAGTTCCAGCATTAAATGTAATGAAGAAAGTAACGAATGTTATCACAGGTTCAGGTTCAGGTGGAAATGCAGTGGAACACCCAATGTTTACTATAAGTAATGTAGGTATTGTCGCACTACACTTCGGTTTATTTTTTAAATTAATATTCAAAATAGTACATAGTATAATATAACACATAATATAACAGTATAAATAGTATATCGATATTTTGATTGATATCATATGTATTAGATATAATTATAGAAGTTATAATAGGTATAATAATAGTAGGCTAACGTTCATAATAGGCTAACAGTCATAATTTATAACAGTTCATAATAGTTCCATGAGATAAAGTTTATTATACTGATCTGTATCTTCTTCCTGTTCTTTTTTTTTCTTTTTTTTTATTATATCATTATTATTGCAAGGGTTTGTTTTAAAAATAATTAGATAACAAATGTTTTAGATGAATTGCAGCTTCAAAAATGAGTTTTGACATTAATTACTTTAGTGCTCACATAAATTTTTCCCCATTGAAGATAGATATTTGATTGTATTTTCTATTTTATGTTGTAAATGTTTGTTGGTAATTGCAAAACGGAGGAAGGCACTGATATTTGAATTAGGCAATTTAATATGAGTTGACTTTGTTAAGGGACATTGAGTAATATAATGGATTGGATCACCTTTATATCCACATACACATTGCTCAAAGTTTGAGATGTTGAATCTGCAGAAGTATGTGGGAAATGCCGCGTGTCCAGTTAAAAAGCGGTTTATATAACCATTGACCATTGTACATGTATCATTTACATGAGGTGCTATTTGATGTAATTATTTTCCTATAATATTTATTGTTGTCCATTCTTCTTCCCACATTTGGAGGCTGATTTTATGTAGATATTTCTTGAGGTATAATTTCGGCCAGGAGATTTTTCTTGAAGGGATATTATTGTTGGTAGTAGCTGATTTGGCTGCTGAATCGACTTCTTCGTTACCAAGAACTTCAACGTGAGCCTTTATGCAATAAATGTTTGGTGATATTTGAGGATATTGGATAATTTTGTTAAAAATATCTTGAATTATTTCAGATGGGTGTTTGGGATTTTGTAGAGCTAGTATTGCTGATTGACTATCTGAGAAAATATTGATTTTTTTTAAATTGTTATCGATTGAGTATTCTATTGCCATTCGAATTGCGTGTAATTCTGCTTGGAAGATACTATTTTCCTTGGCGAGTCGATTTTGGAGAGTTATTTTCTGGGTTTGATCTATTTGTATTATACATGCACAGCCAACTCCTAAGTCCATTTCAGATCCATCTGTATATATTATTGGTGGAGATATATGACAGGTTGGAGGTTTTATTGTGCTATATATTTTAGGATTAGAGGCAGGATGTCTTCTGTAGGAGTTGACTGGAATTTCAAAATTGTTTGGATTAAATATTTCATCATGTAATATGCAGGATTTTTTTAATTTGAGAATTGTGGCTTTTGCATGTTCACCATGTTCAGAATGTTATCACAGAAGACCGCAGAGTTACGCTTAATCAGCCACTTTAATTATTATTTCAAGGTTATTAAACGGACACATAGAGATTTTTTACCTCTTGCACAGTTGCTTATTTCATTTTAGTTAAACGTTGCTTTCACGTTAGTTCATCTGTACCTTCTGTTTTTATATCATGCTTCACTAGAACGCAAAATACTTTGAGCTAAATAGTGAGAGAATTTGTAAGTTAGAATTTTGTTTTGACATCCTCTCAGTATATATGTCAGTTTGAGAAGAGAAGTCACCCATTTATCTGATCTTCGGAATTGCCAAATGGATTTTGTACCACCTAAGACATAACTTAAAACCGATATATTAGAAGGCCGGTTATTTAGGAGTTGAAAGCTAAATTGTGTATTGTATTAATTTAAATAACTGAATTACTGAAACCTCCAAGTAACGGTAGTTACCACCTGTTAGACGTAGTAATAAGGTAGACGTAGTACTGTTTAAGTGGACATATCTCGGAACATATTTAGGATATCCTGAGTATATTTATTTTAAGATATCATGATTTCAGTTTCCTAAGGAGATTGTAATTTAACATCCTGTGGATATCTTCTGTAAGTTGGACTTCTGTAAGTTCTGTAAGTAAGTACCGGGATATGAGTAGGTGTCTTAAAGATGTTGGTTCTCAAAAATCTTAATTACTTCTGGAATTTCGCATCCTGAGGATATACACACCGTTGCCTGCGTACGGGTTCGTAATAGATTAAATGCATAGAGCTCGGATTATAAATTAGTAACATTTATTTTATCAAATAACATCAGGGTTCTGGAACTTTCTACAAAAGTACTCATACAACTCTTCACAAAATCACAGACTACAATCAGCAGTTCAAAGTCCTAAGAACGTTAAACACAAAACAATGCAAAGCGTTACTAAAGAGCGAATTGGACCCCGAAATATCTCAGTACTCCTATTCATGCTGAACTAACAGTTAAAACAATGACAACTGAGAGCAGCTGATCTTTCCGGTCTATTTAATTTTCATCCTGCCACCCAGGAATGTTTACTACTTTCCAAAATTACTGAAAAGCAAAAAAGCCGGTAACCTTTACAGTTGCATCTGAAATCAATTACAGTTATTTAATTACAATACCTAATACGGTGATGCAAGGACCGGACCAAAATGTCGCCATGTCTGGCGACTATTTTCCGATTTTTCGCTAAATCGGGCGACAAAAATTTGTCGCTAAAACCACCGCCAGCTTGGCGTATCCATTTACTCAGTGTTAAATAAACTTGCCCTTGTATTCTTACTTTCCCGGCAGGCTACGGCTCTCTAGATTTTCGTGTTGCATTATATATATAATTTCACTAAAAGTATCTATCTGTGTAACAAATCCGTAACAATACTGTATACTACAGTGGACTTCCGTTGTCAAACATTCTAAGAATGTTTATTCTCAGTTCTTGCAACTTTGCTTTTATGTATTTGCACATTTGAAAGTGTTCATATTTTTTAATTTTTATTGGCATAATTTATTCTCTCGTTAAAAAAACTGCTATCCAATTTAGACTTGTTATTTCTTTATTAACTTTAATTGCTATTTTCTGGTATTTTAATATTTATTTAGGTATGTAAAAGTATTTTGAATAAACTAGCTATTTTAAGAATATTTGCTAAATTTTAAATAACATATAATTTATAGAAAATATTGTTTAAATTGCTTATAAATTTACCTGGAGAATGTTACTGTACAAATTTAGAAATGTATAAATGCTATTATAAGTATTAATGTGCAAATATTATTATAAGTACAGGTAAAATTAGGAAAAGCAGAGAAAGTTTTATTTTATTTTATTTTCTAATTTATTGAATTACAGGAAGGGAAATGCTTTTCAATCTCGTGCACTGTGAATGGTATAGAATTACAGTTATACTTTAAGTTTCAATAAAATGAAAGCTCTCTGATGACCAGCCACGATTCTAGACATTTTATTCCTCTGTAAAAGCGGATGTTAGAGAAATAATGCTTAATATTAATAAGTATTAATATCCTTCGGAATATTGGTCACTTTCCGAAGTTGTTGCTTTCAAAGAGGGTGTTTGCTACATGTTTTTATTTATATTATCAGAAACCAAAATTGATTTATATTCTCAAAAATACTGGACAGAATGTCGTCTTCAGAGATGTGTTCATTTATATGGTATCGTCAGTTTTGCATTTCAATGAAAATGAATGCATCATTATTTAACAACAACTACCGCACCATTAATTTATGAGTTATAGGAAATCTGTGAGATAAGTATTATTTATTATGAAATGATACAGAAAGTTCTGTAGAACCATATTCCAGCATCGCATATTCTTTTCGAGGAAATTGTTAGTTCGTAAAGTTAATATCAAATTCTTTCGCCAAACCGCTTTTAAAACAAAATGAATGACACCAAGCATAAATGTCTTGAGATTAAGAGTCAAATGTCCGGTAGATATTCCTGTGTTACGAACCTTGTAGGAGAGCGCGTCGAGAAAGCGTTGAACCTGGGACATCTTCCTGCCATTGCGTGTACCAATCTTCTAGGAAGACTGACCTGAGGAGTCTTTTTGAGACTTGGATGAAAAGTGAGACCTCTTTATCAGTAGTTGCTTTAGATGCGACGTTCTTGGTGAGATCACCACCTCTTTCATTGTCTTGTTGGCCGGTACGACCTCTGATCCAAATGATCTTGATTGGAGTCGTACAACTAAGCACGGTGAGGACTTCTATTAAAGCTGCGATGTGAGGCTGCCTGGGTGGGTATGAGTTCAAGTGTTTTAGTGCACTCATACCATCCGTGCAGAAGGCAGTCTTCTCTGTATATAACCATAGAGCTACTTCTCTAAGCGTGAATCGCTCTACTTCAAAAACAAAGGCGTGGTCGCTCAGCCGAACGTGGTCATAATAGATTTCTTCATTATTGGAAAAGATAGTAAACGCTGTTCCTCCTTGTACTGAGATCTTGAAACCATCTGAAAAACGTTCTCTGAGCAGAAGTCGCTAATGTGGGTAGAAATACCCCTCGATTTGGAGGAATCTACAGACTGACCTTTCAAGGTTGGTCTTGAGGTCTAACGCAAGTAAACCAGCGAGAATGTGGAGTACTGCTGTAAATGTTGTTACAAAGGAACCAGTGATACTGAGGAGGAGCGTTCATGTGATTTGTTGAAGTGTTTGGCACGTCTTTGCTGTGCCAGTCTTCCAGACAGAGTAGCTTAAAGGATCATATATTTGAGCTTAAATAAAGTTGTTTAAAAAGCTGACCATTCTGGTTCGATGCGTCAGTAATCATTCTATTTAGCTTGTTGATAACGTTGTGAGTCTTGTCCCCCATATCAGTGAGGTGGGGAAACCACGTTATCTTCTGGTGAAGCCTAAAGACTAAGTATCTTTTTGTACGTGGGCGTTGTAATGGAGATCATTTCTATTTGATATGTGGTCGATTTTCCTCTACTTTGGCCCCTTTTGGGAAGACGCTGATTTTTCTCGATACTAAATTCGAGTTTATTATCCTCGTTTCATTTCGTCAGAAGATGCAGAGCGTTTTATAATCGTTTTGTTGTCTCCATTTATTATAAATATAACGTCATCAGCGTAGGACTGAATTATGGCATTGTCTCCAAAATTGATGATAAATGCAGAGTCCGCAATCATGTTACACAGTATGGGTCCTAAATTGGACCCTACGGTGCTCCTTTGCGGTACTTCATTATGTTGTTAAGTGTATCTCTTTTATACGTGACCTGGCAATCCGCGAGGTAACTGATAATCAGGTTACGCATGTTCTTTAGGTATTGCAGGTCTATAATCTGGCTTTAAGCGCTGGCCACTGCAGTTTAATAAAAGTGGAGGCCACGTCCAGTGAGATAATACACGTGGATATTTTTTCCTACTTTCTAAGATGATGCGTTGTACGTTATTGAGTGAATCAATGGTACTCTTCTCTTTAGAGAACACATATTGGGCAGGTTTGAAAAGAAGCTTGTTATCAATCAAGTAATGCGTGAGATGTTGCGTAAGACCGAGATCAGGCATATTGCTCTATATGAGCCTGGTTTTGATTTATCTTTGCCCTCATTTTGAAATAGGACCAGTTCAGCATTCTTCCACGTGCTTGGGAAATAGCCCAGTCGGAGACATCAAACAAGACAAGGCAAGACAGAGTCAAGTTGAAAAGATCTAATATCTGATTCTCATCTGCTAATCTTAATTCTTCTATTGTCTCTATTGTGAGGTCTAATTGTGCGCCTTAGTCCCTCGAGTGAGAATGGGCAGTCATCTTCTGAATTTGCAACGGAATTTGAACGAGTACGAATACTAGCATGGGGATCCGAGTCTTTGCAAGGATCGTCTTGCGGGAAGTGGAACTTCATTTTTCTTGGATGGTATCTTCTATGTTTCCCTTCACGGACCCATACTTTTCACTTTTGCAATATCGAAGTATGTCCTGAATGGAGAGCATATTGTCATTTTGTTCCAAATCATGTCCCATGCTTTTCGTTTTTCTCCGTACCTCTGCTGTCCGCGGCTTCTTTTAGAGGAGTCTGTTTTTGGTTCTTCGTTCTCCTGTAGTTTTCTTGAATCTTTTTGCGCAGGGTTTTAACCTTATCTCTGAACATCGTTTAGTCTTTCGAACACGATGGGCTAGTGCGGAGTCTTTGCCTACTGTCATTTAATTGAATCGTATTCTAATAGATCAAATGGAGATTTGTTTTGATTTCTTTCACGTAACTGTCTATCTCCTCCAGAGTGTTTAAGCTTCTGGGATCTGTCAAGGAGTTGTAGACTTCTTTCTTGAAGTCTAACCAATCGGTGTGCCTGACAGTTACTTTCTTTCACTTCCATGTGAGTGACTGATGTTACTAATTTCAATATAGATGTTACTGGAATCGCTATCATTTGCTTCGTCCGTAACTCTCCAGTTTGTAATCGTGGTGCGGTCTGCACTTTTGAATAGTGTCAAATCAACCGAGCTGTTTTCTCTGACTCCTGCAAAGGTCG
Organism: Stegodyphus mimosarum; assembly: GCA_000611955.2. Lineage (NCBI taxonomy): Eukaryota > Metazoa > Arthropoda > Arachnida > Araneae > Eresidae > Stegodyphus > Stegodyphus mimosarum. The sequence goes on from KK120805.1 coordinate 302,786, forward strand.
GCATGTCTTCAATTCTATTAATTATGAAAAGTCCGGTGCTTGCAATGAAGTCAAAGACTTTTATGTCTTTCCGATCTACATTGTGAGGACTCCAGAGGAGGCTTTTGGCAGAAAAAATACCGCTGATGATTGCGGTTTTCTCTTAATGGTCGTCTAAGCGCTTCTCTAAAGTTGTCAGGATAGGAAAGGTTTGCTGTGAGGGAAGACAATATACTGAAGCGAGTAAGAATTCGAAGATGTGCCCTATTTTGAGCGCTAGGATTTATGGTGCTCTGTACATTTCAAGTGCCGGAATGTTTGAGTCCGTGATAATTATTGCTCGTTTGGCGTCAGTAGGGTAGCGCTACATTCTGTATCTGTTTCAGAAATCAAACAATTTGTTTGGCATGGTTAATGGATCTGATTTTGTCAGGTTCTCGCCACCTTAAATGCTTGTGTGTTTTTCAATTTTCGTTCGTAAATTGTCTGTTGCGCTACTAGAATGCTTAGTGTTAACATGAAATATTGTTGTACTAACCATAGCAAGTTCCTTGTTTAATGCGTACTGGTTCTCTTAGGTAGCAGGGGCAGTTCTTACTTTGGCTGCCATGTTAGACATTGTGTCCAGCGTTATATCTTTCATTTACTTTTGTGAATTGCTCTTTGTTTGTTGCATCTTAACCTTTCATGATTTTTAGAGCCGCATCCGGTGCATATTTTATCTTCTTTGTAGAAATTCGCTGAGTGGTTGTAACCTAGGCACATTATACGTTGCGTCACTTTGATGAATTTCCGCAGGTTGTTGCGAGTCCATTGTATATTAATCTTTTTGCTCTCCATTAATACTAGATTAGTATCCTAAAAAACTTTACGTTATTGCTGTCATTGTATCTGTGAGATACATGATATAAATTCTGTGATATATCTATTTTTTTTGAATTAGTGCCTTCTTGAACAAAGGTGATAAAAGAAATACATTTTAATAGCCGAAAGTTTACAAAATAATAAATGAAAAAGAAAATATAACTAAGTATATTATAAAAGCAAAGAAATAACTGCAATTTTGTTTTAATCTTTAAGAAACATGCACTAAAATAACAAGCGCTTAGGAAAAAATAACTCTAGGAAACGACTCACAGTCTTCCTCGTTTTGAGACATTCGATAATATCTTATCAATATAAACAAAAGCGCAGTGTTGCGAGCATAAATACCACCCACAACACTTAGAGGTATACTTCGTCAGTCTTTATTGTTTTCACAACCGAATAATGTTGGCAAAGCTTTCCTTTTGCACTTTCAATGCTCGGTGAGTTGACATGAAGAGTGCTAAGTTCTTGATTTCGAGGTGAAATTTCTCGAAGTTTCCTATAAATTGATAGAGGTAAACAGGGCACTAGAGATCGCCTAATTAAGGGATTATCAATCAGATCGCTTTTGAGTCTTCGAAGAAACAGCCGACGTTTGAGTGGTTCATTTCCATTTCCCACATAAGTAACTTGAAAACAGGTTCCAGCTATATTTAACACTGAATAAAATGCAACCATTAGCCAACTTCTAATAACCCTCACTATATTGTAAGCTAAAAACATTTTGTCAATGCTCCAACTTTATGCTTACTGTAGATAGATATCATCTCAGGCTTTTTCTTCTCACCAGTACGTTCATTGATTGTATCATCCATGTGTAAACTTGAGATAAGCAGTCCATTCTTATTATTTTTATTTTGCGAGACATATGATACTAGCATTCTTTCTTTCCAGAATGCAAAAATGCTGGAAAACATTTCTCTGTGTTTGACCTCTCTCATCTCTTTAGGAATCTGCCATTTGTTCTTTTTTAGTGTTCCCACACATGACAAGCTATGCTTTTCGGATAAAGTTTGAAGAAATGTCACATCGCTGAACCAGTTATCAACTGTCATATTACGTTAGTTAGTGATGGGAGTAACTAATCTTTGCACTATGTCTGTGCGTTTGTTATTAAATCGGAATGGCCGTTCGAATCAACAACTGCAAATATTTTGATTCCATATTTTCTTGTTTTGATGGTACATATTGAGTAAATTGACATCTGCCCCTAAAGGTCTCTAGCTTTTCCTCGATTGTGACATTAGATCAAACACAGCAGCAATCTGTACAGTTGTTTACAAACTTATCAAAGTTATTACGAATATGTGCTTATAAGGTATTTCTCCCGCCTTCTTCGCACGCCTTCGTGGTGTAGTGGTCTGCATGCTCGACGCGTAACCGAGAGGTCCGTGTTTCGATTCTCGACGAAGGCATTGCTAATTTTTCATCTCACTGATTCCAAAATATCCTAATGTCTCTACATGCTAAACGGCCAGCTGCGCTTCTTTGTAATCTACTTCCCTTATCATCAAATCTCAGAGTTTATAGTCAGAATCTCAGCCTAAAAAGGGACATAGTAAAACGGAAGATTTATATTACTCAACCTAATGAGGAACGTAGTCAAACGGAAGATTTCTATGACTCATCCTAAAGAAGGACATAGTCAAACGGAAGATTTCTATGCCAAACCCATCTTTATCCATAGATTTTCAAGATTGATTCTTCCAGCTTTGTAGTACTCTGCAAGTATAAAAGGCCTATGAAGGCATACATTTCAGAACTATAAGTATGGTGTGCAAACATAGGCTGGAAATAATTTGGACTTATGTTACCAACATACTGATTTGTATGTCTAGCAATCATAGCTATCATGCCATCGTCAATGAGACATTTCCAAGTATCCAAAACATTAGCAATCCCTTCCTATCACACCTGGAAGCCGCTTGATTAAATTATGCTTTTCAGTTCTCGTCTGTTGACTGTAAGGAGTTTTTCCCAAGTAAATTACTCTATAATCTTTTCCCTCTGTTTTCGGTGAAAAACGTAGAAATTCTTCTCTTCTTCATCAGAACTAACAACTGTACTACTCTGCTCTGTTTCTGTGTCTTCCTCTAGATCTTCATTTCCGTCTGAAGCATCAACGTCCCATTCTTCCCCTAAATCATAAGATGAAGCTCGAAGTTGAACTCCATCATCATCTGTGCCATCAAATAAAATTTGGTGGATTCGTGCTACATCATCTGTGTTATTTAAGTCCAAAAATTGTTTCCGTTTTGTCATTTTGTATCTGCAATGAAGAAAATAAGTGTAAGTTCGTATTTCACTAAAATATGGCGAAGTACGAGTAATATTCAGTGCAATTTATGAAATTAATTAAATAATGAAACAAATCGAAGAACAGCAACGAAAAAAATCCCCATAATTGCTAACCTTGTATATCTGAGATAAATATGCCAGTATTTTTGAAGAGAACGTAATTTCTGGCAAAACGGTAAAATTAATGATGGACTAGATCTGCGGTTCTCAACATTTTGACTAATACATACCATCTAAACAAAAATTGAAAACTTTTAGTACCACCACTACATTTTACAATGATTATTTTTCAGTTTCTCGATATAAATATTTAAAAAATTATATTTTTCCATTTGCACAGCCTATTCACTATTTATATTAAATGCGCACACGTAAAAATTATTAGATTAAAATTTGCTTACCATTTTAATTATCAAAATTTAAGTTATAATGCTTTAATTCTAAAATTTAGTGTGAAATTTAGCCCTGTTTAAGACATATCAATGTCTGGTCTTATTTAACTTAGACTAACTAATTATTAACTAATTATTACTCACTTAGACTCTCTAATTTATATGTTCTTTTTCTTCTAGATTTTTGAATTTAACAGTTAAAAATACTTTGTTTCTTTGTGTAGCACCTATTATTCTCTTGCGAGACACCGGTTGAGAATCGCTGGACTATCTAAACACTGAATAATTAATTGCAATAAGCAAAAAATACAGTTAAAAAAAGCATAGATGATAAAAAATACTGACGAATTTGCTGTCGTCATATCTGAGAGATACAGGAGCCACTACAGAAGATGAACTTCACTTTACTAGGGTCAGCACTACACTGATGTTTGACACCTCGCAGGCTAGGAAGGTAGAGGAGAAGATGGTCTCACTACCTTACGGCTGCGCTTACAGTTAGAAAAAAAATAAGTGTGCATCTCATAGATATAAGGATATCATTCGAGTGTTAAAATATTGAACACTGTGGGGTTGATTCAGATGACCTAGTATTGCGCATATTTAGTTTTCATTGCAAAGAGGACTTCTATTTGAGACTCAGTTATGTATGGATTTTGTGTCTCTATTAAATTCTCTAACTCATCTTGCGTTATTTTCTAGTGCATGTTTACTGGTTTCTCTTCTGAGGTTGTTTTGTCTCCACCAGATCCTTCAGCTTTCTGTTCTCTTTGATGGCTTCTTTGAGAATGTTTAACTCATCTTTCTTTGTTATTTCAACCAAGACTTCTCCTTCATTTACTCGTTTTAGGTTTTTGACGCCTACTTTTAGCTTTCCCAGGTCGATGTACTTGACTACCTTTTCTTTCGCTTCGTTTGATTTATTCTTCTCACTCTTTTGGTGAATCAATGGAACGTGTTCCGTCTTTTGCTTCCTCCTAGTTTAGGGGCTCTTTGATCTGTATCTGCTACTGGTTGGTCTTCATAATCTTGTAACCTCCGCATATGACGGCTGCTGGGTGGAAACTATACTTTGGACATATGCCTCTAGATTTTGCTTCTGCTCTACTTGACCCTCGAGCTTTGCTATCATATAACCTTTTTTTTAAACTATGGCAAGGATCAAAATAAAGCTTTAACTTTTTGTCCACTTTCGTGGGAATATCATCTCTGCTTAAATAACCCATTAGGCTCGTGTAGCACTTTGAAGCCTTCTGAAATTCTGTACTGGCGTTAGCCGAATTTAGTTTTAGGTATTAAGGATCCTGTCTGTTAGTGTGAAAGTAATTGCGTCGAATCAAAGAAGGTTAAAACGAGGTAGTTATCTAGTTTTAATCTTACACAGTAAACCTTTGAAACTTGAAACTGCTAAGTTCTACGCTGATGATATCCCATGAGGATTTGATTTATCTGTTTATTCTGATATTATTTGATGTAAAACTATAGCTAAGAAGAGCATAGTGACATTGTAGCCGAAAAGTTTAATTTTCTTCTACGTTTTTATTATATTACGTTATTCTACATTTCAAATAGTTATTAGAGATCCGTCAATAATTAATTTGATACATTTAGTTTAAGTCTCCAATTTTATCTTTCCGTTTTAACAGGATTTCAATGCATTCATTTAATTAGTTTGCTATGGCGGGAATTTATACGAGCAAGGCACATTTAGACAGTTTGTAAGAACAAAAATGTAATGAAACTCTGTAAGATTTTAAATTTAACACAATTAATTACGATGGAAAACTACAGCGTATTATCTGGACTGAAATTATTAACGTCATCTGCAACTAGCAGAAGTTTTCAGCTTTATATTGTGGACGAATGAGTAAGCATTTTGAGCAATATTATTAACATCCCAGTTAAGATTCACTGGAAAAGAACTTGCTAAATGTACGTTTCTTGATTTTCCTCTTATGTAATGGGAATTCGAAGCTGTTTACAAGAAAAAAGTATTTAGGCAGACAATCTCTGTGTACTTTGAATGCAATCGATTAAATGACGACTTTAATTAACATTAATTTCAACTAAATGGGAGATGAAATCTGCGGGCAAAATTAGTTTGGCATTTCATCTGATGATGCTGGTTTTCATACGTTGTTAAATCGGTTATTTTATTCATTACTAAGTAGCACTATTCTTAAAACATGAGAATGGATAATTTGTAATGTAGAAAGGACATTTTAGAGACTGTACCTCAGACGGAGAAACATTAAAAATCTACTTGACGATATTCGAAATTCAGATATTCCATTTGCTAACTAAATGTGTTAACCACTTTTACACTAGAGCTTGCTCACACAGAAGGAAATAAATCATCGCCCAAATGAATTACTAACGGAAGTTTTCAGCGGATCATGAATGAAATACTAGTTACTATTGAACACTTTTGAAATTTAGTGTTAAATCCATACAATCACTGTTTCACGCAGATTTTGTAAACCGAAACTATTATTCCTTTCTACGCAAATTTCTAGAGTAATCAATAAAACTAGAGCAACATTAGTCCATATGACTTTATGACCATATGACAACTTTAGTCCCAAAATATGAAATTTGACTTATTAGTGAACCAATCATCCTGCATCTCTTGGCTGTATGCTCTGAGATTATTGAAAAAAATTCGCAAGTATTAAGAATTTGAAGTTCTTCTCTCGCTTATAGCTGCTTCAAGGGACATTTGCCTTCGTGGAGGACTCTCTAAGAGAAACTGCCTTGTATACATGTTACACTCGGTTAGATCACGAATACTATCCATGCAATTATTCTTTTGGCCTGAGTTCAAATCTGGGAAGCACTATCATAGTCAGCGACCTTTTAACAGCTCGGCCACTAGAGGAACGCGAAGCAAAAGGAGTTCAAATTTCCGTCAATAAAGACGATATAATTTTTAAAAATTTTTATCCGGACTAATTCGCTTTCTATATAACCCCAGATTTAAAGCCTCCATCATTTTCCATCGGATAAAAATCGGTTAATTTATTTATAATTTTGGCTAAGTTAGGTACTTAGTTCTCATGCTCAAAAATATAATATTTATTTAAATAATAAAAATAAAAATACATTAAGTAAGTAAGAAAAGATTTATTACTTAAATTTTCTTCCTCAAAGGGCTCGGTTAAAATTTTAGAATTAAAACATTCTCACTAAAAATGTCATGTAATTAAAACTGTTCTTATCTGAGGGCTTTGCTTCATTTATTTTTTTAATTGAAGGTGTAGATCTGAGACAAAACATTTACGAGATTATTTAGATACGCAATCATTTTGAAGTGAGCTCATATGGTTTTGCTTTTTTTATTTGACATGTGTCCTTAATGACTAATTAAATCTGTGTGATAACACATTTTTGTCAACGAATCAAGTAACCATGCGGATCACGAATATAAAATACACGGAATTACGTATATCTTAATTATTTCTGAAAAATTCGGGAGGAAGGAGCACAAAAGGGATAGCTGTGATCTTATCTTAGAAAAGACGAAGAGAAAAAAAAATGTTGCGCCGTGAACACACTTATTTTATTCCACAAGGTCAAAAGCAATAACCCATTCCTTCCTTCCTCCCGCAACATAAAGAACGGCGAAATTTTTTGCTATGCGTATGCGGTGCTCTTATCGTATCAGGCGGAACTACATTTTTTAAGGTAAAATTTGGAGCAATGTAACATTATCTTTTAGACACTATTATAAATGTTTTACAAAGTTTGTACCCGAGACATTGTGAAGTTTTCTATTAATTTCATGAGTTTATTATTATTTTTTTAAATTTTACTGCTCAGTGTTTCATAATGCTTGAGTTACGTTCTGAAATAAAGTAGCAGAATAATTGATCCGCTTTCTCTTAATCTTTTTTAAAGGTGGTGGATACATTATTTTAATTAATGTTTATTTATTTATTGCTTAATTTTCTTTAATCTTCATTTAATCTTATCTGAAAGACTCAAAATTTATAAACTTCTTCAAAGTTAGATTTAGTCACCATTGTGTTTGTATTTCCCCATTCTGAGTCTATATATGTATTTCATATGGTAG
>KK120805.1:310483-333002 GCA_000611955.2 Stegodyphus mimosarum
AATTCGTTAAAGAATCGGGGGTTTACTAATATGATAGAAACTATTTTTGACTAGTAACATTTCAGGTTATTATCCTTTCGAAGTCTAATTTAAAGATCCTTTAAACTTTGCTAGATTTGCATGCGACTTACACTACATCTGTGAAAGTGCTACAAAACCCAAGAACGTTTCTAAATTCCTTTTTTCATTTAAAACTTGAACTTACGAATCACGCAATATGTGCGTGTAAATCAAACTCCGTTACTTGATGGTATTATGTAACAGAAAATTGAATTTACCAATTAAAGTTGATTCGTAGCTGGAGACTGCAGTAATTCGCATAATTAAGAGTTGAGTTAGCTAAGATTTTTAGTTGCGAGATTTCACTTCGATTAGATAAATGGCTGATACCGGAATAGAAGTTTAGCATACGTGGGCGTGAGAAAGTACAAGTGCAGTCATCTCTGTCAAAAGCTGTCTCTCTTAAATCTTTCACGAAACTCACCTTCAATACGCTTACTCATTTGCATTCTGGTGAGGATCATCGAACGAAATAACAGTGAAGATATAAATAACAGGAAAATGGGTTAATTAACATAAATAGTGCAACATCTCTGATCGAAAGAAAGATCGAAAAGCAGCTTACATATGAGAGTGGATAAGAGCTCTAAAATAGAAAGTTTGGCCTAGCAATAAATCTCGAAGAAAGGGCTGGCTGCATGGGAGTTTTCTTACGTGTAGTTTCAGTATGAGCTAGTTTATCATCAGACATTTTCCAGCAAGGCAAACCTATCCTTAATATGTTAACCCAACTGTACTCCCTACAACCCAATTATTTTGTCCAGCAAACAATGGCTTGAAGACTGTAGCCAGAACTCAAATAGGGATTTTCAGACCACCCTCCTAATAAAAAAAATTTCACAAATATCGTAAGCCATTGCAATTTATGCTGAAATTTTATACTAATTGTTAGAAAGCAAGAAACTCATGATAAAAACTTTTTTAATAAGGAATTCGTATAATGGCTGCCTTCCCAAGAGACATTGAAAATAGTCGTATAATTAATTCTATTACTATTTGAAAACACTACCTAAATATTCATATAACAACATTAATATTTCAAATGAAAAAAATGGAAGATAAGAAATATGAGTCATCAAAAGGAAGTCGGTTTTAAATCCCTTATTATTTTAAGTATCTTAACAGTTATCCGTGACTACATATTGCAGGACATGAGTTTGTTGATCTTCACCTTTAACGTGTTCTTTGCTTGGCCACATATACTATCATTTTTGTACGCTATTCTTTTGTATATTTGAGATTCTATTGTAGTTCTAATGCTTTGAACATCTTTACAAAATAACTGGAAAAATTGCATCAGGATAGTAAAGGGAAATGAATAAAAAATTGAAAACAAAAGTAGCTGGAGGAAAAATTTTTAATAAAGTTGCTAGTAATGCAATGGCAATTTTAAAACTTTAAGACATTTTTTTATCTTCCAGAATGATTTCATTTTTTCCCTTTGGTGTTTTAAACTCAGGATATGAGAGGGCATAACCATAGAATACAGATTCATTCACCACTTAAGCATGAAATCTGATGTAGCTTTAAATAAAATCATTGTCTCTTTTGAAGTTTCAAACTACAACCTCAGTGATGTGGACTAACTTTGTTAACACTGTATTCTGAAGATGTCTCTGAAAGAAAAGGTATGAATTTGCAAAAAGTAAAACTGTTGACGGCAATTTAATGGCATTTTTAAGCAATTCAAAACTTTTCTCAAAGTTTTGAATTGCTTAAAGTTCTTCTACATTGATTTCAGTGTTTCTGGCATAGGAGATTCAAACTGCGGATATGAGAAAATACAAAAGTATTATCAGATAATATTCACCACTTATGCGCTTTAAGTAGAAACACTGTCTTTTTTAAAGTTACGAAATTCGACCTCAGGGATGTCGAATAGCCTTAACACCGTATTCTGAATTTCGCTCTGAAGATACACCCTGTTTCGAGTATCTTTCCGCTGTGGAACTCGAGAGATGCATGTATATCCTTGAATGCGAGTGCAAAGTCAATAGAGATGTGCTGTATCACTATGATCGTCCACCTGCAGGACCCTAGGTTTTGGAGCAAGTTTAATCAGTGGCACAATCTTTCCTCTGAAAATAACAGAGCCTTAAGCCTGTTCTCTCTTGCCTTATTTCTTTACAACATTTCTATACATTTCATTGTCAGGTGAGGACTGGGGATTTTGTGTCGAAATCAAAAATTCATGTGAACAGGCATCAAGAGTGAAATTTTAGTTCAACTAATAACAACTGCATCATCATATTGAGAAGTCTCTGAAATGTTCTCGTGGCACAGTTCTCTTCGTTTACTTCAAAATTGCTTAAAATTTCATCTGTGCTCAACGAACCCAGAAAATTATAGGAAAGGTACAGCGTAGAAATGAAAAACTATGAAAGAAAAGAAATTTCCTGTTAAAGAGGAAGAGACTCGGAGAAGCAATTATCAGTTGCCATTTTAAAGCAGAAGACGTTTATTAATATTATGATCGTAAGTTTTATTTTTGCAGAAGCAGTACGTAAAAGAAAGAATGTTGGTAATTTCATAAATATTTGCAGTGAAGGTAAGCTGATAGAAAGTATAAGTTTGCAACTTCATCAACAAACTTAAAATTTTAATTCTTTTGCAAAACAACAGCATACCAATTCAAACTGGCTTATACTGGATGAGAAAAAATTTTAAAGACATGCAAGAAGTTTATGTATTTATTTATTTTTAATATAAACACTAATTTAAAACAAAACAATCTGACCCATGTTATGGTAAATAAATTTATATTTCTGTTGTTTGAAAATCTTCTGAAACATAATTTTGTATTTATAACCATCATATTATGAGGTATTTCTCTTGCCTTCCTAGCATGCCTTCGTGGTTTAATGGTCAGCACATTGGGCGCGTATTCGAGAGGTCCGTGGTTCAAGTCCCAGCGAGGGTATTGCTCATTTTTCATGGCTCCTGCTTCAAAAAAATCTTAATGTCTCTACAGTATTCCTATTTATCCATTTTGTTAGGATGATTACAATACAAAAATTTACAATCTATTTTAGGCATAGTGAAACGATGATCCCTTCCTTCATTCGTTTCAGATATTAGTAGGGCTACTATTGATGTAATTTCTGCACGACGCAATTCCAGATTTCACCACTAAAGCACTATATTTCTTTCAAACTCAAGCATAATAAGCATTTGGTACAATGTTCTTTCTCGTGAATTATGTTACGCTCAGTGGAAGTTAGCATTATTCATCATCTGCTTATCAATAATGCAGATTTAACTTCTGTTGGGGATGGTCGCAATTTCCTGTCTGTTAGATAATCAAAGGTAAATTATCCGTTGCAGATATAGCCCTGGGTTTTGTTTTTCAATATATCTGAGACACTATTTGAGACTTCTGGAATTGATTTAAAAACCTTTGACGCAGAGAATGGCTCACATTTCTGTGGAAGATTGTAATAGACAGTAACAGACTCCTGCGTTAACAATACTATCCACTTCTACACAAAAGCTTGTGAATTCTATCTTATATAAACTTGTTAAAATTCAATCGATTCTGTTATTAAACAATAGAAAATTGGTAATTTATAATAAAATGAAATCAAGTTGTCAAATTAAGAAATGTAATCTCTCACATTTGTGATCTTAAGATATCCCGTTATTATTAACAGATCTTATTCTGATCTCCTTAAAGTATATAAATAATAAAAAATAAAATTTGAAAGCTTTGAAATTATATATTACGCACAAAGGGGCGCTTTTTTCACCGGTGATTAAAAACGGGATTCAAAAAATGATACAGACATTCAAAATCATTCGACGCAAAATACCGTTAGACACAGTAACGATTTTGCGTTGCTACGCTACCAACATAATAGGAGTAAGAAATGCAAAGAAACCTTGCACATAAAATATCCGTGCTTGAAGATGCATGCAGTGTTAATGTCAATGGAAAGCTTTCAAATCGTTGAGTTTGTTTATACAAATTGGTTAAAGTTTTACAAAATATGAAATAGTTAATGAAACATATTCCAAATTTGGGATTCCAGATGCCCATATTCAAGTGAAGGACTACATCATTCAAAATTTGATGCCTCTACGTACCGTTATTTTAACATAAAATTTAATTCAACAGCGATATCGGAAAATAATTTTAAAATGAGCATACCTTTAGAATTTAAGTTACATCGTCTCGCGAGCTGGAGGTAAAAACTTTTTTTTCTGTACAATATTGCCATTACTAGTTTGAAATCCTTGCGTTTATTAATAAAAAATTTGTTAAAGTGTTAACACATATGAAATTGATTATAAAACAAATTCCAAATTCCAAATTAGGGCTTCCAGATGTTCATATTCGGTGGAGGATTACGTTATTCAAAATTCGGCTCTAGGTACCGTTGTTTTATCACAGTGCAAAAAACATATATACATTTATGCAGATTCTTCATTATTTAATTTCTTTAAATGTAACACAGACGTATAATATTTGATGGCAATATTTTCAAACGTGAAACGGACATTTAAGGTTTTCAACACAAAATGCCAATAGGGAATTAATATCCCTTCTGGGTTAACGCCCTTTGTGCTAAAAATTTATTCTTATCAACAAAAGTCTGAAATTTTCCTTAGAGGTTTTCGTACATGTGTTCACAAAGTCGCGCAGTATAATCAGTAGTTATACTTCAGACTACTAAAAATGTTAAATGCAACGCAACGCAAACCGCATCTGAAGAGAAAGATAAATTTGATGTATCAGTTTCCGTGGTACTAAAAAACTCCCAACAATAGTAACTAAGCAACTCAACTGAGACATTCTCTCCCGGGCTTTTATTGTTTTCAACCGGTTGCGCGGTATTTCTAGTGCTTTTTATTTCTCGAAATTATTGGAGAGCAATAAATGGATGGAATTACGGTTACACCTAACATAGTGATCAGTTACTTTTATTCAATTTCTATATAAATTGCCGAAATATTCGTTTACGCAATGCTAAATGCACGTTCCCTTGTATTCTTGTTTTTCCGGCATAGCTTTCTCTTAAACTTTGTCTCGTGTTGCATTGCATTTGGAGATCCTATTCTAATTATAATTCTACTAGAATTAGCTATATAAATACAAAATTTGCAATTTTGCCTCCTTTCGAAGGACTGCGTTCACCGCGCAGTACAATCACTGCAGAGGAAGCCATACTTAAAACTAAGGCATCAATGCAATAATAAACATTGTTGTACAACAACACAAACTACATAATGTGCTAGCAAGCCGGCATCTATCATCAAACTATCGCTTCAAGAATCGTCATCGTTTCGTCCAAGCCCTTGGTGGCAGTTGTTGGACTGGTTTCTGCCCTCTTCGCTGCTGGGAGTTCAAGGGTAAAGGACGGGCTTCGGCCTGTCTCTTCACCTACCACCTCGCTTCTTGATGCACGTTTAACTCTCCTGAAAAGTCCCATGATATGTTTCCTGAATTATAGAAAGCCAACTGTAGTTTTTTTTATTGAATATATTCATTCTATATGCAGTTTCTGAAAATTCATCCTGGATTGAATGATGTTTTTTAAGCAAGAATCATGAACGATCTTATTGTGTAATAAAAGACTCATCCATTGTCTATCGCCAAGTGGTGCACTGCTCCAAATTAGTTCACTGGTAGAAGCTTCAAAATCATAAGAAATTTCAAGAGAAGTTTATTGCTGTTCTACATATATTTTCGATTCCAGGTTTTTCGTGATTTATAGAAAGTGATGCAAATAGATTGTGCTAGTGCAAATAATGTATCGTTAAACGAATGGACGTTCTGCATTTGTAGTAGGACTATAGTTATGATCTGATTATTTAATTTCTTGTTTTATTTGTGTGAGCTCAACAGTAAAATTTTTGATAGGAAAAATAAATAGAGTAAATTGTAGATGATTAACTTGTATTTTCTTCAACTAATACAACGTCTGGGGTAAGAACATTATTTTGCTATCCTCTGTAGGTCACATATTTTATCCCTATCATTCAGGTTATTGCGGAAACAACTTGATGTACTCTTAATCACATGTCATAATCCTATACTGGGTAGTTGGATTTCTTCATCATTATTCGCGGTTCATCGCTGATAAAATTAATATTCTAAATTATGGTTATCACTTTTACACCAGAATAATTATAATTAATATTTCTCATAACATACAGAAATTAACACAATTTTCATTACATAAGAAATTAAAATAATATAAGTATTTTTACTGTATATAAATATTTTCACTACACATGAACAATAATTGCAATAAATAATTTTAAAAATCAGGTAGTATATCAATTAATGAGTGCACAAAATTAAAAATTTGGAAACAACTAGGACCACATCTTATACTATTTACATTACATACATTACGTACTATGGCCATAGTAAGGAGCTAACCTGTCGTAATGAACAGCTTTAGGCTTAGAATTCGGAGACTTCTGGATGCAGCTAACGACATCGTTCAGCCTCTTTAGGATTGTGTAAAGACCATCCCAAGGTGACTCTAATTTAGGATAGAGTCCTTTCCGTCGAACTGGATTCTACAACCATACCTTGTCTCCTTCGTTGAATAGACATCCTGTAGCTCTCGTGTCGTACTGAGTCTTCATCTTCTCCGTCGCCAAGCTGACTCGGTCTCATACAAAATTGTGCATCACTTCAGATGACTTCAGACACTTGAAAATCGTGGATGTACTCCTCTGGTGATGAAAGCGCCTCCGTAAATCGACCAAACAAGAGATCACAAGGCATACGAAGGTTACGACCGAAGAGCATGTGAGATGGGGAAGTCTCGTGGACAGCTCTGCGATAAGCCATTAAAAATAGAGATACCTTTTCGTGTCAGTCCTGTAGGTTTCTGTAAACCACAGACGAGAGGTTATTAAGAATGGTTCGATTAAACTTCTCTTCCATGCCTTCTGACTGAGGACGTAAAGGTGTCGTTTGTTTCGTGAATGTCGAGTAGCTTGCAGAGCTCTTTAATTATAGCCGATGCGAAATTTCATCCTTGATCGGAAGTAACTGAAGAGGCACTTCGAACCTGGAAATCCAGTGCTGTATCATTACTTCTGTGACAGCCTCTTGATAAAGAATAGGATACACTTCAGGTTCTTGGTGAATTAATCAACGATAACGAGGATGTATTTGTTCTCATCAGCAGTTTGTGGCAGAGGTTCCAGGGTATCAGAGGCGATATGTTCAAAAGGCGCTATTACATTGCTACGTTTTAGCTTCCCTCGGCTGTGTTTCTTCAGTCCTTTTTGAGTTTCTTCAGTCCTTTTCGACCCGCACAGGTATCGCAACATTGACACAATTTTGGCAGCTCATCCTTTACAATACTCCAATAGAAGCATACTCAAAATCTTTGCAACGTCATCATTATTCCGAAATGAAAGCCTGTACGGCTCCTATATATTTCTTTAAGGATGTCTGGAATCCGGGATCTTAGAAGTATCAGCTTCCATCGGAATGCTTTTCCATCATGCGATTCGAGTTTCGGCTATAAAACGCCGTTTCGAAAGTGGAGTGAATCCCAGAGAACCCAATGTTGTTTTGTCTTATGTAATAGATCTAATTGTCCTGCCAGGTACTTTTCTGTTTGAAGACTCCATTAAGTCAGTTATGAGGGTAATGTCTTCCAACTGGTCTTTCCTAACTTCTTTATCACTCCATGGTTCTCGATCTGTTGATGTTGAAATGGTAACTTGTCGTGCAAACGGATTCTGCAGCTCGGGTTTATCTCCGACCCTGGTAAGATATCGGCGGCTTTGCATGCAGGGTCTTCTAAAGAAGAGGTAGGCGTTTCAAGGTTCGAATCCCTTCTGATGATAGATAGAAATATCCTCACAAGCTGAAAGCAGTTCTTATTTTGAAAGTTGAAGGAAAAATTGTATTTCCTTACGAAGTCCAATCCCAGTATACAAGGATCTGTAATATTATGCGGCAGCACCCCATTTCCAACACTTTAGAGTCAATTTGTTCTCTAATTCTGCATCAATGCATTGACTTGTCTGGATAAATCATCTAAACGAGCCATCACTTGATTCACTGGCTTGTGGGCTTGAGCACTTCTGATTATTTTGCGGTCTTTACGAGTTGATTGCTGGGCTGCCTCAAATTTCATGTCGTACACCAGAGCAATTTTATGTCCTTGACATCCGCCGTTCGTTGAGCTTTCTGCACTTCAGGATCCCGGATACTGTCGATGAAGTACTGCAAGAACATGATTTTACTTGTTTCTGTCGGGCATTCCGAAAAGGCGAGATGAGACAGCCTTTTAATAATGATGAGCCTTTTAATATCCGTGGGGAGTTTCTGGAGAGTTTCCTTGGGTTTCTGTTGACAGGAGTTTAAATGAAGCCTGCTGTAATCTTGTAAATACTTCTGGTCAAAACGCAGCTCCAACGCGCTTCGAAGTCTAGTCTTTGCTTTTCTGGAAGATTTTGAAGAATGTCCGCAGCGTCTACTCTTCGAGAAGCAGCGCGATGACAGGCCTTAGCTTGGGAATCTCATCCATTCTCATTCGTCACTATAGAAAATTGTGCCTTATAATATACTAGTCAGGAGGTCTTCCCATCACATTTGGATAGCTTCAAAGAGGGATAAGCAGACAATTGGTAAAAATTTAAAGTCATCAGAACTGTTTCCCTATTGTCCTTATGCATTTCTTTAATGTTTGAAATTCTTTGGTGATGACAGCAGAAACCATGTCTTCAATTTATTTTTCGATATATCCCTGGACGGCAGAAACTTTTTCTGGAATTTGTTGTTGGACGGCCGAAACTCTTCCTTCGATTCGGTACTCCACAGCCGAAACTCTCTCTTCTATTCGTTCTTCAATGTGTCCAACTTTATTTTCAACAGCGTCTATTCTGCATTCCATAGCCTGAAATTTTTTTCTCTTATGAAGGTAATTTGCTTCTTTATTTCCTCCTGACTTGCTTCAATATTTTCCTGAACGACGTTCATCTCTTTTTCAACAGAATCTTCCATCTTTTCTTGAACGCCTTTCATCTCTTCTTTAATGGATGCTTGGTCAGCTCTCATCTCTTCTGCAACGGAATCTTTTCCAGCTTTCATTTCTTTTTGAACAGCTTTCACCTCTTCTTTTAATCTTTTCTTCTATCAATAAAGTTCCTAGTTTCTTGAATAATTTTGCTTCACCAAGCGCCACCAAATCTGTTGTATTACTTTTAAATTTAACATTATTAATTTACTCATGGGTGCAGTGATAGTACAAACATACTGCTAACATTTGCTAGAGTAATCTTAACAACGCTAACTAATACACTGCAGAAAGGTGAAAGGAGTGACATAGATTGAAAACAAAATATTGGTAAGATAAATATGTATCAAACAAGTATAGTTATCAAAACCATGCCAATAAGACAACAAGTGCAGCATTTCACATTCTTCGTTGTAAATAGAAATAACCCGTTCAATAAAATTTGATTTTTAAAATTGGCTCCAGTGTCTCCATCATATTTTTAAGGAAACATCCATTTTGACCGCTACTGAATGCAACTGAACGATGATTTTTCTTGACAACTGTACGTAAAGACAGAATAAAGGACTCTTTTTCCCCCAAACGAATTATAAAATAAAACTGATTTAAAATGGATTCAGAAGTGATTTTTTTCGTGGCGTCTGTACGTACGTACGTATGTAAGTATTTCTCAGTCAAAAAAGAATAGCCTCAGAACGTTGACATTTTGTACATAGGATTGCTATGATATACAGATGTGCACCTGCCTTTTTGTTTTAATTGGCAGCTCCAAAGTTATATATACATATATATACCCACTCTGTTACCCGGCTCCGTGAGCTCAGTTTTTTTCTATTCTTATATGTTTCTAAATTGCTCGGTTTCTGCTTTAAAATGATTGAGTTATCTTGTTCTTATCTTCCGGTTAAGGTTTTTATGCCTTTAATGAATCTGCATGCAATAGTTATAGAATTATCAACAATTTCAAAGTTGTTTAAGTGCGGCTAAGCCGAATTATTTTTACGAAAGCATCCACATTTGTTTACATTTGAAATTTAGCTGAATAGTGGATTTGTTGCCAATCTAGAGAAACTAAGCTTTGCACCAACAAAGATAAAGCCTTCTTTTATTATTGCAAATTAAATCATGCTTAATCTGGAATCTATTCAAGGAAACAAGTCTTTAAGATTTACTTTGCAAATTTAATATAGATATTTTTTGCTTTTATGTATTTTTGCCTTCTCGCGAAGTGAGAACTGAATTAAGTGAATGAGAAATACTGAATTGTTTGGGGAAAAACTGTTTCTTTTCAGTCCAAAGTGGCAATTTGCCCAGGAGAACTTTTAATTTCGTTTTGACATTTTGCGTTAATTCAGTGTAAGTGTTGTGTCACTTTTCAAATTGTTGCCACCAAATATTATCGCCCTGCATTATATTTAAAGAAATTAAATAATGAAGAATCTGCACAAATGTATGTATTTTTCTCGCATTGTGACAAAACAACGGTACTTAACAGCCATCAAATTTTGAACAATCCTCCTGCCAATATGGGCATTTGGAAGCCCACATTTAAAATTTGGAATTTGCTTTATTATCGATTTTATATTTTGTATAATTCTAGCGAATTTTTAATTAGCAAACTCAAGGATTTCAAAGCGAACAAAGGACCCGTTGTACAGAAAAAAACATTTTATCGGAAATCCTAAAGATATGCTCATTTTAGAATTGTTGCAAAATATTGCTATTGAGCTGAATTTTATGGTTTAAGTGCGAAGAACATGATATTTAATAAATAAAGGTAACACACAAAATGTTAAAAAAATACCCCTTTGGACGTAATTTAAAATCTGAAACCTTTCAGATTTTTTAAAATTTCTTTTATACATCGTTTTAGGTTTATTATAGTAATTGAATAGAACATGTGGCAAATGTTACATAATTCTTCAGATTATAATTCTTCAGATGAACTTTTTGTGCATTCTGAGTTATTAAAGGAATGGGATGTAACGCTGTGAAGTGAACTTAGCTCCAGAGTGTCGCTATTGTAAACAAATATATTGCATTTTAAGCAGCGCGTTTATTATATTGGGGTTTATGCGCTATCAACGTAGATTTAATTCAATCCAATAAGTTTAAATGAAATGCAAGGAAAAATGCGTATAATTTAATATTCCGTACAAGTCATGTGGTGTAGACATCATACTTTTTTTTATTTATCTGAGTGTCAGACTGCGTTTTTTTTTCAGCATAAGACTGATATGCTATAACGGGGTGATTCCAGGCTTTATTAAAATAAGGTATAATGCAGGCGCCGGATTTAAAATTTTGCATATAAATGCATTCTTACTGCAAAAACCTATGCCAGACTGTATAAAAAAAAGTTTTTTTTTTTTTTTTTTTTTTTAAATTTTGGAGTTAATGCTTCCTTAAATCTAACACTAACACAAATAAAAATATTCTTGGTATATAAATGTGCTAAATCGTTATGCAAATAAATACTGACATAATTCAAGCGTTGTTTTGCATAATGGATAAGTAAATTTTCAGCGCTGAGAAAAATAACTGTAATCAATTCTCTACGTAAGCATACTATTTTCTGTAGGTTGTCATAAGTCGATTTAAAATATGATGAATGAGCAAAATTTTCTTTTTATCCAGTATTTCAATTCTTTTACATAATAAAAAAGAATATATTTATTAGAATGTCAAATCGGGTTGAAGCTTTTGAGTCAGAAAATGCTAAAAGTAAACGAGAGAAATGAAAGATTAATATTGGTCTTCGAATGTCATTACTTCATGTTTATGTTTTGTTGTACGAAATCTTCTTAGCCATTATTTTATGCCTTTCAATTTTTATACATGTTTTATTTGCTTTTTTCAATTTAAATCATATTATTTGCTTTAAAATGAGAAATATGCAATACTTTAATTACGAAACGCACAACCATAGAAGCGAAAAATTTGAATTTGCTTAAATGTACATTTAATGCATTCATTTACTTAAAAAAATGTATTTTAATCATGTTAGAACTTTATGCCTGAATAAACCCAAATCGAAAGCAGAAAGAGTTACGTTATTTTCTTCCAAATTTGTTTTCATATATTCCGATAAATTATAAAAACACAGGTAAAAGTAGCAAGCTTCTTGCAATTTTTGGTTATAAATCAAATATGTATTTAAGACGAAATTCGTATTCTAGGTACTTTTGATAGATTTCATACTTTTAAATAAGGCACATTTTTAAACACTAGAAATAATTTTTAATGGAGAAACCAGATTAATGAATTGAGTACTCATCAAACTGAACGAATAATTTTTCTTTCTTTTTTATTTTTTCTCTTCATTCTTCCTCTTTTAAAAGTTATAGAACTGCAGCAGATTTTAAAGTCTGCCTAAAATTCAATATCTTTGTATTGTTAAATTAAAAGAAATGGATGATGTAAATAAAAGGGTATTGCTTATGAATTGAAATAAATAGTTTTTTAAGCTCAAAAGTCGTTAGCTCAGGCGATAATATTTGGGCTTGTCACCAGATATTATCGCCCTGTGTTATATTTAAAGAAATTAAATAATGCAATGAAGAATCTCCATAAATGTATGTATGTTTCTCGCATTGGGATAAAACAACGGTGCATAGAGACATCACATTCTGAATAAAGTAATCCTCCACCGAATATGGGCATCTGAAAGCCCTAATTTGGAATTCGAAATTTGGTTTAGTATCGATTTCATATTTTGTAACACTTTAACGAATTGTTTATTAACAAACTCAATGATTTCAAAACGAACAATGGCAACACAGTACGGAGAATCCAGCAACGAGACTGTGTATCGCAAATTCTAAAGATATGCTCATTTTAAAATTATTTTGCGATATTGCTGTTGAATTGAATTTTATGGTTTAAGGGCGAAGAACATGAAATTTAATAAGGTAGCACACAAGTCGTTCAAAAGACGCCCCTTTGTGCGTTATGTAACATCTAAAAGCTGTTTTTTTTAATTTTCCGTATTCTTTTTCTTCTTTTCCAACTCAACCTATTCCAGAAGATTAATCAATCTACTCCAGAATTAACTCAACGTATGCAGAATTAAAAATTGTTTAATAAAGCGTACATCTCCATTGATATAAGCGGCATTGTTTCCTTACGAGTTTTAGTAGTTTCACGCATTCCGGTACCGTGTAGCATTATTTAAAGCTTACTCTATTCGTTTCAAGGACGTCATAAAATGAAAAAGCAAGTTTATTTAATGTATCATTATAGCCTGTCGAAAAAGAGCAAATTATAGACACTACCTTTACTTGAAGATCGAACGCATTCTTAAGAATGGTTCATATGAAGTTGTAGTAGTAGTAGTTAAATAGTAGTAGTTAAATCCTTCCAAGTGCACAGCTTAGAAACTTTAATTTGTAATTTATTTTTAGTTACTGGTCTACTAGTTATAGTAGTTTAATAAATATTCAATTTTATCGTTGGTTATATTTTTATTGTTTAAATCCACCGATGAGATGTTTAAATAATAAGGTGGATATTAAATCGCCAATTACAGTATAATAAACTATTTTGTGGATTTCTTTCCAAGTGGCACATGGATAAATTTCCACTCAATTGATATCAACGTTATTGTTGGGCATTAATATTTTTCATAACTTATTAAATAAACATTTCAGAGTGTACAATCTTTATTTCAGTTCTAAGCAATAAAAAGTCTTATAAAGAGAAACATACCTGAAGCAGAACCAACAAATATTTTTCCATTCTATATAGCACAGCAAATTATATGAGCTACAAAACTACTCACTGAATGGATCTTAAAGGTCACTGCGCATCCAGTCTTTAATGAGTAGACTACAGTAGCTCTCAACTGATTTGGAGTCTTCTGTCTTAAATTATATTTTTCCAGGGTAAGTGAGAAAAAAGGGCTATGAGAATATCATAACTTTTGAAAAATGTATTTTGTACACAGTGGTCCGTCAAATGTGGCCCAGTAGGAAATGATTGGCTACGTATCGCTAAGAAGTCTGAAAAATGTATTCCCAGGGATTGATTTCTTATCCCAGGTTTTATCTTGAAAACATTTGATATATTTATATTATTATAATTCATACTTACACATCATAATATTAATTAAATACATTGTAAGGTTTACATTATGTTAATTAACAGTTATTTTAAGTTTTGTATCTTTCCTATCTTATTCTAATTTCAGCTTACAATTTCCTGCCAGAATGTAATCTCAGAAACGCAGATAATGCAAATGAGAATGAGTACTATTTAAGTCGTGACTTAACCGACTTCAAGAGAGAGAGTCTGATTTCCTGACTAGCGCGCCTTTGCCTTCTGGCTACACCTCTCTTAGCTATTATTACGCTCGGCCATATCTTAGGCCCTTGCTAGGCTTCGCTGATTTAATTAATACTTAGGGGCCGACTAGTTAGATTCTGATAGCTTCGGTTATATTCTTTAAGAGCTTTAGTTAAGCTAGTTTTAGTTCAAATTATTAGTTTTAAGTTCAAGCCCGAGTGGCGGCTTCATGTAAAATTCCAAGTCGGAACTGATTGTAAATATACTGAATAATAAAGGTTTTTAAACCCTTATCAAGTCTCACGTGTTCTGTTCGCACTTAAGCGATTATTCGCTTGTTAAGAGTCCAATTATGAGGTTCAACTATTTAAATCTAAAGTTCTAACTCCGAACCCCACGAACACTCGAAACCCTAAGAAATTCTGCAAAACGAAAGTCTCTAATTAGCTTTCCCAAACTTTCGTAAATAAATGTCGGATAATAAAATATATGATTCATCATATTATTTAATGTTCCCACAATGTCTTTTCATATAACCAAAAATTTAAGAAACACTTGATTAAATAATACTCAAAAGAAAATATATTTTCATTTAAAGAATAGGAAGTCTCCGAGGATATAACTTGTTTTCTCGGTATGCTGCGGCAGTCGTGCATTCTCAGATAAATTATGAAACTCAATTAGAAAATATAATCACAGGTTAAAAATCCTTTTCTTCCCCCATTTGTTTTTATTTTACAAAAACAGAGGTAAGAGCATCTTTTTTTAAAAAAATAATTCTCGAAAGTAACTAACATTGGAGAATACTGACAAATTAATTATCTATTAAAAGAAGTATGACATGAAACAGCGAAAATTGGTTTTAAAAGACCCTTAAGTAGAATCATTTACTGTCTCTATTTTTTATACGTAATTGACTGAATGAGGTCATAAAATTTAAGTAAAAGAAATTCCTTTCCGCACGAAGATCATAATTACAGTAGACGTTTACTTCAACATTATTAAATATTTAAATTACAAAAATTAATAGTTGAATGTTTCAAAACTCATCAATATTTCTTTTTGTTTCCTTCCTAAACGCTTTTATTTATTTACAGAGCATGTTTATACATTTTAGAAAGATTTCGAAAAAGAAATTGAAAAAAGCGTATGTTTTGGAATACACTTTTCTGGCAACAGTTGATTATTTAAAATGATAAATATCGTCTGCTATTTTTAAATTTATTCTTTCAAAATGTCCCACGTGAACAAGCTGTGGACTGAAGGATATGTTTTTGCGCTTTCAGAAGAAAAATATTTCTATTCCATACTTTAAAAGCATTGTGAAATATGTGCTATTAAAATTTGGAAATGCAAAATAAGAAAGAGAAAAAGAGCTAATCATTGCTTCTACATGGAAAGAAGACTCCAAACGAATACCCCAAAAGGGACGTACTGCTTCTAATGTATTTAAAGTTAAATAATTGGTAACAAAAGAAACTTCAATTGAAAAATCAAATAAAACTCAACTGAAAAATCTTTAAATGTATCTGTATAAATAATAAATAAAACAATAAACCAAGATTTACAACTTAAAAAAGCTAAAATAATGATGTTCACCAGTTTTCTCCGAGGCATGTGCCTAAATACAGAACAGTTTGTAGAATCTTAATGTGAAAACTATTTCGCAGGAAACAAATGAAAACACATTGTTACCCTTGATAAACCATGGATATACTTAAATGACTGCAGTAAAAAAAGGTTTATTTATTATTCGAAAACGAAGAGAATCAAATGCACGAATTGGTTCCATTAATGTAAAGAAAGTTTCTGAAAGGTGTTTATAATTGTAGCAATATTATCTTACAAGAGGAAATGAAAAATGAGAAGAACGGGAAAAAATATTAAAATCAACTCAGCGTACTATCAAGAGAAAAAGTTACATCCAGAATTTACAGAATAAATTCCATTTCTTTATTCCAATGACTTTCGAAGAGTGAAACATTATAAAGGCGAAACAAGAGGTCAAACATCGAAAGGTACTACTGCGCTCCTTGAAAAAATGCAAATTGATACAGGTAATATATGTATAGATTTTCAACCTATTTGTACAAAGTCCGCTGCCGCTTCACCTATGGACTATTGTTCCTCTGGTCTTTGGCAAAGAGCTGTTTTTAAGCTCAAACCCAAAAGGTTGATCGAAGGTTGATAGAGCATGATTGATGGAATCTGGAAAATAGTGGAAGATGACTGAAAATCAATACCCTTGGAAATTTTACGAAAACCCGTTTGCATGGACATCGCTCTATCAGGTAAAATATTTCAAAAATACGTTTTACATTCTAAACGTTAACTGAACTGCGCCGAAATTGTTGTAAATATGTGCAAAGGCCCTCGGAATTAATTCAAACTAACACGTTGCACGTCACTCTGTTTTGTCAAAACTTTATATTTTATTTTCGCCATCGTCAGAACAGCTGTCCCACTGGGTATTATATCCTCCAGGAATTAACTACACAGAGAGAGGAAAGCAGAAAGAAGGACTAGAGTATAGAATAGAATTACGTGGTGGGAACTGTGAAAACCAAGGGGTTAGGGGTTGCTTGCAAGTAGGTACTGGCATTGTCGAGCACAATGGCCTCATAGTTGTAATTAATAGTCATTTCGAAGAATGATGCTGTAGATGCTACATTACTAAGAGCTGTGCAGGTTGGTAATATGTTACGTACTTCTGCTAATTAAATACAAATTTTAGTTACTTTTGACTATAACGGTATATATTAATCCTACAAATATAATAAGGACAGCGTATAGAAGCAGGTACAGATGTAAAGATGATACGTATACTTATACATTACAAATCATGAAGCAAAACAAATCAAAAATTGGGCATGTATACATGTTGCGATTACATTATGCATGCATTAATGTCAAGTTATATTGGCAATATTGCAGACTCATATATCCAAATTATGCACTAATGATAATTACAAAAACATTGAATGAGTTCTAAACCCAGACAGAGAGTTGCATTAACATAGATAACTTCATGTTAACTACTA
Organism: Stegodyphus mimosarum; assembly: GCA_000611955.2. Taxonomy (NCBI): domain Eukaryota; kingdom Metazoa; phylum Arthropoda; class Arachnida; order Araneae; family Eresidae; genus Stegodyphus; species Stegodyphus mimosarum. The sequence continues at coordinate 327,861 of KK120805.1, forward strand.
AATGAATTAAATAAACACGAAAAAGTATATGTATAGATTTATTTACTAACATATATCACCACATATTATACCTGTTTGTATAGATTGTATTTAAGATACAGTGTTCCTTGGTAAAGCAGAAAAAAATATTACAAATTTATATACATATTGTGCTCAGAGCAAAATTTTAGTACAAATAAAACAAAGGCACATCTTTAGTACAAAATAGAATAATTAGATAATAAATTTCAATTGCGAGTAAATATTTAGAACAATACAAGCTGGATTAATCGTAACAGTAAACATTAATAAAGCAGATAATTATGACATATTAAAAATTAAGTAAATTAGCATTGCATTATATTAAGTAAATCAATATACATACTGAGTTGATGACGGCAAGGTGTCTGAGGAAAGTAATACAGAAGTCACTCCAGGCTGTCAGCAATACTCTTCGCAATGTTAGTACAGTCTCTAATACGCTGAGAGTATATTTATTATTTATTCTTACTTGTATTTCTGATCCTCTTGTCAGAAGTGGAAAAGAAACATTTACGTGGTCACTTGAAAAGTAACTTAAAAACGCTTGCGTTACGCCTAATGGCAGAGAAAATTGGCTGTTAGTTAAGTTGTCTAAAGATGAGTTAGCCAAAGGTTTTAAGTCAAAGGCAACCTTTGTTAGAGAATGCTGGTGATATACGACCTAAAGCTGACGTAATGTGGAATATCTGCTCTCCCCGCCACCAATTTTATAATCATTCCGCTACAAGCTCAAAAAATAAGCCAATGCCTGTCAGTCTTCTAAACAATTAAGTGTTGTGTAGATTTTTTAAGTATTATTTTACAGTGCTTATTAATTTTATTAATTTACAGTGAATAGTAAAATTTTAATGTTCATGTTTGAGTTGTAATTTTTAAATTATACTGTTGCTAATTTATTTCTTTTGATTTGGGTAAAATTTCTTTAAGTTAGTAGAAAAGCTTGTACAGCGATAGCCTGTTTTTGCGTTCTCCCGGGAGGAGAATTTTGGGGTCAAGGGTCGGCGGCCAGCTGCATTTTTCGTCCCCTTTGCTTGCGGGGGCGAACATGTGTTTTTCTCGTTCAAAGGCGATCAGCTTAGCGGCGCCGATTCTTGATAGAATTATGAGGGTACAAAAATTTAGGATTTGTCTGAAGAGTCGCAACGTTAACAGATTTACTACTTTGTTTTTGTGTTTGAAAGTAAGGGGCTTGTCATTGTGAAAGGATAGGACTGATTTTCTTAGAATTTTGTTGGGTATTTATTGGTCTGTTTCTAGTGGTTAGAGAGGGTTACTGTTTTGTGTAGCATTGGTGAGTTTTAATTTTATGGATTTTTTTAACCAATAGTAATTATAGAGGCATTGCACTTTTTGAGCGTCGCGAGGTTTTAAATTTGGTCGCTCCCGTGGCGAGAGCGGATTTTTCAAGATTTTGTCAATTTTTCGAGTCCTTTTTGAGGGGAGAGAGAGAAAGACCGGCGGCCCCTTCTCGAGGTTGTCCGTGCGAGAATTGGCCCGAGAACGATGCGGGCTCCCATCGTATCGTCGTCGGCGAATCCTTTCTGAAGGTCTGGGGCTATGTCCTATTCTCTCTGATGTTTTTTCCTTGAGAAAAAATGTTACTTAAAGCTCACGCTTTAGTTCCAGATCACTCATAAACAAAATTAGGAGAAAAACGTCATTCATCTGCAGATTGCTGCGACTTGCACTTATCTTCAGTGAGAACATCATTGAGAAGTGAGTGGGCTTTCACCTACAGATTTCTGCGGCTTGCACTTATCTTTGTTGAGAACATCATCGAAATGTCGGTGGACATTCATGTTAAGTTGGAACTCCTTGCTTGCAGAAGGACTGTATCCACGAGGAAGTTTTTTCCAACGGCTGAATTGACAAATTGGTGCAGCATTGATGAAGAGAAATGTTTGAACTTCTTTTACGTGCATTTCGTACACAAATAGGAAGACGAAATCTGGACAGAAATCTTTTCTCCACTGTCAGTTGATTTTTTTTTTTTGATTTTGTATTTAATACTATATGTGTCCTCAAACTTATTGCCCTTAATTGATTTAGGATTTTGTGAAATTGATTATTAGGAAAAAGCTTCGTCTTTAAAGAAAACTGATTTAAAATATTTGTATATGTGAGTTTAAATGCTTGAGTAACCTTCAAAATTAATAGAAATTTCAAATTGTTTCATTAAGATTTTGGTAAGATTTGGAAATATTTAAAAAATAAAAAAATTGTTTCGGACTACTTAGTATGATTCAGCGATAATTACGAAATTATTGTAAGGTACATAACTAATAATTTTGAATACAATATTGATCATGGTACAGATTGTCGCTTGAAGAATTGTGAGTAATTTTTAATAAAATGTTTGTAGAGGTAGTCTGGCCAGCTATTCTGAATGGATAATCTTTTGGAATATTAAATAAATGTTTTTATTTGATTTACTGTTGTATTTTTTTTTGTGTTTTATCGTGTGGTCTACTGTAGGTCACCCATGTGATCCTTTCGGAAAACATGGTTAAACTTCCATTCGAACCTGGGTAGTTTATTGCGGCCGTAGGAGAAATTTAATGTTATTTATGACTATACGATCAGATTTATTAATTTAACTGAACTGGTTTTTGACTTCTTAGTGTGTGAGATTTATTTCTCCCTGGTGTTGTGAACTGTTCTGTGTTTCGCTTTTAAGTGTTTGTGGCTATCTCTAAGGTTGTATTGAAATTTATGTGTTTACAGGAAGCAAAGCTGATTAATTAGTTTAGTGAGAGATAGCATGTTCACGATTTTGTGTCAGTAATGCATTTTACATGAATATTAATATTTTGATTTTAACAAAACACCAGGGAGGATTTTTCATTTCATTGAACTTATGAGTTGAGAGTTGATATGATAAAACTTAATTTACTGTGTTGAGGATTTATGAAAATTTAATCTAGCTTAAGGTATTAATTAATTTGTTTACAAACACCAGTCTCTATGATTTGATTTTATGAACTCAATATACTTTTTATGAGAATTGTTTTTTTTAGTTTGTCACGGCACCAAGAGAGGTTGAGTATGCAAGATAAAATTAAAAATTAATGGTAAAACGCGAAATTTTTTAGTATTCACAACATAAGTTTTATTTAAATATCTACGCTAATTAAAGTTTTTTTTGTAATTTTCTGCCTAATCATATATGTAATTCATTATTGCAAATTTTATTTAACCACATATTTTGAACTAACTTTATTCAATTTTGTAACTTTCTTAAAATTTTAGACCCATGAAAACCCATGTAAAGGCAATAAAAGCTTTTAAATATCAAAATGTTTTCAAATACAATGAAAATAATGCTAACAGCAAATGAAAATACAATCGTGTAAATAAATTTATTAATGTGCCATTTGTGGGTATGTAACGAAATGGAATACAAATATTTACATATTAAGAAATAACTAAATTTTCATAAGATGATACACAAATCTCTGTAACGCATCAAAATTGTTCACATCTAATAAGAAAATTACTTTGCAAATCATTTGAATAAATTTCAATCATGGACAATCTGAGTTTTATTTAGAAATATCGACGCCGCTGCCTTAGTATTTTGACAATGAAAGTTTCATTAATTTTTTTAATTCATAGCGTTATCTTTTCTTTCTAGGATAACTGAGCTACACCTGTCGAATTGCGCTTGAAAGTGATTATCTAATTCCAGATAAATAAAAAAACCAGAAGTTTTGGAGATTTACAGGGAGATGCAGTGAAATATTTGGGTCTATTAGTTTTGCCGAAAGGGTTAGCAGCTCTGAAAATATGTGTAAATATTTTGCACTGGAAGCAGTCAAAACGTTGGCAATAAATGCAGTTTTCCTTTTTGAAGCAAAACTGAGGTGAAATATATATTTTAAAGAAAGATGAAGATGAAAAGGGCTGCTGACAATTTTTGCACAAGGGATAAAATACATTTATGACAGCGTGGTGGCGATTAGATATAGTAACTAGGCATATAGAAATAATAATATGACGAACTAAACTACTTATTATATACAATAAACTATAAAACTATATACTATAAAACACTATCGATTCTTAATATTATTTTGTCAGACGAATATTCGTGTTAGCTTGACTTTAGACTCTCATAATAAGGGGTTCTAATCACTGAGTATATAAATATAATATTATAACCTAAATATCAAGGTGTTGATTTAAATTATAAACTAATAAAAATTGACCTAAAATGAGAAACTCAGTAATTAATCTTAAGTTTGAAAAATATACTTGTAATTTTAACTATTTTATTCCACTAGCAACCAGATTTTACGGAAACCATAGCAAGAGCATTTCATCAAAATTAAATTCCCGCAGTGAAAAGTTAACATCCTTATTTATCAAACTCGGATTTAATACGCATGCTTCATATATGACCATGAAAATATTAATCATTCAAGATTTATGTAAATTACACAAATTTTAAATCAGAGAGAAACCAGTCATAAATATCTTATTACTAACAATTATTCCTCTTATACCAGCAGGCAAGCCCGCCAGATGAGCGGGTTGCGACAAAGGCAGGATTTATAAGTTCTATGTACACCTGAAAAGCAAATGTATGAATACATTTCTATATGAATGAAATCAGATCAGTCTTTCCAAGCAAAACCCAATTCGTAAAACATTTTTCGTTGCGAAACCAAGAGAATGCAAAAGAATATAAAGTCAAAAGAAAACAAAATCAAAGAGCCAAAAGAATACAAAATCGTTTGACACATTAGGTTAATACGTATACGTATGACGTCATGGTTACCCAATGGAGCGTTAGCCCAAAAGGGCTATTATTCTCAAAATGGCATCTTGCATTAGTTTACTATAAACATATATTACAGCGTATCGCTTTTTAAATTGTTGCCACCAAATATTACAGCCCTGTATTATAATTAAAGAAATTAAATATTGAAGAATCTTTATGAATGCATGTATGTTTCTCGCACTCTGAAAAAACGACGGTACCGAGAGCCATCAAACTTGAGCGTGAATAGCTGGAAGTCCGAATTTTGAATTTCGAATTTGTTTTATTATCTATTTCATATTTTGTAAAGCTTTAACCAATTTTTGATGAACAATCTCAAAGATTTCAACACAACACTG
>KK120805.1:333012-357267 GCA_000611955.2 Stegodyphus mimosarum
AAAAAAAAAAAAAAAAAAAAAAAGGCAACATTGTAAAAAAAAAACGATTTTTTCTCTAGAAGGCAAGACATGAAAGACATTTTTTCTCTAGAAGGCATTTATGCGCGAAGGACATGATATTTAATAAATACAGTTAACACACAAAACGTTAAATTTGGGCGTAATATAAAATTACAAAATTTTCAGCTTTCTTTTAAAATTTTAAACTAGTTTTAATGCACCTAAATTTAATACAATATAACAACATTTTCTCAAAATCAATAAAAGAATCAACGTGGCAATAATATGTCTACTAACCTGAAATAAAAAAGTAACCAACAGAAGCTATTTTTTAAAATGCTGACATTAACGAAACATTTCGACATAAGATGGCATCATATGCAGTCGCCTGCTTTCTTCAAAGTCAGAATATGGTCTTATTATTTATAAGATGTTTAATGTTTGGCAATGCTATTTTTATTTCATATTTTGAAAAACTTACAAATTTTTAATAAGCAAACTGTACGATTTAAAAGTTAGCAGTGGCAATGCTTTTCGAAATAAAGATGTTTATATCCAGTGTGCGAGACTGTTATCACTTGGAAAAGTGAGTACGAAAATTAGGGTTTTCAGAGTTTTTAATTAATATCTCGGCTGATTAAAGTCGCACAAAGATGGGAATTTTCGAAATGGCTTCTCACTAATTTTTAGAATAATATGATACCGCTCTCGAAACTCAACTTCCCGCCTTTAGAAAGGAAATAACACCACAAACAAACAGACCGACGCTCACGGATTTTAATAATATAGATCCTGCTTGCTTTAAAAAAATGTTTTCGTAATACAAATCCCTGTACTTTGAAGTTTAGGGACGTAAAAGACTAGCACAGTTCTTGGGCTGCTAGTGAAGATGAGTTAAATGAATTCTTAGACCAAAAGGTCAATTTGCCAGAAGAACTATTAATTCCGTTTAGGCATTTTGCGTTGAAATGTCGATTTACTTTTCAAACTGTTGCCACTAAATTTTAGAGCCCTGTATTATATTTAAAGAAATTTAATAATGAAGAATCTTCATAAATGTATATGTGTTTCTCGCATTGTGCTAAAGCAACGGTATCTAGAGCCTCAAAGTTTGAATAACGCACGTTTCCACCGAATATGGGCATCTAGAAGACCAAATTTAAATGAAATTTGTTTTAATATCTATTTCATATTTTGTAATTTAACGAATATTAGATTTACAAACTCATCGATTTCAAAGCGAGCAATGGCAATATTGTACGATTTTTTTTAACTACAGATCGCGCGACTGTATATCGGAAATTCTAAAGATATGCTCATTTTATAATTATTTTACGATGTTGCTCTTGAACTGAATTTTATGGTTTAAGGATGAAGAACAGGATATTTAATAATTATAAATAAAGGTTACACACAAAATGTTAAAAAAACGCTCCTGTGGGCGTAATGTTAAATCTGAAAACTTAGAGTTTGATATCCGTTTTTAAATTTTAAATTATGTTTTAAATTTTCGTCGACAGATTTGACTGACGAACATATTACCGCTTATTTTACACACCGTATATTGAAAGATCGTTTATTGACTAAATTTTGCGAATTGGATTTTGGTGTTCTCTGTTAATTAATTATTATAAGAGTATGTTTGTATATTGTAGCCTAGTTTTTGAGTGCCATTATTTATATAATAGGAAATATCTCTTCATGTGCCGTGATCAACCTTTGAGTGCTTCGGATTATTTTTTTCCCTTTGATGTAAGACGTTGGTTATTTTCTAAGTAAAGTTCGCTTAAAATTATCGTTTGAAATTACAAGCATGAGTGACAATGGCTGCCTAATATGGCTTGCAAAATTCTTTAAGCAGAATCTGAAGCCACATGTAGTCAGTTCGGCATTTCATACGTTTCGTAATATGAGGTTAAAATGTTTAAAATCGAGTTCTTCATTTATTGTAAAAAACGGTCAATCATTTTGATTTAAAAAGCTACGGGAAAGTAATAAAACTGTTAAAAAATGATCGGGAAAATATCTATGACTATCCCGTTTTGATCGGCCATTTGTAAGTTCCAACAATTTCTGCGTAAGTATTTAAAAGCCAAATTCATAGTGAAAAACAGATTTCAAGAAATGACATGGAAAAATGAGAACCACTCATGGAGAAGTAGTAAAGCCCATGAGTTTTTATATCCGACAGTTGAGCTTCAAGTCGTTTTTCATTACGATAATATGTATCAGCTTCAAACAAATTATGTACACGAATAGGTAAGTCCGGGATATAAAACGTACCTTGAAAAATTTTTATTGTTCCATTTCTAATGCAAAACGGACCATATATATATATATATATATACACACACACACACACATATATATATATATATGTGTGTGTGTGTGTGTGTAAGAAAAATAAAGAATATGTTAAAGATTAACTTCGCAACGTAAATTTTTCTTCTCAATTCTAAAAATAGTAACCTCTCTCTGCATTGCGTCATTTCTAGATTAATCCATGTCATATGACGTTTACATAATTCTGATGATGTAAATGAAACTAAAACTCAAGAAGTCAAAAGTAATTTTACAGCAGTATTAACTATCCAATCAAACTGCATTGTAAACCAAAACTTTTCGTGTGCTTCCATACTGGCTAACTAGGCACTTCAGCCTCTTTCTTTGCGCTGCTTGTTCGCTATTTCGTTGTGCTCGCTTTCTATCGCAATACTTTAAAAAATGTTCTTGAAAAGGCACGACTAGAGTGCCAAGTGATTGTGGCCACGAACTTCAAGTGGAAAATAAAGATCGAATTAAAACCGCCTCCACTGCAATTTCTTTATCTCATATAGTTGTTATGCATCGACGGCGCTCCCGTCTTTTCCTTGCATTTATTACTATTACATATATGTAAATTTTCAATATGTATACCAAATTTCTGAAATAAAACTTTTCTAAGCACTTTATAATGATAGGCGCTTTTAATAACTGTCGAATGAAAAGGGGAGTCTTCGTTGATATAGTAAAAAATCTTGCATATAATATGACATATGAGAAATGACTAAAAACATAAATACAAATGTATGGAAACGCTGAAGAAAGTATGTATTGATTCATAATTCTCAAACTAGTCTTGCAAACGTAATTTGATCTTGATTCTCATGTTCAACTTCAAGCGCTGAACATGCAAGTGAAGAGATCGTTAATGTGAATGAAACTACTTTTCTTTCTGTTCTGTTGTGTACAGTAGTTGTTTTTTGAATGTAGAGACTATTGCAATCCTTCTATTGTCGTCAAACGTCATTCATGGCACCCAGCACTGAATGACTTTCGATAGAATCATTTACTGACTAAATAAAGCTGGTGAATGTAAGTTTGGGTTCTTAAAACGTGCTCTAACAGAATTTAAGAAATTCAGTAACAGTCGCTGCAACCCATGGTTATATTTAAAGATTTAAGCGTTATTTCTGCTGAAGACTAGAACTCAGTGACAGCATGGATGACAGCTGTGACAGCAGCATACATTAAATGTAAAGTAGACACAGGAAAGAAAGTTTCAGGAGATATATCTTTCAGGAATTTCATGAGAAATGTGTCTACTATCATTAACTTTTATCCTCTTCAAAGTTCAAATGTCAGCAGTTATTAAACATCAAAAATGCTTGAAGAAGGCTAAAAATTAAGAGGTGATTTTCAATTGCATAGTTCTTTGCATTTTTATAGAATAAAGGCAATCTCCAAGTTTCTTCAAGTGTTGGGAAGAATAATCATTCCGCTAGTGACAACATATCATAGCGTGATTCATAGCTGTATGGTGTCTTGCTATTTTAGAGATAGCAGGAAGATTGGGTAAATCCTTTTGTTTGCCCAGCTCTACGAAGTAGCAGAAGAAAGCTATGTAAATGCAGAAGCATACAGAAACGAGATTATGCTGGATTTTGTAAATTTAATCGCATTTTCCTTTTAAATATAACGGTGCTAAACTTCATTTAATATTGCATTAATAACTTTCTAAGAAATGCCCTTCTGATATTAAATGACTGGTGATTAGCACATGCTTTAAGTAGATTAAACTTTTGTATAAATGTGAGCAATTTTAGTGAAGCTATGCTTAAAATTTCAGTATTTTGTTTAAAATGTAACATGAAAATCCTAAGCAAAAATCTGTGCCGGAAAAATACGATTACACGCGCAACTCTAATTGAAGTAAATGGCTACTTCGATAACTTGCGAGATATTGCCAAGCTGGGGATGGTTTTGGTGACCAATTTTTGTCATCAACATTGGCAAGAAATCGATAAAAGTCGCCAAACATGACTATATTTTCGGCAACATTTTGGCGCAGTCCTTGTATGGCTGTAAATGGTATTGCATTTGAATAAATGTAATTGATCACTGTATGTAAAAATAACTGTATCCGGCCCTTACATGTAACTTTAACATTATATGTCTCCAAGTACTTTCAAGAAATGGAAGATACTAGACGTTCCTCCGAGGACGGAGTAAAATTATACAAACCCAGAGAGAACATCAATTCGTAGTTTTCTCAGTTCAGAGTTGACTACGGAGCATTGAGATATCTTCGGCCTATAGATGCGTTTTGCATTGTGCATTGTGTTTAACATTCTCAGCAGTACGACGAGTATCTACTCTGATAGTGCTCTGCGATACTGAGAAAAGCTGTGCAAGTGTATTTTTGTGGAAATTTCCAGGATAGTAAAGTGTTCCTTTCGGTAAAATAAATTTTATCATCTCTTAAGCCAGCATCGTTTGTGTGTGCATTCAGTGTGTTACGAACCCATACGCACGCAGCAATACTCAAAATCCTTCAGATATCTGAGGGAATTGATTACAATTCGACTATTCTATCTCTATCCCAACAGTTATGAGAAAACTGAAATTAAAACTAAAACGAAAATTGATTGATGCCTCCAAAATAACATAATAACTGACTGCATCAAGTTTTAGGACAGGAAAAAGTTCAGATGATTTATTCTTATTTGTGTAGACATAGATGCAACCAGTTTATATAAGCTTCTTTTGCAGAGACTTATAGAAACAACCATTATTTGACAGCTTCGTTCTATTCGCTTAATTTACTGAAATTTTTATACTACTGAATCCTTATAGGCTAACATTTTCCTGGTTTTTGAACTTTTCTTTAGTTTCAAAATGAATACTGAAAGTTTCAGTGATATTTTAGTATGATACCTAGCTATCCGGATTAGATATTTTGTTCAGAATCCAGACTCATCTATTCTGCTGTCAGCAGCAACTGAATAAAAAAGAGAAGAGTTACAATTTTGTAACTCTGAATATTTTCGTATGAATGCGAATTGAATGAAATCCAGTATTGAGGTAATCGATTAAGCCATTTGTTATCATGTAAACTATGCTAAAATTCTGTTGCCTACTTTATCAAAGATTCGTTTTAAGATTAAGACATTAAAATTTGGCTGCGTGCTATTTTTATGGTTAAAATGTAAATAGGATTTCATGCATATTCATATTCTGCAAGAATTGTTTTGATTTACAATGACAATGAACATAAGAATTACGAAATTTAAAAACGATATTCATCGATCTTTTATTTTAACGTTTTGTCTAAAATATGATACAAAAACCGTCAACTGAACATAAATTATAGGATTTTCCAACAGTATACCGAATACCTTTTGAATTATTAGGCTTCCCGAAATTTCTTCATTTTACTTCCAAATGATATTTTTATATATTTGAAAAAAAAGATTAAACTACTAAAATTCGAATGAAAACGTGATCTTTTATTCCTTTCGTTAAAAAAAAGTCTAACTTTCAGTAAAATATACCAATTGGTGTTCGATACGCCCGTATGATTTCTGACAGAATATTTAACACTTGACCTTTGACACCTGATAAAATATTTAATTTAACGTTTAGATGTCTAATATCCAATCTACGCCTGGAATAGTCCTAATAAATTACAAGTTTTATATACAAGTATAAATAAATGTTAAAACATTTGAGAAGAGGATTATAAATAACAGGTAAAGAGTTTTTATACTCTGTTAAATTTCTTGTAGAACTCCATTAGATTTTAAAAAAAATCGGACTTTTAATCAGAAATAGTGAGCTTAGTGTATTGTCCTTATTTTCAGTTTGTTGGTAATATTCAAGAGTTTCAATCAAAAACAATCAATGTTCCGAACATAAAAACATTTAAAGAATATAATTTAAATATCCGTAATCGCTAGTATTAACTTTATTAATTTTTCCAAAATCTATGTTTAAGTAAACTGGTCAGAAATGATAACTTAAACAATGATACGCTGAATTTATTTAAGTTGTATTTAACTTAAATGTAAGATGTATACGTGCTATTTTCTCTCTTTCCCATATTTGAAAGAATTATGTAATAGCAAAATAAATAAATATTTATATCAATAATTTGAACGTTTTTATCTCCTGAACAACAGATTCTGCTACTTATTCCGAATTCATGATTTCTAACAGAGGAATCGAATGGTTATACGAACGCTTCTTTTATCTGAAATGGAAGTACTAGCCCCACCAAAGGAATAATAACAAAAAATAAAATCTCCTTCATATAAAACTAATTTACATTATAAATTATGGAAACAAATAAAATTGTAAACAAATAAAAGATTAATATTTCGGCGAACTAATTTTCAATATAATTTAAATTCAGAAAGTATATGGAAATCAATTGCTAGTATTCAAACTCATGAAAAAAAATTTAATAATTAATAATCCATAAATTAATCTCAGAAAATTTAAACAATTTTTTAAAACTAATCTTTAAGTGTCATAAAGTGAATAATTAATGAGCAGGAAGGAGATAGATCGTTTTAAGGAGAAGTTACCTCCGAATCTAACTCTTCATTTACTCAATTCGTGTTTCGTCAACCATATAGGCACGGGTAACGAATTATGCAAAACTAAAAGCAGTGAAATGTCTAAAATACACTCATGTCCATAAATTAAGGATAATGCAAAATCAGGCAAAGGAAGAGTTAGAAGCAAAACAAATTTGACTTATTTGTAAAGCTTACCTATTAACCAAAAGGTAAAGAGCAAAAAAAAATATATGTTTGATATTATTAAAAAAATTAGCGATTTTTTCTCCCTGGAGAAAATTACAAAAAAACCCTATTTACAAAAAACAATATTACATGTTTGGCACGATTGTTAATACATTTTATGTCTCCCAGACGATGCAATACAGTCCGTATAACGCCTAGGCATGCTGAGCATCAAATTATAGATGCGATTTTGGGGGATATTACACCACTCAAAAAGCAACGGTCTCCGAAGTTCCGGTAGACATGACACTCTGGGCAATTATAAGTTCGTCTGATACTTCCAGTTGAGTACGCCCACATTCCAGACAGCCGATAATTCTACCACGTAAAAAATCATCCAAATGCGTCCTTTGTGTCATAACTATTCTGTTATTGCACTGAAATGCTTATAAAGCGCCTGCGAACAATTTTACTTCTTTGCCTGCATTCCTTATATATCACTCTCTTACACTCTCGTCATTGTGACGTACCATCGGTGTCATCTGGTTACTTCCTGAAATTTGCATATGATTCTTGAAGATGTGTGTAGTGATTTTACAGGTGATATATTTATTTTAGAGTTCGATTTCCGCATGACTCCGAATTATCCTTAATTTATGGACGTGAGTGTAGAAATTTAACTTTAAAAGAATTTCGAGAAATTTAGTTCCTAAATGCACTTATGAAACAAAGTATTAATTAACAGTATATCGGTAATAAAGAGTAAAAATCCAATGCAATTTAGAAACCCTTGCTTATTCTAGTACTTCCCTTACACGAATTATGCATAAATAAACTATCTAAACAATATAAAAATTGAAGTATAATAATAATAATATAAAATAAATGCAATCTATAAAAATAATTTTAAAAAGGCAAGTAAATAGTAAGTTTTAATTTAACTTACCTTGAAACTATATACTATTGTACGCGGGAAAGTGGTGTAGCACTTGCTAAACAATGTGAGGCTGAGTAGTTTGTTGCTCTAAACTGAGTAAATAGAGGGCGCTGATACTATGTAAAGTTGAGTAGTGTTAAGCTGCTACCTGTGTAATCTATAGTGTAAACACAGCTGCAAACTCTAATGTAATGTAAAATGTGTATTCTGTTTGAAAAAAAATGTTGTTGCTAACTCTAAGATTGTAGAAATGTAAGTAATGAGTGAAAACTTTTAATGCTCTTGTAAAATGTTACCAAATTTTGAATTAACGTTCAAAAAAATTAAACACTTGAAAAATTAAAAAATTAAAAAAGATTGGAAGAAATTTTTTAAAATCTAAATTAAAAAAAACTGAATTTAAACTATAGTTAAAATATAGCTAAACCAAAACTTTAACTAAATACTGGCCAAAGGTAAGGAAAATTAGAAAAAGATAAAAATTTCACTCAATTCGGGCTATAATTGAGACTTGAAAATAGCTGGCCCTACTGGTGCAGCTAATTGCATTAAAAAATGGAAGTTTATAACTAGATGTTACAGAAGTTCTGTATACAAAACTTGAAAGCTCTATAACTTATCGCTTTCGAGTTATGCGAGATGAATACATACATCATATGTACGTACAGGCGTCACAAACGAAATCCATTTTGTATCCAATTTAATTCCATTTTACAATTGGTTCTAGAAAAAAGAGTTTTTGTCCTGGGCGTACATAGAGACATACAGACGTCACACAAAAAATCATTGACGTGGGTCCAAAAACTATCAAAGCGGATATTTTCGTTGAATTATGTGATCTGAAATTTTTTGCGATTAAAATATTTCCATTACTTCATACAAGAAAGAAAAACACGGTACCTGAGATAAAGCCTTTCATAAGACCTAGTTTTAATTCTTATATTATCTTCGAGGAAATAATAGACTGTGTCTGAGACTGTCTTGCATTATATTAAAAAAAATAATAATTTAAAAAAGACTGAAAGCATTCAGATTTTACATCACTCCCAAAGTTGCTTTTACCTAACGTTTTGAGCGTTGCCCTTATTTATTAAATATCATGGTCTTCGCACTTAAAACATAAAATTCAATGCAACAGAAGTATTGCAAAATATTTAAGACAACGAATCTTCAGATTTTCCGGTACAAATTGTCGGGGTATTTTCCCCCCATACAGTGTTGCCGTTCCTCGCTTTGAAATCGTTGAGTGTTTTGCAAAATATGAAATGGATAGTAAAACGAATTCCAAATTTGGGCTTTCAGATGCCCGTATTCAAGTGGCAACAAATTTAAAAGTGATTCGCCGTTTATAGTGAATCGACGCAAAATGCCAAAACGAAATTAAGAGACCTGAGCTAACGCTTCTTTGGGCTATAAAAAGAACAAAATTTCTTATATTATTCAGTGCAACGTAGGTATGGTAGGCGTATTGTGTAAAGGACATTAAAACAGGACATATGTGTTTCTTCCATAAATAAAGTGGTTTTTTTACGTAGGTGGCTCAGTCAATAAGAATTACACATTTCATTCCTTGTTGGCAAAATAATATATATTTATCATCCTATTTCTACTCCCTCCAATGATAAATATGTGTTATAGTTACTAATAATCATGCAAATTTACTTCTTTTTATATCTTTAGACTTCGTTGTTTCCTTTTTTTAATATCAAATAGCTATCTTGCTGTAATATTTTCGAAATTAATATTCCCATAAAATGACAATGCTATTTGTACTTTGAACTTTCAATTTAAAAATTCAGTTTGTTTCTTCTGAAGAGGTATGCTTGCTGTCATACTCCTCTGTTAGTAACCAATACCCCTGGCGCCATTCTATTTGATAGTATCGCTAACCTCGCATTTTGAGAGCCTTGACAGAAAACGATCTATTCCTTATAAATCACGCCGTTCAGTCCATAAATCAAAACACTTTGTGAAGTCCTGACAATAACTTCAGGCCCTCCCGTGCCAAGGCTTCAACCACAGCCGCTACTATCGATGGCCGGATAATCGATGCGGCGCTTTTCATCGATGGAAGAGTTCATCGCAGCCCAAAGTAGTAAAACATAGTAATTCCTTTGTCATGTTTCTCATAAATTTATCGCCAGACAGGATTTTTGAAGAATATCATTGTCATAGAAATATGATTAGTAGCATCCATTGGTATCTCTGGCGCCTAAAATGATATCGTTCTATCGATTAATGTTTTGTTTTAATTGAAAAGCGCATTAAATGCTCTTTTCAGATTTTGCACTTTCCACTTAACAGGCAAATAGCCCTCGAGTGGTTTGCCATAATCAAAATAAATCTAAACCTCAAAATTTTTCATTTAATGCACCTCTGGTAATAAGGAGAAAAATAACGTATCGAATTAATTAATAACTATCTAATATAATAGCTAACTAATATAATAACTAACTAAAATAATTAATTTATCTAGCGGATAAATGTAGCTGTGAATATAGAACACAGTATTAGCTAATAAAAATGTACTTTACGTGCGAAATAAAATCATGTGTTTAATAACAAAAGTACAGTTAAATATTCATGAAGTTATCTTCTGTATGTGTTATGGTGAAAGATTGAAATCTGGAGAATTTCATTCTTCTCCGTTGAATGTCAGTATCAGTTCACAGTTGAATCAGAATCAGTTCACAGAGTCATTTATTGTATGTTCAAAATATATGCACTGATATTGCACTATGCACTGATATTGAATGTTGAGTAAAAATACTTTTGTTACGGTTATAAATCACACTTCATCATGAAACGCATTGCGATATATGTCAAAATACGAAAAAGCGTAAGTAACAGCAGGTGCAAATAAACCATTGAACTTTAAACGAGCATTATATATTCTAAATGAGAAAAGAAAATAACATCAATAATAAACTTACCTAATTATGTGATTGACGTTATGCAGCCTTACTTATTGCAACAACTTAAACTGTTATGACACTTTGAATTACACAAGAGTCCCTGGCTTTCACAATGCCTCTCTGTCCGTCTTTTCGGCTTCTCTTTTCGACCTCCAACAGAGCATAGCTGTGCTTGTCGATATACACCGGTGATGGTCCAAATGTTTCAGAATATAACTAAGTACTCGGTTTTTCGCCGACCTATTTGTTTTGCGTTGACATCCACTGGAGAATATCGATATTCTCCAGTTTCGGTCTTTCAAGTTAACATATAAGAGTGTTTATAAATGAATAATGCGATTTTAAAAATTAATGATAAATCGATGTATTGCATTATTTGGACAAATCTTACAGCTTAAACAGCAACAACTATCCAAGGTTTTGGTGCATTAACCGCAATGCTTCAATATGTCCACCATTGGTCACGCTACACACATCTATATGGTAAAGTGATTATTTCCATACTCGGTGTAGCATGTCCGCCGTGATGGTCTGCAGTGAATATTTTATCAGATGACAAACTCTCTAAAGAGACACGGGCATTGGCGTGCATAAACATGGTCTTGGACAAAACCCTAATTAAGAAGATCCCATAAATTACAGTGAAAATGGGACGGAGAACAAAATGCAAAATGTATTCATCACAATTGGTGTTCAGCTGGAGTAACAACTAGGTTTTCAACATGTCTCGAAATGAATCAGCAGTCAGTTTCTTGTTCGAAGAAAAATAGGCGATGCACTTTCTGACCAGATACCAGCCAGAAAACGTTTACTTTTGAACAGTCACGCTAATGCTGTATCTTAGCATATGATTTCTCGCTTCCCCAGACACAAACATTGTGTTTGTTCAGTTTGCCATTTACATGGAAAGTGGCTTCATCGCAGGATATAAGTCTTTCTACAAAACCAACTTCCTCCATTTTTAACTGCACCTATTAACAAAAGTCATGCCTTCCCACTTTATACTGTTCAAAGCACAGCCGCTTACGCAACACATTCCACATCATAGTCTTTGGTATGTTCAATTCCCTGCTTGTTATATTAAATGACTTGCGAGGACTTCGTCGAAACTCCTCGCGCACTCTTTTAACGTTTGTAACAGACACTTGACACATCCGTTTTTCACAAACTGTCAGTTCCACCTACAAATTTTATTCTTGTGTGGTATGTATTTTCTAAACCATGCAGGAAACTTTTACGATGCACTGTCACAACATATCTGGACACCTTAAATCGAAGGACATGGAAAGACGTTTCCTGTTGAGTTTCCATCTTGGAAACAGACGCTGCCGCTATGTAGTAATAACAGTAGGTAGTGCATGACATACTTGAACGTTTCCAATGGTTACGGTGCCCTTTTTACCACGGGTAAAATAATACATTGATTTATTAATACCGCCATTCACTTATAAATACCCTGTATAATAATAAAGCATTTTATAAGATCAAAAATTTTAAATTTTTGTTAATTTCCTAAGGTGGGTAGTTTCGTTACATCATACTGTAGATATCATTAAAACATGTTCAGTTATCTTCTACTAATACTCTAATTTTAAGTAAAAGTATTCGTTTCTCTTAATTAGATTTCTTTGTAACTAATTTATGAATTTGATGAAATCATTTCCCAGATCGTTACTGCCATCATAGGGAGAAACTATCCGGAATGTGAGTTTCACCATCTTCTATTGTCTGCAAGAATTTATGCCTTTATCGATTATTGATCACTAACTCGATTAAGACTTTGAATATATCTTAAGAGCTATAAAACTATCGACCCAGGAGATGTAATTAATTGCAGGAATATATCATTTCTTATGATAAGCAATCATATTTAACAAAGAGGTTGAGTAGCTTTTGTTCACATCAAGTTCACTTTTTTGTCATTTATAATCCTTTCATGAAACCGCATTAATCGTGTGAAATCAAGTTTTGCTTTTTTGCTTTATCTTAATTTAGAACATTATATTTCACATCCTTTACCGCACATTTCGTTTCATATCACAAACGTCTAATCATATTCCAAAAATTCTGAAGTTCTAATCTATGGAAACACTATATGCGCCGACCTTTTTTACCTTCCACTTTCTTCCATTCATATTCTTTGGTTAGAAGTCTAACCTCCTTGCGGTTCTGACATCATTCTTCCATGTAATACATTGACAAGACAACAAGAGGAAAACACAAGAAGCGTTTACAGAAATACAACTTTTTTTGTTGAGTTCGTTTTTATTCTTTTAGTTTCATGGCCGTTTATTTCTGATGTCATTCTTATCACTTCAAAGCTTAAATGATAAGACCATATTATTACAAAACCATATAAACGAATACTTACCCAAATGGCTAATTACCCAATGTCAACAG
Organism: Stegodyphus mimosarum; assembly: GCA_000611955.2. Lineage (NCBI taxonomy): Eukaryota > Metazoa > Arthropoda > Arachnida > Araneae > Eresidae > Stegodyphus > Stegodyphus mimosarum. The sequence continues at coordinate 346,272 of KK120805.1, forward strand.
GTCTCATTTCGATCGATAAATTTTCTGTTTGTGAGTCCCCTCCCTTATTAAAAAAGAGTTAGCACAATTTTTATTAAATATTTGTTTTCTAAATTAATTTTGAAGCCCCGCTTATTTTGTTCTCAATGTTAACCAAGTGCAAAACAAAAGCGAAAAACGTTTCGCTTAAATCTATCTTGGAAAAGACAGTGGAATAATAAAAAACCAAAAAAAAAAGTAAATGAAAAGAAGAATAAGTAGTGTTTGGAACATCGCATTTATGAAAATGATAGAAATTTTATCTTTTTATTCATTATACCGCTTTTCGAATTTTTTCCTAATGTACATCATTAAGCCAGAGTAATATGAATAGGTTTAAATTCCTGTTCATATTTTTCTTTAGTTTTAATTTTCTCTTAAGGCTCTGGTATTACATTTAATTTAATTTTAGATGTAAAAGGTTTATTATTTTTCTGTTAGTAGCTATAAGTGCATATGATGTTTTTTACTAATTTGTTAAGACAAAATTACATCAGTGATGATTATTATTCCCTCCATATTCTTCTATTTCATTCTACATGCTGTGAATTTAGAATGAAAACTACAGACATGTATGCAATACTACAGACAAGAGAGAAGATATATTTTTCTTCTGAAATGCATTACATGGTTGAATTTTAAATATCTCGTTAAGTTGCACAATAATTGTTATAATATCTGAGGTAGCATTGTAAAATTACTTTTACAAAATACAGAAGTTTTTGTTGGAATAAATATTTGTTGGATTAAAAAAGGATTTAATCTATATTAAATTGATAATGTTTCTTGAATTAACTGCTTATGTTACTTAAGGTTTCTAAGTTTTTATGAATTAGACAATTTGTGAAGAAATCTGAATGCGAAAAGGTAAAAACAGATATTTCATTTCATAGATTTTTCTGCTAAAACCATAATATAAAATAACTTTTATTTTTTCTTTATGATCAAAATTTCAAGGAAGAAAACAATTGGTTACTCAAAATAATTTAATTAAAATATAGCATTACACAAAAGAAAAGATATTTAGAAATCGCAACAATCATCGGAAACAAAAAAATTCTGGAATAAAAATGGAAAAACGTTTTTATTACCTTGGAATAAAACGAAGTATATTGTTTCATTTTTAAATCGAATTTCTAAGATTATTTTTCAGTAAGGTTTTGAATTTTATGCGCTATTTAATTTTACAAGACAGTCTAGAATATCTAAAAGCCATCATAAAATACTGCGTTTTTTAATGTAAAAAAAACAGGAACCCTTAAAAACATTTTAGTCTAAAGAATATTTAAGAACGTCTTGGATTACCGAATCAGAATTTACACACACATCTATTTATCTATCTATCTCTATACATGTATGTGATAATTTAATGCGTAGTCGTGATAGCAGAGTGCCAAAGCTAGAAATAGATGTTGACACGACCAAGTTCAGCCAATTACCATCTTTATTTCTAGTCACATTAGACTGATTCCTCGTAGTATACCTTTTGATCATAAACAATTATAATAATTTCTTGTATACACAGATTAACGGGTATACGTCGTCATTTTAGGCTAACCAGCAGAACAGCTAGAATATACGTTAGCAGTAACGCTACGGAAAGGAATGAAGAATGACGTAATTGCATCGCGAAATAGTAATTATACTGAAGTAGATGCAATTGTAGAGACAAGCCATGATTGGTTAATTTTGGGTTTTAGTTTCATTTTTCAAGCAATGTTATAAAACATAGAGGGATTTCAAATTTGGGAGAACAAATGAATTTACTAGGAGAACACCAAATCTAGATTAGTTAATTCTAAGGTCGCCAATTATTCTTAAAGCAGCTATTGTATTTTGTTATATCTTACATGTGTTTGTTCTTTTTTTAACGCCCTGGGGAATAATTACCTTCATGTTTGAAAATTACTGATTTAAATCCTAATTCCATATATTAGTGTCTCGCGATTAACATAATTCATTCAAACGTACGAAGGAGACAAAATGCTATCTATCATATCCAAATTATTGCGGAGATTTGAGAGGGTTAATTCCCCTTGATAAGTCAACTATCTTCCAGGAAATCGGCAACAATTTACTTAATTTTGTATGTATGTACTATCTTTTTTCATTTCTTTTTTAAAATGTGCATACAAATTGTAAGTTTCTTTTACGTTTATTACAAGTTTTAAACAGTTTTTTCACAGTCCTCTTGAGTATCATCATTTCCTAATTTCACTTTGCGGTAGTTATACACTTCCTTTCCTTGGAAATAATTTTAAATAGAAAATTGGCTAGACTGCAAATTACGGGCCAGTCGCCAAATGAAGCGAAATCGCGCCAAATCTGGTAACCTCTTGGCTTCATGAAAATCGTTAGGATTTAAGGTTGCAGTTTATAGCATTTAAGCGGGGTTTTTGAATTTTCGTCATTTCACTGTGCTTCTAGTAAATTGTGTGAGCAAAATGGTTGACGTCAAAAGAGTTGATCGTGTGGATTTTACTTATTTGATTCGGTTGCAAAATAAGGGCGAACGATGTGTGATAGAATGGTGCATGAATTATGGTTTGATTGCGAATATGTACGAATGTCCTAAGTGTAAAAATAGTATGAATTTACTTGAAATGAAAGATGCAACAGATTTGTGTGAATGGAAGGTGTGTGTCCATTATATGTGGTTAAGCACATGGTTGAAATGAGCCGTAAGGTCGGGGATGAATGAGCGCGCCATTCTGAATTTCATCTCCATTGTATTGTTACATTTTAGTACAAATATAAACAAATGCGAGTTTCTACTATTTACTATAAATAAAAAATTTTTGTAAAAATATAAATTACGTAATTAAAATTGCTTAACCAAATTTTTTCTATACTATTGCTCATGTTTCAGTAGATCGAAATTTTGAATTTTATCTTTTTTTTATTCCGCATTTTTTTAAAGTTTTAAATTAAATAGGAATCAATGCTTTCCGATTATTTATTGCTCATTTACTGCTTATTACACTTTCTTAAATTTCGTGCTAAAACGTTTTACTTCATTTTGCTACTGTCTTAAAAATGGTATAGATTATGAAAAGTTTTAATATTGTTGATGTCATAAAATACATTGTTATTAACTTTCAAATACTTTATCGTTGTCTGCCTTGAACTTTTGTTTTCGATATTTTTGCATGTTTACAGGTTGTTTAGATATTTTTGCATGTTTACATGATCAATGTTTGCATGTTTACAGGATTCATTCAAATTCGCAACCATTTAATATGGCGATATGATGAGTTAGTGATTTTCTAAAACGCGCGAAAATAACCGATTTGGCGACTTTTCGAAAATGCGCCAAACTGGCCCGTAATATGCAGTTTTACCAGGAAATTAATACTTATATATATACGGATATGTATATCAAAAACTTAAAATTGATAATTTAGTAGAAATAAATACATATAGTATATAGAAAGAAGGAAAGAGAGAGAGAGAAAAAGAGATTTATATACGTAAGATGACTGGAGAGGTAGCTGCTAAAGATAAGATGCTTACCTGCGTCGCTATTGCATGGCAGTGCTTTTACGCCTAGATGGAATGATCAACTTGCAGATGTGGTCGTAGGTTAAAGACAGTTTTATTTCGCAATAAAACAAGCCTCGATGAGCATAAACGGGTTCACGCGTCATCATTATCGGTGAATTATGCACCCCATAATTCAATATAGCTATTTAGATCTTTAAACAACAGATGAAACTGAGATATTGCCGGAACATGTTAGCGAAGTGGGGGGAAGAAAATTGCACAATTAGTAAATCGATGTTCATAACAGTCGATTTCGTTTTTAAATTTTGATCTGAGACTAGATAAAAAGTGCTACACTTACATAATGGCATAATGCGGATTAATTTTCAGACCACTGACTTTAGATTAATATATTTTTAGTTTTAAGACAGAAGGCGAAAGTAGCCAATTTTAATTAAGGAATTAAAAGGACTATTGCAAATTAAAGTTAATAATTTTCTTTCATACGTCATATCCTACATATTCCACCCTGTCAAATATATAGAGTGTGGGCGATAAAAAAACCTTTCTAGAAGAATTAATTTAAACATAATCAAGTGAAGATCATTATAACTTAGAAAAAATTTTAAAATTTTGTTCTGAATATTTTTTATATTACGTTTTTAATAATAACGAATTTCAGAGTTCTGTTGAAATTTGCAACTTTATTTTTCTCTAAAAATTTTATAAAAACACTCCTAATTTAAAAAAAAAATTGTAAACGAACATACTTGTCGTGATACTTGCTTGAATATTATTTACAGTAAATTTTACAGTCCGCCTCTTTAAAGGCTTCTATAAAATTGCTGTATTTAATAGAAAACCAAAACATATAACACTTGTGTTAAATTCATGAAAAAAAGCGTTTTATATCTTTTGCTTATTACACTTTCTTAAATTTCGTGCTAAAACGTTTTACTTCATTTTGCTACTGTCTTAAAATGGTATAGATTATGAAAAGTTTTAATATTGTTGATGTCATAAAATACATAGTGTAAGATTATAGCAATATTTTTATGTATTCTTGCTTTAAGTACTCGATTTCCTGAAGTATTACGTGCAGCAGTGACAAGTATTTCTAAACTTCAGTTGGGACATTTCTAATAAATCATTTCAGTTAATTTTAGTTCTTGACAATATCCCTTACTTATTTAGTTAACTTTACTTCTTGAACTTAATTGCGTTTAGTTAATTGTACTTCTTTGTCGTACTGACCTGCAAAACGGTAATTCATCAGTCAAAAAAAAAAAAAAAACAAAAAAAAAAAAAAAACATTATTTAATTATTGACTTATTTAACATAACACTGGACTGTTAAGATATTTGATGAACACCGAAGAAATGAAAATTCAACCTATCGGATGATACCTATTAATCTGCCTGTGGGCGGGATATGACAGCAAATTTATCACTGCTCTGTGTTGACTTCACAAGTGGAAGTACCGGTCATCTAAATCCAGATAAAAGTGACGATCTTCTGTAAAGATTAACTGCTGAGATTCATCAAGGTTCTGCAAAGAAGAGAAAAGGATCAAACGAGAAGACAAAGAGAAAAAGTAAAGAGAAGAAAAGAATAAATAACTTGAGTTTCGTCTGAACACAAAATAAGCCTATACACAGAAGACGTATCATGAAAGAAAAATTAATTTTAAAATTAATTTGTCAAAGAATGAGGAAATTACTAAACGTTATTATAGTAATTACAGCAACATATGATTTATAAATTTTATAATTATAATAATTATTATTCGTTTTTGCTTTTTAAAATTTATAAGAATTGATGTATGGTAATCTAGGGCTTGCTTTGTATGTCGGATATCTCAGAAGCATATAGTGCAAAGTTGGTATCTGGGATTTTATTTTTTATCTATTTTCTGTCGTAGAATTTTTAAATATAGTTAAATCTCCATTTTGAAACAATTTAAAAATTCATTTTTTATTCTTTTTTAACAAAATATGTTTCAAAATATAATTAAACTGCTTTTAACGCAACTGCAAAAATTAAAAATAAGAGATATAGGACTTTTCTGTCAGTAGATCGAACACATTTGATACACTCACTTACAAAAGTTAAGCACGAAGATGTAAAATGCAAAAAAATCAACAAATACTGCTTCGATTGGCACAAAATTCGGCAGGAAAGTAGCATATATATTTATGCATAAAACAAAATTAATAATTATATAAAGAAATGAAAACAATATTAAATTTTTGTAAGTTATCAGATAATGACATACTGGAGACTTATACAGAATTATGTATAAAGTGAAAATAAAGAGCGTAAAATGAAAGGAAGGACATTAATAGGGTATGTGATCCCCCCTCATCTGTATATAAAGTTTACACCTTGTTACCACGCTTTCAATTAGGTGGTCAACCACCGCAGAACTAAGCAATCGTCATTCTTCTTGTAGAGCAGTTTCCAGCTCAATAAGAGAGGCTGGAGGGGGGAAACGTGAAGATACAGCACGGCCGAGAGCATCCCAAAGATTTTCAGTGGGATTAAGGTCGGGCGAATATGCTGGCCACTCCATACGCGCAATCCCTTTTCTCCAGGTAGTCATCGACGATGTGAGCTCTGTGGAGACGTGCGTTACCGTCCATTAAAACAAAAGTAGGACCAACTGCTGCAGCGTACAATCTTACAATGGGTTCTAGGACTTCATCTCGATACCGTTTAAAGATGTGCAGGTCGGTGCGATATCCTAATGAAATTCCAGTCCACACCATAATGCTTCCGCCTTGGAATGCGTGATGTTCGGTGATGTTTTGGGACTGATTGCGTGTTCATTGTTCACGCCATATCCTTATACGCTTGTTATCTGGCTCCAGAGCACATCTTGACTCATCAGTAAACATGACATTGCCCCAGTCAGATATATTTCAATTGACATGTTCCCGGCACCACTGTAATCGTGCCCCTCTTGATTGGACGGATATAGGAACACAAACTCGAGATCCCCGGGCGTCCAGTCCACTTATATGTAATCTTCGGCGTACAGTAGCTGCAGATATCGCCTTACCAATGGACGCTGTAACGATAGATGTCATACGTGTGGAGGTCGCTCTGCGATTCCGCTTGGCTACAATAGCAATATATCGATCTTCCGCGGGGGTTTTAACCCTTGGGCGACCGGCTACGGGCCTTTGGACAACTGTCTGTGTGGTTTGGAATTATTTCCATAAACGTGAAATTACAGAATGATGAACGCCAAAGAAAAGAGCAGCATCTGTGATCGACTGTCCTGCTTCAATGCGTCCTATAGCACACCAGCGCTCAGAATCTTCCATTCGTTTTTTGGAAGTCATGGAAACACGTATATATTTGAAAACAAATTGTACGAAAGTTTTAAACACCTTCTATCAGCACTCACAATCAACTTCCGTAACCCTTCATAAAGCTGGCTTCTTATAAGATTGCCTTTATTTGCATATTTCTTGACACGAAGACGCGATTGGCTGTTACCTAAATATTTGCCTACTTCCATCTACCTCTGCAGAGAATTGAATCCTGTTCAATTTTCATTGGCTTCCAGAAATTAGCATTTTCCTCTCCGTGTTTAACTTTTGGAAGTGAGTGTAGTTAAAATTACAAGTGTATTTTTTAAATTTAAGCTTAATTACTGAGATTCTCATTTTAGTCTTCTCATTTTTTATGTCAATTTTTATTTGTTTATAATTTAAATCAACATCTTGATATTTACTAAGTGATTAGAATCCCTTATTATTAGAGTCTAAGGTGAAGTATCACGAACATTCGTCTGACAACATTATATTAAGAATCTATAATGAAGTAGTTTGGTTCGCCATATTATTATTTCTATATGCCTAGTTATTATATCTAATTGCCATCACGCTGTCGTAAAAGTATTTTATCCTTTGTGGAAAAATTTTAAGCAGCCCTTTTTATCTTCATCATTCTTCAAAATATATATTTCACCTCAGTTTTGCTTCAAAAACTAAAACTACATTTGTTGCCAATGTTTTGACAGCTTCCAGTGCAAAATTTCCGAATAATATGCGGAGTTTCCTTTAACAGGTTTCTGCAAACTCTTTGTGTTTTATTTGTCCTTATATCAAAATCCAGTAACAATCATACATAAATCTTTTTTGAAAACGTTCTTTAGATTCCTTTCTCTTCCATAATAATAAATGGGTGTATTTTTACAGCGATTATTTAAATATACAGAAGCTTCAACTATTGCGACAATATTTTTCCAATTTTATCCGAATAATTATATCTCATAGAGAATTAATTCTGCTGCGTGTTCTTCTTTCGAGGATATGTCGCGGAGAATGACGATGCACATTATGCGTTTCCTCCCTTTTAAGATTCAAATCTGCATTAGTCACTTTAGTTACAGTTGACACTAAGCATTTTAATGATTATGCAACTGTCCTTTGATTTCGCAGATTGTCTTTTAGCATTAACGCTCTTACTATTGCAACCTTCGAAATATTCCGTTTTTTTCCTTGGATACGTAATTTGAATATTTTTTTAACTTGAAGCCAAACTTAGACTTTTTCCCTTTTCTTATTGATAATGTTATCTAACCTTGCTTTAGACACCAAAACGTCATGACTTCCACAGCATTTTTTAATAACTAAATGCGAATAATTTTCTTCGGAAAGAGCACAAACATAGCCTTCCGTCCATTGCTTCTTTAAAAGCGTCATTTTTCATGAAAACACAATTGGAAGGGAATGGATAATAATCTACACTTTGAAAAATATAGTTGCATTTAAAAACATTTCCAAGCTGACGATTTTTTTAGCAAAGCCAAATAGTCTAACAGCCTCTTTATTTTGCTGATAATAGTATACCAACATAATATTATGCAAGTTAAGAGACTGTTCAGTATCTCTAGTATTATACATAAAACCATCACCACAGCATTTAGCCAATACAGAATCAGAAAATTTCCACCATTTAAGATACTGTAGAAACTATGCAAACTATGCAGAAAATACGTACAAATTTTTCTTGGTATAGAATCATGTATCGTAGGCTGCTGGGCGAAAAGACAATGTTCAACTTTGGAAACTTATCATTCTGTTTTCCATTAGCTACCTCATTTTCGTAGGAAAGTATTTTCGGAAGTACTCTGCATTTGAAGAGAAAGCTGTTCCAATATTTCTGAAACGTGAAGTGTTAGGTAAATATCTTGCAGCAGTGTTCGAAAATAACTTTCATAACTTTCGAAGTGAAGTGTGATCAAATAGCTGATGAGTTGTCTCTACGGGAGGCACGAATGTGTGCTTTTCAGTTTCCTGCATCATCTAATTTGACAGAAAAATATCCATCAGTATATATATATATCTATGTACTTACACTTGAATGTGCTCCAACTGAAATTTCAAAAATGTATTCTGTGTTCTGTATTTTTATTACAAAGGAATGTTTGAATGAGAAATCAAAAGAAAATGAATTGAATTACATCTCTTTCTCTATATTCCTCCCCTCTTTCTCTCTGTATATATATATGTGCTAGAAAGCAAAAAACAGGAGTAAAAAAATATAAAAAAATATGGAAGAATTTATGTTAGCGATATATCTTATTCAGGGAGTTGGTGTATCAAAAGAAATAAATGGATCCGCCTGTTTCTGAATTCCTAATGATACAAATTTACAAAATGAAATACTTCAATAAACTACAAAGCAATTTGTGTCTTCATCTGTCTAAGCCTTAGAGGCTGCAATACGAAACGAATCTTGCTCGGATTCTTACAAAGCTACAATTAAAAAAAACAAAAATGTAAAAATATTATACATAAAATCTATAAGTAAATGCAATATAAATTAAGACAAACAGAATAAACATTTAAACAAACACTAAAAATAGTTTTAGGCATTTGAGACAAATGTCTTGTTTTTCTACTTTATTGTTTTTATTAATTACAATTATGACGTCTATTCATTTGAAGGTTAATTTTAAATGTCTGAGATTTCTAGTGGCTGTTGCCACAAACAAATTTCGTAACGAGGAGGAAAAGATTACAAATGATTTTAGAATATTTGGTGGTACTGTAATGTTCAGAAGTATTAGTGTTGTCTAGTTTTAAGCATTTAAAACAGATGTTATATTTTTGTACTTCACTGTTAATACGAATGACAACTATGTTGTATATACATTCGAAAGTCTAATATTTGACATAAAGATTTCATCCATACCGATTTATTTCCGTTTAGAAGCAAGCAAAAATACTTTTAACTTTCACATATTTCAGAAAACTTTTACATTTACAATTATTTTACTTGACTTCAATGAAAACCATTTCAAACAATTTCATTATATTTAACAAAATTTTCTAGATTAATGAATAACAAAGTTGCTTCACTTAATTGAAACATGCAAATAATTCCTACGCTCAGTATCTGAGACTAACAGTGCAAATCTCATTCTTATTTTAACTTAAGAATTTAACTAGAAGCGATTAAATCTTCTTTCTCAATACAATAATAAAATAGTATTCTAACGAGGCAATAACTAAAGGAATTCCAGCAAACATCGGACTTAAATTTAAATTAAAACTTAAATAGACTAATTTTAACTTACCTTTTGTTTGTTGAAGTCAGTCATCCTTTTCTGTAGGAAGTGGTTCCCAGAAATTTGGTATCCTGTTGAACCCTCAGTTGTTGACGTGGTTCACAGCTGGTCTGCTTGTGCATCGGGTCTTTTCTATTGCAAGCAGCTTTTTTCTTCTAGGCCACCATCTTGAGGGTTATTGGAGTTTGTTGTTGTTGGCTTCTTCTTAGTTCTTGCCATCGACGCTTCTTATTCCGTTCTGGACCTGCTGATCTGGTTCATCGGATGATTACACTGCTTCCGAAACACCTTTTAACGTGGAAGGGTTGTTCTTCCAACTACCGCTTCTGTGGTAGAATCTGCTGTACCGTCCGGTCGTTGCCCTCCTTTCTCGACATATGCAATCCGGATCACTGTTTCCTTGACTGGTGTTGTTTTTCCTTCATCTGCTCGTTGTATCTTGCAAATGGTTCTCTTTTGCTTCCGTTTCTCGTCGCCTTGCTCCTCTTTTATGCTCACCAAGGCATGTTCAAGCTGTTTCCTTTGGGTTCCTCATGCTTACCTCTTTTGAATTCTGTTTTCCCCACTCTGGCCTCTTTTCTTTTCTTTTCTGCAATCACAGTTTTTGACTTAGAAATCCCATCTTTGGTACTTGGCGTTGGCTGTCTTTCTGCCAAAAGTTGATACCGCAAAATATCCTTGAATATTTGTTTATCAGTCCTCTTGTAATATTTATTCACTTCATCCGCGTTCACCATAATATTCTTCCCGTTATTTCTTTTTAGATAACATACGGTAACACTAATCCTTTGTACAATGAAAGGCCCTTCAAATCTAAGACCTAATTTAGCTACGTTTTCTTTTAGGACACAAGATAAAGAATGTTTTATGTACTTTGTCCCTATTTTAAAATCAAAATCATTTATCTTC
>KK120805.1:359539-380887 GCA_000611955.2 Stegodyphus mimosarum
ATATATATATATATTGTAAAAATTTATTTTATTCTAACGAATTATTAGTCCAAAGGGGCAATTTGCCCTGAAGGAATATTAATTTCGTTTTGGAATTTTGAATTGGTTCAGTATAAATGTTGGTTGGTTCACTTGTAAGGTCTCCCGCCTTCTTCACATGCCTTCGTGGTGTAGTGGTCTGCATGCTCGGCGCGTAACCGAAACGTCCGTGATTCGATTCCCGGGGAAGGTGTTGCTCATTTTTCATGTCTCCTGCTTCGTAATAACCTAATGTCTCTATACACTTTTCAAATTGTTGCCACCAAATATTAGTGCCCTGTATTACATTAAAAAAATAAATATTGAAGAATCTTCATAAAGCTGACTTTTTCTAAAATAACATACGAATTTCCATATCTCGATTCTACGACTGAAATTAGGCCTAAATATTAAATTTTGTAATTTTTGGTGATGAACTTATGGAAAAATTTAAAAATTTATCTTGGCGGATTTTTTTCAGTTTGCTCCGTGAATGATTCACTTGGCGAACTTTTTAATTTATAGCAACTTATTTTCTTTTACATTTTTGCATTGTCCACGAGCTGAAAAAATAGACATCTTTCATATTTTCAAACAGAGTCTAACAGAGTCATAAAAGTGGACCAAATATTTAGTTTCCGTATTTTCTCCTTTACTTTTCAACAATATTGACACCGTAAAAAATTCTTTCGAAGTCATCAATAAACTTAAAGATATTTATCCCTTTCACTCCATTGTAGTTTCGTTTTATGTCAAATCGCTGTTTACTAATGTTCCAGTCGAAGGTGCACTAAAATACCTTAAAACTAGACTTCGAGAATTCCATTTCTCACATACCGAAATTGAAGAGTTAATTTCCCTCACTCAAGTCTCCGTGAGTCAAATTCACTTTATTTTCCAAAATGAATAATTTCGCCAAATTGAAGGACAAGCTATATGTAATTCTGTCAGTCCTGTACTTGCTGACATTTACATGTACTATTTTAAGGTCACATTATTTAAAAATCTATCTTTCCGTCTGTGGATTCGCTACGCGGACGACACTTTTGCTCTTTTTGATGGTGATAAGGAAAATTTCCCCCAGATTTTATCTGTTATAAATTCGATTGATCCAACCATCCAGTTCACTTTTGAGACTGAATCTAGTAATACACTTCCCTTCCTTTATATTCTTATAATCCGCAGTGAATCTAATTTCAGCACAAATATTTACCGTAAACACTTTTCTGTTCGTTTACCTCTCCATGCTAAGCCATGTCACCTGGCTAAGCAAAAAATGGCTTCTTTTTACTATTATGTATTTCGAGCTTTCAAAGTTTGTTCCTCAAAATCTCTTCTTGCTAATGAACTCAATTATTTAAAATCTGTTGCCCTTGACAGAGGATTTTCTTCCGTAGTTATTGATAAAGCTGTTTGCAAGTTCTCATCGTGCCATCTAAGAATACATTCTGATGCTAGAAATAACATTAATAACCTTGTTGTGCTTTTATTTCAGCCTTGTATCAGTTACAAAATTGCACGGATTTTAAACAAGTTTAATTTTCATGTTGTTGTCTCGCCTATAAATAAAATCCGGCTCGGTTCTTAAAGATTCTATATCTGACTTTAATTCTTGAGGAATTTATAGCATATTGTGTCAGTGTGGGTTATATTGGCCAAACGAAAAGAGCATTTAAGTTTCGCATAAAGGAACATGAATCTTACGTCCGAAAAGGCGAAATTAACAAATCTTCAATAGCTAATCGTAGTTGGAAATTCAATTACAAGTTTGGTTTTAGTTCCGCTAAAATTATCCAGAAAGCTGGTTCTATTAGGGAATTGGATTTTCTTGAAGCTTTTCACATTCACAAAAATTTATCCTGTTTAGTCAATGGCTTTAATTCCAATCTAGTCTTGCTTAATGCCTTTAAAATTCTACTAACTTAACCCTTCATTTTTTTTACTATTACTGCCGACAGATGGCGCTATCGGCTACTTACATTGGTTGCCTGTAGGGTATAAATATGATCGACATACCTTTCTCGACATGCAGAATTTTTTGCTCCTGTTGAAGGGGGACACATTTTGCCCTCGAAATCGATTGGGAATTTACAAAATTTACCCCGAATAGAAGGTTGCCGATTTGTCTGCTCTATTTTGCACGTCTACGGGATTCTCTTGCGTCTTGTGTTTAGTTTTAATTTGTATGGTCAAAAGCCTTTCAAAAAACATAGGTTATTAGAATCTTAAATTTTTTCTCAAGTATTATAAATAGAACTACCCAAATTAGTTTTAATTTGTATAATTGAAAACCTTTTAAAAAATAAAAGCAGTTAAAGTATCTTCGATTTCCTCTCTACTGTTATAAACAGAAGTATCCAAATTAATTTGAATTTGTATAATTAAAAAAATAAAAGTAGCCAAAATAACTTCGATTTCCTCTGGACTGACTATAAGTATACAAATTAGTTTCCTCACAGTGCAAATTTTGTTTTATATAATTAATTAAGGTTAACTACCTAAACAAACATTCACCTCTAACTTGAAATAAAATCAAAATTCCGTGCGAATCCATAAATTTTTAAAGCTGTATGCTGTAACTGTATGAATCTTCGTGTTTATAGACTAAATAGATATGGAAAGAATTATTGCAGAGCATGGCAAAATATACGAGATCTTACTTAGTGTTAACTTGATTTCCCCCTAACTTTATTAACTAAAGCAAGTAAAATTTATTTTTGCAATATTCGCGTGTAATATGTATAACAAATTAGATAATAATTAAAAACCTTCGCGTATATTGATTTTGCATACATTTACACTCCTCTTCCTAGCCATAATTGAAATTATCGCCTTTTAGAGGAGATGCCTGCAGTTATTTTACAAGATAACTGAGGATTTATTCAGTAAGCTCTTGTAACATTAATATGAAATTTATTACACTTTCACTTAGTAACTAATTCTGAAGCATTTCCAACACCGCTGAACTGTAAGGTTATGCGCAGCTGCCAAGAGTAAGAGTAAAAATATGCTTCACTCAACCCACAATGAAGAGAACAGCAAAATGGTAGTCCTGGTATAATAATCCCATTAAGTTTTCTCTTTTATTCTTATTTTTTTTCATGGCTGTTTTAGGAATACTTAATAAGAGAGTGGAAGAGGAGAAAGTTATAAAATTATTGATGAGTCTATTACTGAAAGTGCAAGCCATCTAAACCAGTCATAAACATTGAAGGTTTGTTTACTTAATGTAACTCATCATTATTTCAAAAATGTTGCTTTCAAAACGCAATGCAAGTTTAGTAAAATACACCCCAGAGGTAAGGAAATATCCTTAACGTCCTCAAAAAATATGTTGTTATGGGAGTATTGTGTATCTCTAAATGGAAATTTAAAAGTCCGTTAAGGAGTTTTGGATATTTTAAGTACAGTTTTCAGTATTCCACAGGTGATTGAAAATAATACTTTCATATAAAATGGAACTTTTGCGAAATTGTGTAAATTTGTTCTTAATTTGAAGCATCCGTGTATGTTTAGAACTTTCGAAGGTCATTTTTATGAAAACATCCTTTCTTTGAACTTGCTAGTTTTATTTAATGTGAGACTTACGAAATAATTTATTTGCTTAGTTTTGTCAATATAATGTTTGTAGTTCAGATATGGTAAAAATTATTTGCTTTATTATGCAATTTAGAAAATTAAACTACAGTTAGAGAGATACGTTGCATTCTGCTTTAAGCAGAATTGCGGGTTTCGTAATAGATTGCGGGTTCGTAATAGATTGAATGCACATAGAGCCGATTAAAAACTAACACAATTTATTTTTACAGAAAGGAACACTGCATTTCTAGAACTTTCCGCAAAAGCACTCGTAAATACATTCTCAGTGTCACAGAGCACAATCAATGGTTACACTTCAAACCACTAAGAACGTTAAACACAATGCAGTGCAAAGCTCATCTAAAAGGCAAAGTTCTCACAGATATCTCAATACTCCAAACTCAGCTCATAAGAAACAACTGAGAACTGATGCTCTCTCCGGATTTGTATAGTTTCACGGCTATCGAGAAATCAGCAGTATCTTTCATTTCTCGAAATTAATGGAAGACATATAGGGTTAAAATTACATATAAGGACAGGTTATTCAATTATAATACCTGTTACAGTTATTATAGGCACAGGTGCAAAATGTCACCAAATAGTAGCCAAGCTTAGCGAATTTAGCGGTTTCTCGCCAAATTTTCTTCGCACTTAACGCCATATACGATTCAACGGCGAAATTACACAAATTTTAAAAGAGGCATAGCAACTTATGCTTCGAATTCCGGATGCAATGCGAAGTGTTGACATTTTTTTTTCAGTCCTTTCTCACATCTTCATATCAATGTTCAGTTTTCTTAGTAAAATGTCATACAAAAAATTTTAGAGTGACTTTTTGTTATTAGCGTTTTGTATGCTAACTTTATTTAGTAGATATTACTTTCTTCGTACTTACATCACATAAACTACAATTCAACAGCAAAATTAAAAAAAAATATTTAAAAAATGCATATCTTTAGAAATTTCCGACAGGCAATCACGCGCGCTGGAAATAAAATTATTTTATTCCTTTATTATTATTTATTGACACTGTTCGCTTTTAAATTGTCGAGTTTGCTATTAAAAATTCCTTAAAATTTTACAAAATATGAAATATGAAACTCGAAATTCAAAATTTGGGGTTCCTGTTGCAAATTTTCAGACGGACGACAAAGTTATTCAAAATTTAATGGCTCTAGGTACCGTTTTCCTTTTTTTTTCAGGAAAGTACGTATCTAAATGCAGATTCTTCATTATTTAATTTTGTTAAATATAATACAGGGCGATAACATTTGGTGGCAACATTTTGAAAAGTGATGATTCGCCGTTTAGTGCAGGACGAAAAATTCCGTTTCGAGAATAATAATAGCCCAGTCTGGCTGGCGCTCTTTTGGGCTAAAAAAGGAACATTAAAGTTTTCGACGTGCTATATAAATCACTTTTTCTTATTTATCTTCACTAAAACACAGATTTATCAGCTAAATTTCTGTATTATCTGATCAATTCAGCTAAACAAAATAATCAAAAGATAGTTCATCAATTCCACAGACAAATTCTATGAATAGAGCAAGATATATATATATATATACAACATCAGATAGAAAATGGATTAAACAAAAAATAATTTTGCTATTTCAGGTGTCGATTATTTGTGAATTTCTAACTTATAACCTTGCAGACAGCATGTATATTTGAGACGTAGTTAATGAAAGCATTAGAAACATTCGTCAAAAGCTCAAAACTCACTAAACTTATATTGTGTGTTATGAATTTCGATTTGGAACCAAAAAAATCTGATGTGTACACCACATGACTTCCTTGCAAGAAATATTAAATTATACGCACTTTTTCTTGCATTTCATTTAAAATTATTTCCTCGAATTTCATTAAAGATATATTTCTCATTCGATTAATTCAGTACTTATTTCATGACAAGACAAAAGTACATGAAGCCTCAAAATACTTTTATTAAAATTGAAAAATATGGAAAAATATAAAACACCAAATACAGTTAAAATATTTAAAAACCAACTTTTACAATTAAAATCAGAAACAAGCAATTTGGCTAGTGTGCGAGAAGGAAAATTTTCTGTGCACAAAGCTGAAAGCTTACTTTTGGTCCCATTCTGCAAAAAGACACTGAAGGTGCAGAAATTAACTAAATTCACTATTCTGCTAAGTTTCAAATGCAAACAAATATGGCTCCTATGGTAAAAAAATTAGGCTTAGCCGTACTTAAACAACCTTTAAATTATTGATAATTCTACAACTATTATATGTAGATTAACTAAGGGCATAAATACCTTAATCTGGAGATAAGAATAACGTAATTCAACCATTTTTAAAGCAAAACATGCACAATTTACAAACCTGTAAGAATAAAATCTGGGTTCACTGAGCCAAGAAACAGAATGAGTATATATGTTACTGTGAAAGACCGAAATTGGAGAATGTCGACTTTCACCGGAGAACGTCAACATTTACCAAATACGTCGGTGAAAGATCGAATATAACATTGCATTCTTGTGCATTCGGACCCTCACCGGTGTATATCGACAATCACAGATATGCTCTGGTGTAGGTCGAAAAGAGAGGAGTAGACAAAGAGGCGACTGGCTGTTTCCCATAAATGCAGTTGTAAAAAAGGAAGGTTCTCTTGTGCAAATCAAAGTGCCTTAATAGTTTAAATTGTTGCAATAAATAAGATTTGAATCACATAATTTAGTTAAGTTTTTTATTACTATTATTCTATTTTCTCATTTAGAACGTACTGTATAATTAAGTTTTTAACTTCTATTATTTTCCTTTCTCATTTTGAATGTACTGTGTGTTTTAAGTTCTTATGTTATTAAAATCTTATTTTAAATATCTTATGTTATAAAATCTTATTTTAAATCTCAAGTGCGTTTTTTCGGGACTGAATTACGGAGAAGAAAATATATTATTATTATATGTTGAACATTCACCATAAGTACATGGTGAATGTCGACATTCACCGGTGAAAATCAGAAATAAGGGTATTTAGCAAATATTTCGGAAATACACCAAGCGACTATGTGAATGTTGACATTCACCGGTGAATGTCGACATTTTCCAGATTTCGGTGTTTCACCGTATCATATATACACTTTTGGTGCTGTCGATTGAAACAAAAAGGGAGGTGCACAATTACATGTTCAGCAGTCTATTATACAAAATTTCAGCGTTCTGAGGCTACTGTTTTTTACATTTTGAACAGTAATAATCTTATAACATGGGGAATTGTAAATACTGAAATAGCTTAGATATATTTTTAGGACATAGAAACTGAAGCTTTCAAATTTATGCCTCGAAAATATATGAGGTTCCTTCTGAATTTTGAATGATGAGAAGTCACATTAAGGAACATTACGAAATGGGTAATATTACGAAAGATCATAAGGCATTATATATGTAAATTAACAGAAGGTAATTTGTATAAGTTTCCTTCATAGGTAAGAAATATATGTTAATAAATATATTCGTATTTTATGTCTGGCAGAAACGAGATCTGCAAACTTAAAAGTTAGCTAATGAAAACAGCATAATTGGAATTTTTTCATCGTTAAATCTTAGTTTGCATATCACCTATGACGATTTCTTTTATGTTTTACATTTTTAGATGTTGTATAATTTCAGTTCTAACAGGCACTATTTTTGTCATATAAGTCATAGCTATGGGAGCGGCTGAAAATTGGGACGACTGGAAAGGAGAACGAATGAAAATGGAAACGATTGAAATGGGAATGGTCGAAAATGGAAAAGGCTAAGAGAACGGCTGAAAAAATCTACAGCTGAAAACGGATTTGGTTCTTATAATGAAAAAAATCTTAACATCGTAAAATTTCCCTTTTAATTAAATAAATGATTTTCCAAAATTCCTAATTTAAATATCTGAATTATTATCAATTAACATAAAATAAATATTACAAGCATGTTTGTTATATGCCATTTAGTATTATTTGCGCTTAGTGACTCAATTGTTTTTGTTGGTTAAAATGAGGGCTGCTTCCTATAATAGGTGATATTTCAGTACAAAAGGAATACTGTAGTTATTACACCATCATTAAGTTTAATCATATTAGGAAATTAATGAGCAACAAATGCTGGTAAAATAGGTACAGCATGTTTCCAGTTAGGGGCTGAGACAAGGCCTTTTTTCTTGACTAATTTACCATCTCTTTTAATTAAGATAATGTAAACGTTTCAACTAATTATAGACATCTTTTACAGAGAATTGAAGAGTGATAGAATGATATGTCTGTTATTAGTAATACTTATGAAACCGAAACAATTTCATGGAAGCAACTACTCCTTTGCTATAATAGTTAGGTGGTATTGCTATGTAAAGAATAAGCATTAAGATTCACTAATTCTACACATTCTTTCAGCAGACTTATGTGTACAGTTACTTTAGGAGTATCACATCAGCAGCAATAGATTAAACAACACATGGAAGTTTAGAGGCTACGCATAGCGCCTTTTACTTTTTCTCTGCGTGCAGCTGTAGCGACAATCAAGATTTTAGGGGGAAAAAATGATAAATCAACTGTTATTACCTTTTAAACATGACAAACTAACTGTCAGTATCGGAGCACAGATCTTGGTTTGCTAACGTGATGTGTTAACCATTTTCACTGAGAGAGCAAGCACAGGGAAATGCAATAATTCCTTACCTTCTCTGCCACTTATATATCAACTGGGAAGAGCCGCAAGATTCACTCTACTAAATCGAGACATTTGTGAATTATTGCATACCGCATTTTAGTTTTGGCTCCATTTTAGCCTTTTAAGCTATCTAGTCAGATGTGTGGAAAATCAACTACGTTTTAGCTGGGTTTCGAATCCTGACGTTGTTAATTGGACACGATTACTACTAGACGATGATAGAGCGAATGCAAATAATTTCTTGCAAAGTGAATGCAGTTAGTTCTGTAATGAATTTAATGTAATTTTTCAATTATACTTAAATTTGCCGTATTAAAATCAATTTCAAAAGCTGGGGTATTAACTACATATCTTGAAAAATCTATATTTATTAACGTCATTATTACAATTCGCTTTATTATAGTATACTCATTCAGTCGATTAATTAAACTGCTAAGCGATCTATAGATATTTCGGTCCGTTAACAGTGGCTCGTCAGCAAAATTCTTGAACAATGTGTCCTTCTCTCACGGGTTAAACCTGAACTAATCTGAGCTGCACTTTTATTGCTCCACTCTTTCGAGAAACTGTGAGTAATAAGAAGGGGCAATAGCTGCCTTCTCTTCATTCAGAGCAAGCCGCAGTTCCCAACAATTGCTTACACCCACCTACAATTTCAGCATGCAATTAGGTGATTTTCAACACTCTACTGCCCAGAGATCTACTTAAACTCTCCTACCTATCCCTCGAACATTTGTAGCCGGAGAATGGCACAAGAAAAAGAAGAAAAGAAAGACTAGAAGATACTATGCTTGCTCTAAAAGGAGAGGTTTTAAAGACGCATTGTGAATATTAACGACGTAGCCTAAAGATATTTCGGGGCTCTTAGTTTAGATTTTCTCTAGGCGTAGTTTTGAACTCGTAGGTAGTTGGTTATGTTAAAGCCATCAAAGTTATTTGTCTCGAGAAATATGCTGAGGCAGGATGTCGTAAAATGAACAGACTCTTTATTTATTCTACAAGTACAAATGATAGGTAAAAGTAGATATGCCTGCAATAAATATATTTAACATTCTTGATCAACAGTGTATTTAATGGGGATGAAGTACATACTATCGAATAGTGGATGCAGCTAGATATCAAAGAGTGTTGTAAGGAAGTCATAGTGAGGAATTACAGTAATTGTCAATGCGAGAGGCTCCAGCTTTCATATTTTTAACAACGCACACCGATACTGCGATATAAGAACGAAGTGGAAATAGGTTTCAAAATTAGAATGTAAAGATATATCAGATTTAAAACTATAACGCGCAATTACTTACAGTGAAATACTCAAAATTAATACTCAGTTTGTTATTGAATCCTTAGTTCGATATTGCGTATATTATCAGGAGCCCAGCAATAATACGATAGAAAAAAATATTCCCATGCAACACTTAGAATGTGTTTTTAAGAATACAACTTTGTAGCCAAAAAATAGATAGATTTTCTACGAAAGGAAGGAAAAACACGATGATGCACAAAACAATAGCGTTAGATTTGCATTGGGAGTATAAATTATCTCCGGGCACTAACAGACGTGAAGCGAAATATCGCTGTGTCTGAAATTAACTTCAAATTTTAGAAAGGTTTTAAAATAACTTTTTTTCATTTATTTTAAACATAAACCCACTTCTTATACTAACATCATTAACCACCACTTGTGGCGATGTATCTAAAGTAACAGTGCAATTTCTATTTTAAAAAACAGACTAGGTGTCAAAGGCTACACATTTAAATTTAAACTGAAGTAGCGATATGACTAAAGCAGCAGTCAAATTAAATTTATGTATCATACCTTCACAATTTTTGCAACATAATTTATTTTTTAACTATCTTTGTGGTCCTCTTATTTATTTTACCTCTTATTTACTCTTGGTGTAGCTTTCAATATATCCCGTTTGAGATCAAAAATAAGTTATACTTTTCTTTAAATTTCAGTATGAAAATACTTAATCGAAAAAATATTATTTACTACTTTTTTATAGAAGGTTTGATTTGGTTATAGGAACTAGGAAACGAAACTGAAATAGTTTCAAGAACAATACGTCTTTATTCAAAACTTTCATTATACTATAGGTTTCCAATTATATAATACTAACTCAAAGTCTTTCGGACCTGTTAGACTAAGCAGCGAGTTCTCACTCCGCTTATGTAAAATCCAACAAATTCCTCTGAAGATTTTATCCAAACATTTTATTAAATCTGTACTTAAACAGAAAGCACCACTTATAAATACAATGACATATGCGTCGCTTGCGGTTAGTAGAACAATATAAAGTTGAATTTATAAATTAAAAGTATCGTGACACAAAGTACACAAATCTGGCCTAACTAAGCTGTCTAAACTTCAACGGCGCGATTTAATGTCGGCTAGCAAATGACTAATGCCGGAATATTAACTGGCATAAGGGCGCTAGAATGCAAAGTTGTAAGCGTCGTTACCGAAAACTGTATATTTTAAAAATTTTAAACCCTGGCCTTAAATGCTGTTCAAATCTTTTGCAAAATTGTGAGGGCTAATGAAAAGGAGACGTTATACTAAAGATCCAAATTATAAAATTTGGTTAATAAACATAAATTACCTTATACAAGTCTTAGGTCTGGGGTCACAGTGGATATATTTAACATTGGCCTGTGAATCTACAAATAATATCTTGTTAGTCCTAGCAGATATAAGGCCTGTTGGTAACAGATTAAAAGAAGGTTCGGTATAAAAAAAAACAAATTTACGAGATAAAATAAATTTCGGAGTATTGATAAAAATGTGAACTCTGCTTGTTATAGCTCATTAGAATTTCCTAATGGACAAGCTCCACTGACTCCAGGATGGCGGACGATAAAGAAGCTTTTTGTTCAAAGCATTAAATGATAATTAAACAATATTAATTTTATACAAGGATCATATTAGAAATGCAATTAAATTTTAAAAACATTGACATCTTAAAAATACAAAAAACAAATTCAGGAAATATCAACAGTCTATTCTGTTTCTAAGAGCTAGGTGTTAGCGTGTAACGTTCTGAAATTAATTTATGCAGCAGCTCCAAAAGAACTGATATTTTAACATGTTCTTTGAACTTAGCTCTGAGCATACATAATTAATTATAAATGATTGGGCTTTAATATACTCGTAAAATATTTCATTGTTGGCTGATTATCAGTAAACGCATGTCATAATAGTTAAATAGAAAAAAAAAGTTATTAAACAGTGTGATATGCTTAGAATTAATTTTTAGATGAAAAGTAACAAGTGTCAAGCTCAAAGCATTCCGAATTAATCTCGGTGCAAAATACCTGCTGGTTTAAAAATGCAAACAACCATGTATAAATGTGTCGTAAGCAGGTAAAATATTTGCTTAAAAAGAGATAAGGACAACTTATTATTATTAAAAAAAGGCTATTTGCAGAAATTTATCTCAAGTAGTGTGCGAGTTCATTCTCTTGAAATAAATAACAAATATTCCACCACTACATCTGTAATGAAGAGAGAAGTATGAAAGTGTATAATAACTGGAATGGAAAACGAGTGTGTAACCTGTCGATGCAATAGTTAACCACAAGAGCAGGTAAAAGGATTTAAGTTAGTCCTTTCCTCCAGTTTCACTGCTTACAGGAGACTGAAACCTTGTCCACCTTTAGCAGTTATCTCGCTTACTAATTTAGTTCAAGCTCCAAATGTGAGAAGGACAGGATTTTGAAAATAATGAATAACTAAAAACAGCTGAGTAAACAGTTCTTAGCCCCGAGTCGAATGCAAGATCTTCCAGGAACCCGATGGGTATTCTGACCATTATATTCCTGGAAGCACATCGAAAGGTTTGGTTTGGTTTGATTTTTTATTTTGGCAAAGCACGGGAGGGCTATCGGCCTAAGGATAGGCATTCCTTCGTGGAGAACTTTCTAAGGAGAAATAATTTATATAAGTTCCCGCTTCATATATGAAAACGAAATGTCATACATGTCTGAAAACTAAAGCACTTCTAATAAAAAATAAGCTATAGAATGTTAGTTTAATTTTGACGCTGAAAAGTAGCTTAGATGCAAATATATGACTGTAATGCGTACCGTTTGGGAAGAATTAAGAAATGCATTTCTAATCAATAGCAATTTCTAATCAATTTCTAATGAATAATTTAGCATACCATTTAAATGGAATTTACTATTAAATTAATTATGCGAGAAAGACACATTAAACACATTTTAAATAAATGTAAATTGAAAATAACGGAAATATGATGAGAATAAATAAAGGTCATCTTTTTACTGCTATTTCATCAATTGAATAATACGAAAGCGAAATTCTAAAATAGGATTTGTAGCGTGTTTTTTTTATGTTTATCCCAAGATTTCTAAACATTATTATCTGCAAGACAGGAATGTCTAAATTTTAATTTACATAATCTGCCGGCACTGCGTATTTCATCAATCACGCAGCAAAATAAATAAAATTAGCCAAATTTAATCTCGGAATGCAACGTTTTCTACATATTCTTAGCTTTGAATCCAAAGAAAAGCTCGATAATAATTCCTCTAAAATTCCTTATAGAATAAACTCTTGTTTTATTAATCAGTTTTATTATTTTTCAAACCTAACTGAACTTTATTTCATTTTGTGTTAGTAGACTGATATATAGATTTCGTTTTTAATGCAGCTGGATTAAATGGATTATTTTCATATCAAAACAGTATTATATTTGGATTTCACATTTCCACAGACATATTTCAACACAGAAGAGCTCCTTTCTAAAATAAGAAAGATTTGAATAATCGCTAATTTTTAAGCGTTATGTTTGAACTCGAGATCAAGTTGTAGTATTTATATTACAGAGCCTCCAACCCATTCTCAAAACTGTAGCTTAATTAATCTTTCCTTTTAAGTATTTTGTGCTGTAAATATTTAGTTATGCGTAAATAACGGGTAATAATACTTAAAGGCTAATAACTGAAAACGTTCGAAAGCATTAAGTAAATTTACGCTCAATTCCTGGAATCAGTATGCAATTCATCTAAACATCTCAGCATTTAATCTGCTAACACTTTTCAAGAAAGCTTGTACGATCATATTAAAATACTTGCCATGTCGGTGAAGAAAATAACAGTAGTAAATGAACTTCCCTATTAGCATAAAAAACATTCATATCTGAAAAAGAGTTTTTCTGGAAATTATTTCTCTACCAACTATTTATGGCTGCCTGTCTGATGTATACAATTCTGAGAAGTTAAGAAGCGGATGCACTGTACTATAGCCAGGTCGAAAACAGTGTTCTTGAGTGATGATATTATTAGTTTCTAGATAGTGAAGAAGCCTTTTTTGGTTACTCTTTCGAATATTTTGCCGATTCTAGGAAGGAGACTAATTGGTCTGTATGAGTTGAGGTAATTTCGATTTTTGGAGCTGAGCATTGTCGTACTGTCACTTATATGGTGCCCAAGGCTCTTGCCAAAGGCAGGCGCAATCTTGCCTCCATTTAACGATGAATTTTGTGGGCTTGCATTGATATCAGACAAGCGAGATTATCCACAACTACAACATCATTGAAACCAATGTAGCATTGCTATTGTTATTATTTTTTATTACAAAAAAATTAATTTCATTTTTTATAAAATTTTATAAATTTAATTATACAATTTTATAAATTTTATAAATTTTTATTGTATTTCATATTTAATCATATTTTTATATTTATTTATTATTGAAGTATAAAAGTATCTGTATTGTTTTGTTATTAGTCGTACCAACCGTTGGCGCGAGCACTCTAAAACAGTTATGGTAAAAAGGAAAATAGGTACATAACGTTTTCATTATTTTCTAGATAATGTAATTTCTATAGATGAAGCTAATGTAATTTTAAAAAAATTAATTTAATTTTTTAACGATGAATAATCAGGATGAAAAAAATATTTAATGATTTTTTAATAATAAACAAAAAGTATGGCTTTTTTTAGTAAACTAACTCAGTCTTAGTTCTTTTTGATGGCAACTATGGAGGCGAATGATGTACATTAAATCATTCAGTTCTAACTTCTGTAATATGACAGTTGCTTTTAATTACGTTGCGAAACGGATTGGCGTAAAGAAAAATACTTAATGCATTTTAATTTTCAGGGCATTTAACAGGTATTCTTTTGAGAGAATCTTCTTACTGTTTTACTGAAATGTCGTTGTTTTTCATGTAAGACAAATTTTATTTGGCGATGCTTCATTTGAATGTCAATCTAGTTAGTATTTCCTCTAAAGTAGCACTCTGGCTGGACAATCAAATAGCTAAACGCTGGTAGTTCGATGTGGTTTTAAAACCATTGAAAACGTTGGCTGCTTCGGGAGTTTTCGTGATTTATCGAAAGGTAACATAAATACAAGTCGTCTGCTTTCAAGTCCTCTGCGAAGATATATTCCATCAGGCAATAACTCTCAAATCTTCCGGTAAACTAAATAACAATAAAAGTTATGATAATATCTTTGTACGATATTCGAGATATGTCTCTTAGCATTTATAAGTCCTATCGTTTCCTTCTCCATTTATTTCAATTCCACATGTGTACTAATGGAAACGTGCTTAGAGACCAGGAAATAAATGTTAACTGGTGTATCGTGCACAATGTTGTGCAGGGTTTCAGAAACTCATTAATTATTCTTTTCAGTTGTTTTCCCTTCTCGTTATGCAACAGTTTCTTTATTTGGCTTTAACGGATTAAAAAAGTGAGATTCCTCTGTAATCCTTTACCTAAAAATGCAAAATTATTCACTGATTCTTTCATTACCTGGCCAGTGTCCTTCGTAATTCAGACTTCCAGTTTTGAGAAACACTGATTTAAGAAATTAAAAATATTTTCTCTTTCTCTATATTGCATTTACATTGTCCTCATCAGCTTGAAACGCACTTACTGAAAGCAAAAGAAAGAAAACCAGAAACTGTACATTTAACTGATAGGTTAATGCCACTCGTTCAGGTGAAAATCTTATATAAAACGCTTGAAGTTTGGTAGCTTGATCCGAATTCGGATCTCAATTAACGGTCTGATCGAATGGAACATTTCACAGTTTTTCTCACATATATAGTGATTATAAGCCAATTTCGCCGAGAAAGTCTTCCAGGAAGGCATTTTACATTTGCATATAAAACTTGCAAAGTTTATCCTAATTGAAATCAATAAAACCAACAACCTTGTTGACATGAGATTTAGTACATAGTGGATTCAAAACATTTGTCAATCTAACTTCTACTTCATCAAAAATATCTTCAATGGAAAGCTCAAATGAAGAGCCCTATATAATTTCTTGTTTTCCGTTCCGTTTCGAAAATCAATTTTTTCGAAATGGAGAGTCTGATGTAGGAATTATGTCTTCATTTTTGAAACCTAATCTGCAGAACGTTTAATATTACATTTTGGTAACGCACCGGTATTGATAAAACTAGTTAGTGTTACCAAGGAATAAAACTACACGGATTCTTTTTGTTTTCGGAATAAGATTACTAAGCTCTGGATTTAATCTGCTATTCTTAAAGTAAACAAAATTAAATAAGAGAATAAGCGTGACTGGAGGAGGTAATAAATATATTCGTTTCTAATTTTCCTGTTTCATTCTCAGTATATCATAATGTACATATGTGCTTGAACCAACAAGGCTTGCTTAGACACAAATGCATACTTAGATGAACAACTACCCAGTAATCTAAATGATGGAATTTATCGTATTAGCAAACTGCTGCAGTTAATTTAAAACTCACCTGTCTCTACCCTATATTTGATAAGGTATGGGAATGCATGCATATATGATTTGAATATCTCCTTGAAATATTTATTTACAAGACGTACTGGTAAACAATCTTTCTTAATTAATGTTTCTACATAAAAAGCATAATCTTTGCATTTTGTTAAAGAAATACCTATTACATCTTATTTGTGATTAAAGTTCGAATGCATACGTCACGTTTTGCTTCTTTATTTCAGGGGGAGTTTTCCGTGAAGAAATATTTATTACGTACATATTGTAAGAGAAGTCTTGTCATATCTATATGAAATGAGTATAATTTTTAACATCCAGCTGAAGACAGAAATAACTTCTTCATTATCTTGAGCTACTAATTTTACTTAATGAACAATAAGCTTTTATTAAATTGTAATAATGCTAATATTAACATAAATGAATTACAATGGTCACATGTATTGTCAAAGGCGATTATATTATTTCACGCAAAATGAGCTCAAACTCGTGCTCATCTATCTAAATTTTTATTTTGTTAAATGGCACCTATTTAAACTATCGTCACTTAATAATAAAAACGTTCATTAATTACCTCTATTCCTTTCATTGATATATGAAAATGATTTTTATGCTGCGATTCATTTACAAAATTATATACATTGTAAGCGTTATGGTAATTGACTGTCATAATAAACTTCCGTGTCTAGTAAGGATTTAACAGAAACTAAAGGTAAGATAAAAAGTAATAAAAATTAAAAGAAACTATTTGGGATATTACAGTCAGTGTAAGACGCACTTTACGAAAACTAGATTTCAAACGAAAATGATAAATTTCAGCCATGTTTGTTAATTTGAAGGAAGACAAATGTAGGGTACAATATCCATCACTTACCTATTCAAAAGCTAAGTAGCCAAGAGAACTTTTAATGCTCATCAACTTAATGATACTTTCTTGTTTGAGGAGGCATATTAATCAACAAAAGGGGGCACTGTAGAAAAGCGACGGAAAGCTGTGCTCGGCAAAGAGCAATGATTCAGTTCGCAAAGTTAAGCGTTTAGGAATACAATGACAGATGATAGTCCTTGAGATAGACTTTGTTTGAAGAGAGTTTAGGAAGAGATACTTAACTTGACCATTTCAGAAGGTTAAAGGTATCATGTAGGTGAAGTGGAAGCCTAAGTCTGTTTGAAACCATTGTAAATTTTAGGGGTACAAAGTGTGGTTGAGTAGATTATAGAGTCAATTACCCTAGCTTAAATTTAGCCTATTTGTTTGTTGATAATTCTAATGACTCGGAAAAACAAATTTTTCATTCTACTGTCGATATCCCTTAATAAAATAGATTCCGCATGAAAAACAGATAAGATTAAGTTTATACTTTCAGACGCAGTAAATATTAATTAATTCAAAATGGTTACTTAACAAATTAAAATTATGTGATTAGATTATAAAGTATTTCTCTCGCGTTCTTCTCATGTCTTCGTGGTGTAGTGGTCAGCACGCTCAACGCACATTCAAGAGGTCAGTGGTTCGAGTCCCGTCGAGTGCATTGCTAATTTTTTATCTCTCCTGCTTTAAAAAAATACATAAAGTCTGTACAGTGGCGCCCGAACTAAAAAAAGGTGGTGGCTGATGATCCTCCGCCACCAGGATTTGGCGATTGGGTCCCCTAATCCCCTGTCTCCTTTTAAAAGGGGAAGAATATAAGGTATTTCTCCCGCCTTTTTAGCATGTCTTCGTGGTGTAGTGGTCAGCACCCTCGGCGCATATTCAAGAGGTTCGTGGTTCGAGTCCCGGAGAGGCCGTTCAAAATTTTTTATCTCCCCTGCTTCCAAATAAATCCTAATGTCTCTACAAGATATATTGTTTTTTCAACTGTTAAAGATGATTCAATTCGCAGAAGAAGAGCCTTATTTCTAAATATACAATACGACTTCCGTTATATAGTATAAACTCTTTTCTTTATACAAAACGAAATCATATATTTCAAATCCCTGTCTGAATTTTTAAATTTGGATTTCAAATTTTATGATGTTTATTTAATGACATTTCGGTTTATACATATGTTTGAATTTTGGTGAGGTTAACTTAGTTTATTCAAATATGGGTTATTTCAGAAACATTTTAAGTTTATATAATTTTTTAACAGTTGATAGCAGACATATGGTTCCAGTTTAAGCAATTAAATACAATAATTTAGATTTTTAGGTCCCATAACACATTTAGTAAATATGTGAATGCAAAAATTTTAATGTATTTTCTAAAAAGAAATTGTTATGAGTTAAGTCGTTTAATGTAATGTTCAAGATCTTTTAAAGAAATATAGAATCCTATATTATAAAGAAATTGTTCCAAATAAGTTAACAACACTATTTGAAATGAAGGACTTTCTTGGCGAAAATAATTTGTGAGAAAAGCTGCAAATGTTTGAATTAAAAAAAATTATTATTTTATCAAAAGGATATTAGAAGTCTATATTTGAAGCTATTTTACGAAAGCAAGCTACATGCTTTAGTTTCTTATATATCGATACTAAATGTATAATGTATCCATTAAGTTTCTAGATTTCTGAAATTAGGGTTTATGGGAACAATTTTAGCTAGCCTCTAATACATCTCTTTTTTTAATATGTGTATTGTGTGTGCGTATTCTTACAAGAAATAATTCAGCTCTTCGAAACGGTACAATGCTTTAATAAATAAGCATACAGCATTCTGTATTTGTACAGAAATCAATGGAGATATTACTGATTAATATTTCAAGTAGTCCATTGTTTTTTTAACAAGGCTTTTAGAGGGATTAGGTATTTTTTTAGCAGGAGATGTGAAAAATGAGCACTGCCGTCGCCGGGACTCTGACCACGGACCTGCCGAATACGCACCGAGTGTCCTTGACCATTACGCCACGAAGGCATGCTAAGAAGGTGGGAGAAATACCTTATATACCCCCTTTTAAAGAGCAACTGGGCATTATGGGAACCAATCGCCAAATCCTGGTGGAGGAGAATCATCGTCCACCACCTTCTTTTAGTTTGGGCGCCAGTGTAGGGACATTAGTTTTTTTTCCGACTTCAAGAAGCTGAAGAAAGGAGGCTTGCCCTCGCTGGGACTTGAAGCACGCACCTCTAGAATACGCGCCGAGTGCGCTTGACCATTACACCACGAAGGCATGCTAAGAAGGCGGGAGAAATACCTTACATGCTTGCATTTTGTCCATTACAAAACCATTAATTACGAAAGTGAATACATTTTGTTTTGGGATTTCTATTGAAATTTGGCTAAATTTAGTACAACTTTGCTAAATAACCGGCATTAAAATGTGATATATTCCAGTAAATTAGTTCCCAGGTATGTTCATAAATTTTGACATAAAGGTGTGGAACATTTATGTTTAACTTATTAAAGTAATATGAACAAATATTTAAATAATATTTCAGAGGCAAATATTAGATCCAAATAGTTTAGCCGAAGGGGGGTGTATGTGATGAGGGATACTTGTAAACAGGAAGGTTAATGGAAAAGGTCGGGAGTAGGTCAGGATTTTGGCGAGCCGGTTCCAAGAAAATTGGCGAATTTTCGTAGGTAGACTTGACCGGTTTTGGAAAACAAAATTCAACTTTGGAAACTTTTGAGGCGCGAATTTTGCTAAATCTGGGAAACAATGCTTGTCTGCATTTTAAAAAAGAAATCTGGAGTGTTCGCTCTCTTGTGACTGACTTCTCTTGGCTGCTGCTGACTCGCTTGCTGCTTATTCTTACGCTCTTGACAGTAGTGTGTTTTCGCTCTTGACGTTTTCCGTAGAGCGTCTGTGATGTTCGTGTTGGCTAGTGGGGCTTACTACACCGTGAATGTCTAAAAGCATGCAGTGTCGACGTGGTTTGCTTACTTTAAAAGATTATCGATTCCGCTGCTCCGCTTCTATGTGGTTTTTCGAGTGATCCTAAAGAACCTGCCTAGTGACCGACGAAAACGGATTGATGACCGACGAAGAAGTTGTATCAACGGGTGGTGCCATTCACATGACGGCTCATCTATGAAGACTAGGAGTGACACCCCCATTTAGTGACCTCAGCGAAATACATGAACTGTACAAGATTTACTCCACCTTTCCGGATCATCCTTGTACCCTAACACCTAAGTGAATTTTTTTAAGAATTTAGTTTTTCGTTCTTTTTTATTGCCTGATTTCTCGAAGGTTCCCAGCAACCCTGTTTCTCTTATCATTTTAGAGAATCTCGTTTTTCCCTGTAATTGCTGTTCATCCAAGATTGTGCTTTGTTAATTTTTTGAAGTATAAGAATTAATGCAATGAATATCGGAAATTTAGTAATGTATAAGGTCTTAGTCAAGGAAAAAAATGCGATATAACTGTAATGTATTCTTACACAGATGACCTCGCCGCCTGATTGGCTGAGGTAAAGGTGATGTTATAATTCAATTACTTTGTTTAAATTTTACCTTTTTTTTATCTCCCGGGGAATTAAAAGGATTAAACAATTATGCTTTGTCCTGAATTAGGAAAAATGTAATAAATAAAAATGCAGTTTAAATGATTTAGTTTTGTGTTATTTGAACAGAATGCCATTCTGTTGATGTTTTACTATGTTAGACTAAATAACAAAAGAAGGATTTCTACAGAGAATGGGATTTCCAACAAAACCATTTCCAGCTGCAGATCCCGGTTGCAGGTACACAATGTTTCCAGTACTATCAAAACTATACGATCACCTATAGGGTTTTCCCCTATACATATGCCGACAGTGTGATTAAATTAGTATTTTATACTCAGCTAATAGTCGCAATACTCAAGTACTGTATTAGTCCATTTTTATATTAAACAGCTGGTGCCATCATCTTGAATTTAACATTATTGGCACCGCGAATATTTTTTCATATATAACATTTGCATAAACTTTTACTGATATTACATGGCACAATAAAAAATGAATTCAAGTGTAACCATTTCTTGCACTCATTACATTCTAACCTTGCATTTTACTCCAATCGCACAATTCATCAGAGTCATTATCTCAGAGAATAAATGATAAATGAACGTTTCCCCCTTTAACGTTTGAGAATTTTTAAATAAAATTAGATTTTTCGCTACTGAAGTTCTGCGAACGACAGTTTTTCATCTGCGAAAGAGAGTGGGATCCAGCACTTAAATAAGCACAAAAATGTATTTTGTGTCTCTCATATCATGTTAAAGACCCTACAAAAACAAAGGAAATAGCTGATGAAAGAAATAATTGTGCGAAATGCCAAGTCTAGCTTCATTTTCTAAGTTCTGAAGTTCTAAGCATTTTCTTCAAACGCAAACTGATCTTGAATTGTTGCTATGATGTAATGATCATTAC
>KK120805.1:402456-413581 GCA_000611955.2 Stegodyphus mimosarum
TTTGGTGACAATAGGTTTATTTTTTACATTTGTATGAGAATTTTGTATGTTACTGGTACTGAATTTCACTTCTTTTACGTCTTTGTGATTTTGATTTTAAATTTCTTACTTTTAGTATACATATTTCAATATATATATATATATATATATATACAGGTTGGTTATAAAGAAATTTTGCCAACATCTGCACTTCGAGATCGCCAAACCTGCCAACAAAACACAATCTGAGAGGACGCAGAAAATTTGCATATAACAGAGGCAAGATACCAATCACAGAACGCCGATCGGCAGATATTCAGAAACCGATAAAATGCCAGGTGGGCACGCGAAGTCATCATTCGGGAACTCGCACATAGTTCTTATTACTCTTCCTGGGAAACTTCGTGGTGAATTGATAAAACTTTATTATCAAAATGGGATGAACGCTACTATCGGAATTGTGTAGGTGGAATGCACTCAATGACATTGTTTGGATGCAAGATGGTGCTCCTCCACATACAGGGAGGTTTTTTAAAGGGTCCGGGAGCGGCCTTTTGGTAATCGCACCATCTCACAATATTATCCTTTTCCGTGGCCTCCGCGATCCCCCATCTGACGCTTATGGATTTCTGGTTTTGGGAATATCTCGAATTCAGAGTTTACCTGTGCAATCCGCAAACTGTCGGATTTAAAAGATTCTATACGGGAGATTGCAAACATCAATCATACCATGTTGCGTTCATCGGTATTCTCCACCGTTTCCCGAGGCAATGCATACTTGCCTGTGATGGCGCACAGATGGAAAATAACAGTATTCCATTGTAAATGAATAACAGTATTCCGTTGTCCGATATGTGTTGTCATCAGTGATCGGTGTTTTGTCTGTGTCATATGCAAATTTTCTGCTTGCGCCCAGATCATGTTTCGTCGGCCGGTTTTTAGAACTCCTTTTTGTGTATGCATAACACGCCAGTTTGGGGACATATTGGTTTAAGATTGTCGCATACGCTAAACATTTTGAGACCGGAAAACGTTAGTGTTTTCATTCCACATTTTCGAGTTTCTGTAACTATAACCTTAACCGTGAGCACCCCTGTGCTGCCATTCACCGAATATCGAGCGCATACCTCCGAATAACAATATTTGCAATCTCATCTCGATCGGTTAACCGGAACGGACGCTAGAAGTGCAGATGTTATCAAATTTTTTTATGCCCACCCTGTACATATATATGTAAGATATAATAAAATACGACATCTGCGTTAAAAAAATAATTGGCGTCCTCAAAATTAAATTTTTGATTTGTCGCTGTTCCCCTAAATTCATCTGTTCTTCCAAATTCGAGATCCTTCCATGATTACATAACACCCTAAGATTAACCAATCATAGCTCAGAGCACTTTCTGCATGTACTTGGTATAAATACTTTTGGCACAAAAAAATTGTCATTTTTCTTCTAGCTTCGCCACTGCTGTACTGTCTCTTCGCTTCTCAAAATTATTACACACACACACATATATATTTATATATATATATATGGTGTGTGTGTGTAACTACAACTTACTTGATGTTGTTAGCATATTTTCTTAAGTTTGTAGTATTAATATATATATATATATATATATTATATATATTAATATTGAATATATATGAAATTTATCCGCATTATCCCTTGAAACAAAATATCTGAAGACTCAGGAAAATGCTTTTTGAATTCACTAAAGCAAATTGGCAGTCCCATTTTTATATTTCACCTATGGTCTAACCATTTACAGTAATCTTCGTAAGGGAATTATGGTTTACTCTTCTCATAAACAGCATCCAATTAAAAACAGCGTTGCGTATAATCCTCCGAAATAAAATGTATATTTTAGAAGAATTATATAGAAGTTTTTCATTCATAATGGGCAATAAAATGGGTAATTTGTACATTATAAAATTGCTTTTCTTTCTGTTAGGATTTATATGCACTTTATGTGATTAGATCTTATAATGTTTTATATATCTTTTCCTGTGTAGGAAGTAAATATTTTGTTCCATGTTTTTAGATCACTAAAATATTACCTTTTATTTTAATCATATGTTGTTTATGCATTAAAAGTTTTAGAACTCAGGAGGCCATACTGATATTTTTGAAATGGAACTAACTGATAATTAATGCACAAAAATCCAGCGAAAACTGATTAATAATAGACATAGGAATACATGAAACAGGGCAGAAATATCCTTCTAATTATTCAATGTAAAATATGAATATAAAATATTAATATTACAAACTTAAAAATTATTATGCTAACAACGTCAAGTAAGTTGTAGTTATCATGTACTCAGAATCATAAAATATGTTAATACATATTGTTACGAATTTTATACATAGATAAGATAATTTTAGTGAAGTTATATGTGGAATTATTTTATTTTTGTGTATAATGTAGCATGAGAATCTAGAGAGAAGATGCTCTGGCGGAAAAAGTAGAATACAAGGGCAAGTATATTTAACACCGAGTAAATATCTATCCAGTTAATTTGCAGAGAAATCGCCGAGCTGACAGCGATTTTGACGACTAATGTTTGTTGCTAAATTTGGCGAGAAATCGCCAAAAGCCGCCAAACCTGCCGACCATTTCGGGACATTTTGGTTATGTCCCTGCTTCATCGTATTGTAACTGAATACCTGCAGTAGATGACTATATTAGCTGTAACTGTATCTAGGTTTCATATACCTTCCAGTAATTTCGAGAAACAGATAGCACTAAAACCATCTTAGTAGCCGGTAAAAACTATATAAGACAGGAGAGAGCATCAGTTTCTCATTTGTTGCTGCGAGTTGTTAGTTCAGCTTGAGTTCGGAGTATTGAGATTTCTCCGAGTTAGTTTCATCTTTAGATGCGCTTTGCACTGCGTTGTGGTTATCGTTTTTAAAAGTTAGAACATAACACCTGATTGCACTGAGTGATAGTGTGAGCGTCTGTACGAGTATTGAAGTAGAAAATTCCAGATTTCTTAGGTGTTACATTTGATAAAATAAATTATGATCGAATCTGTGTGCATTCAATCTATTACGAATCCGTACGTACGCAAAAATATTATAAAGTTTCGTAATTTTTATTTGAACAATTCTGTTTTACTTTATTCTAATAAATTAATATATTTGTTTAATCTAATTAAATTTCTCCCCAAACACAGGATTCATTCTTTTAGGGAAATCAACAGTTCTCATTAAGCTTTTAAAACATTTATATATAAATAAATACGGTAATATTAAATTCAGTTTCTTTGGAAGAAAACTTGATTTCAACAAATGTTTCAAGTTTTTAGAGGTTTACATTTAATTACATTTAATTTGGTAAAAGAATTATAACACATCCAAATTCTTTGACAGATAAAGGCAGGATTTTAATATCGCAGTAGAAACGTAATTGTGTTCAGGTTATAAATTTCAAATGATTAAGTATCTTTCATTTATTTTCCTGATTTTATTAGTTAAATTATATTAAGATAAATTACATTTCACATATTTGTACAAAAATAAGCATAATAATCATTTATGTCAATATTCATAAATCAATCATTTTTTTAGAAACATCAATAAGTTTAGCCTCAAAAGTATACTTTCTGAATTTCGTTCGAGTTTATAAAACGATAATTGAGATATAGAATTTTTTATAAAAGGAAAGAAAAGCGTTATTGTTTGGTTGCATCAACAGATACTATAACCTGAAGCATCCCTAAAGGCAAAGAACAAACCAGGACTTTTCGAAGCTCTCCAGCGAAGGACAAAGTTCACAAAATGAAAAAAGGCGTATTCTTTCTATTGTGATTTATTTATTTTTTTCCTAAAAATGTGAAAGAAACATTTCATCTATTACTTTCGAACAAGAGACTTTCTTTCATCAGTGAGATCGAAGATTTTTCTCAAAACAAATTCTCAGAATCAGGAATTCCTCTGCGTTTCTGTAAAAGTCGCTAGGCGGGCTGCAACAAAGAACTTTAAATAAAAGAATCAAAGAAATGCAGGGTCTGGATTCCATAGGAAGTATTTACATTTCCGTCCATCCTTTTTGCCCTTTCTTCGATTTTCAGAAAGACTTTAGCTCTAATGTCGGAGAAAAGGTAAACAAACGGAAAGTGCATTGTTCACGGATGTATTATATATCAGTCAAAAGATGTGAATAATCCTGAATTGTAGGTGATATTGTAATTTATGCCTTGTCGCTTTTCTCCACGTGAGAAATGATTGTAACTGCATATCATGTGAGATAACTTTTCTATGTCATACATTGTAAAATACAATTCGGCTTGTTTTTAACGAAACAGGGCAGCTGGTTCCATCAGCATGATTCAGCTACAGTGAAACACTTTTTATGCGCTTGTCTCTTAAACGATGTTTACCTTTATGTCTTTCGTTTCTATCTATGTTTATTCCTATTCGTTTTAAATGTAAAATATTTCGTTTATACGGTACAGAGTTTAGGCTATATGGTGTTTTGCGCCAAGTTTGTTCATCAACCTTCATTTCCTCGGCTCAAACTGTTTTTGGCGGAATCCATTTTGTTTTTCTTTTGGTACTTTTTGAAAATTTCTCAAAAACCTATGTAGGAAAAAAGATGGACACTAATGAGAGTAGTGTAGGATGTGAAACCTGATAAATAGATGTAAAGGGAGTCATTTGGAGGGATAGATTTGAATACGTATAGATCTGACAGTGGATGTTATGATGAGATATATTTCACACGCTGCAATCTTTTGTCATTAGGTAAACACATCTTAGCTTCATTAATATTATTCTTTGAACATTTCTTTAAATTCAATTTATGATAAAATGTCTGGAAATCAAAAGGTATAATGTCTGCATCAATAACGTATAAAACTAGCAATAATGTACTTTTGACCAAAGCAAATTTGTTGAAGGATAATTAAGAATTCAAAAAATATTTTACAAACGCAGATTTAATACAAATAGCAATTCAGAATGTTCAGAAATACCCAACAAACTTCATAAATTCCCAACGAAAGATAAATGTATTTTAATTTATGAATGCAATTCTATGACACTCAAATGCAGTCGCGAAGTTCTAAAATTTGTTCACCAAAAAAGGTTTCCAAATCAAGAAAATCTGAAACCCTTGACAGCTAAACTGATGATGCAACTGCGATTATAGATGGAAAAGGTTGCATTGAGAGCAGAGAGAGCATAAAGAAAGATGTAAACTTACACCTGTGCCTAACTAATGATGCCAAAGACATGCACACTTAAGGAACTAGTTGAAAACAAATTTCCAATGATCTCTTAAATAGCTAGAATGAAGATAAAGAAAAAAAAACTAATCCAATCTTCTTTTAAGATGCAATTCGTTGTGATATCATACTCAGCAAATTCTTTGCTTTCAGCGATAGCCATAACCAAACTTTTCAAGAACTTGATTAACGTTTATCTTAAGACCAAAAAACAAAATTCAAACAGGACATTAAGCAACAACTGAATATTTTCTTCAAGAAATAAACTATCATTTGTCATGGATGAGCTTCTGAAATAAAAGTATTGTGATTTTTATATTTATGTTAAATATTATAAAATTTTATTTCATACCACATTAAGAATGAAATATATTAATTTTAACATACATAATATTTCAAACGAATTTAAAACTAAATTTGTATCATACGAGGAATATAACAATTGAATAAAAATTCTACTGCTAAAAAAATCTTAAATTAAAATTTTCATCGTAATCGTAATTTTTCTCGTTTAGATTTATTTTTAAACGATTCATTGAGGGATTTAAAAGGGTCTTTAATTAGCTACGCATAAAAAATTTAGTTTAGTTTTGTTAACTTAAATTATTTTAGTTCAGTGTAAACTAAACTAAAACTTGCCAATTTCGAGGTTTTTTAAATTATTGAAATTATCACTTAATTCCACAGTTCAAGTTTGATTTCGTCTAGTTCGACAGCTGATATATGATATCGCTTAACACTACAGTTGATATTTGTTATCAATTAATTTCACAGATGAATGGTGATTGAATTTTGCTGATAGTTTTGAAGTCTATCTTAATATTAAATGCTAGCCTTTCATAGTGGATTTCAAATAAATGAATTCATACTTAAGTCACCGGTTTTTTAAATGCTATCACAGATCATTA
The DNA here is from genome assembly GCA_000611955.2 of Stegodyphus mimosarum. NCBI lineage: Eukaryota > Metazoa > Arthropoda > Arachnida > Araneae > Eresidae > Stegodyphus > Stegodyphus mimosarum. Next base: position 408,581 of record KK120805.1, read on the forward strand.
TTTCCCAGTCTCACGAATTATCCATTGTGCAAACATCCTCCTGAAATATCAGTGTTTATGCCTTTCTTCAACTCCGTCGTTGTCATTAGAAAGTAAATGTTATTAGGAATTCTCTGAACACTTATCCTGTACATAAATCATTTCTAAACTATGTATCCTTTCCATATTTAAAGTTTTTCATTTAATTTCTGCTTCACAATCTCAATTCATTCAACATGGGAGCGTTCTATGTAAACGTTTTCCGGGGCATTTCCCTCTGCTGAGAATTACAAAATATATTCTTCTTTCTTTCAGTAATTGTCAAATTCGTTGTTTGATATGAGCACGTTTGCATTAAAATAAGAAATTTTTATATACAGACAGGAAAATTGTTAAATATGATTTTGTTTCGGAAGTAAATCAGTTTCCAAATTTTATGTTATATATCATTAATATAGCATCAGCATTCTGATATTTAATTTATAATACGCAAGTACCGAAATTTCATTGATTTATTTGCTAAATTTATTGAACTTTTTTCCTAATTTATCAGTTTATTGTTAGATGTGTTTAAATTAAGACTTTCTAATTAAACTGAATTTGGTCAGCTTTTGAAGATTAGTTTGATATTAAATTTTTGAATATATCATTGCAAAAATATAGCCTCAACTGTTATCACAAGTATTTGTGACTTGTGATAAATGGGGTCATTGCGGAGCTTCTGTTAAACAAAAATTTCGCTAAAATTCTGAATTATTGTTCTTAACAAATGTGCCTAAAATGTGACATACACAATGTGACTTTGGTAACATTTTAACAAACATTAGGATAATATTATAATGAACATTTATTTTTATTTACGCTCTCTTTTTTACTTTTTTTTCAATTTTTTTTCTCTCAAGCGTTCTCCTTTTTTCTCCTTCGTAAAAAAAGCGTAGAATTTATTGTCTGTAATATTGTCATGAAAATATTGAATACATCTGTAAATACTTACGTAAACAGTTATACAAATGATTTAACAGAAAAATCCTTTATTTCAAATAATAGTAAACTTTTAAATAGTTAAGCAATAAATACTGTTCGATTGATTTCAAACTGCAGTTTTATTATTTTTTGCTGTTATTTGTATATTCAAACAAAACTGAAATTGCCCCTTTAAGGGGACGGCGGACTTTAAAATAGCTAAAAATCAGCCAAAATAGGAATTTGTTTTTTTAATCGAGTAATATTTTATATACGTAATTACATCGTATGCAAGAAACGGAGTTCAAATATCATAATTTTTAAAGAAGTTACAAGCATTTAAAATGTGTAAACAACGTAAACTTTGCCCTTTAAATTTTGAAAGAAATGTAAAAAATTGTATTTCAACAGTCGTTTGCTGATGTTATAATTTATATATTTTCCGAAAAGAAGCGTTTATTTCTAAAAAAAGGCTAGAAATGTCAGTATTGACAAGTATTAATGAATTTAACTTTGCTTATGTAAATGCTATACGCGTAGAACAGGAGGAAACAAACTCGTTTTCCCTACTCGTTGCAAAAACGCGTGATCAACGTCGTTTGAACCAAAGCAAAAAGAAAAGTTTACCTGCTTGGAAAAAACAGAAATAGTAAAAAATACTATAAAGTATTAAAAGAAATGTAAATGTAAAGAAATAAAGGTAAAACATATGTTGCAGTGAATCTTAAATATTTCATTGGATATAATGCGTAAATTGTTTCTAGCTATAACTTCGAATCACATACCAATTTGCGATATATTTATTTTTCTCATATTTAATATTATGAGATTAAAATTAGTTAAAATATATGAAAGTGTTATCTAGTGTTTACATGTTCATATTTAAAGTTAATTTGCTGTTTTTCATGACCATGTATTAAAGGTCAGTTTGAAGAAAAACTTTGAATTTGGTTTTCTCAAAAGAAATATTTTTTCGCAATTCGTATATCTTGAAAATGCTCCATGCGTCTTATTTTTAGTTTACAATGAATGATATTTGGAAGACACTATCTTGTTATATGTTAAAGTAGATCTGTGCATGCATTTTTGGAAATGAAGTTATTAAGAAGATTAAACTTGTGATAAGTTTAACAAAAAGTGACATTTTCCCGAAAACTGGATTAAAGTTCACAAAAATCCTTTTTAAAAATTTCTGATCCATCATATTCAATAACGGATGCACAAAAATTTTTTTCAAGTCTTTATAAATAACTTAAAAGAAAAACTAGGAAAAATATTGAAAATTAGGGCGCAAGGAGCATTTTAAATCTTTAATTAAAATAATTAATTATTTGTTTTAAAAATTTTTAATTTAAAATAAATTGAAATTTTGAACATATGTTTCGTAAACTGATGTTATAATATGTATATGCATGAAATTTCTTGTTGAAAACGAAAAAATTTAAAAAATAAATTTTTAAAATCCACCGTCCCCTTAAACAATTTCTTCCATGCGTGTTTGTTTGTTATACCAACTGTGAAAATTCTAATTTCTGCACTCATTTTTCCAAGTGGAAATAGTCTCGGGAGTCATTTCAGATAAAAGTGCTTTATTTCGAAAAGTGTTGCTACTGCTCGCTTTCAAATCGTAGAGTTTGTTAATAAAAAATTGCAAGTTATACAAAATATGAAACAAAAATAGTGTTTTCAAACATTAAATATATTAATATTGTATAAGGTCATATTCTGACGTTGAAGAAAGCACGCGATTGCCTGTGACATGATTTAAGTCGAAAATGTTTCGTTAATGTCAGCATTTAGCTGCTGCTGGCAACTTATTTGTTTCGGGTTAGGATAACTGACATGATATATTATGCCCAAGTTAATTTTTTCCTTGATATTGATAAAAAGTTGTTATATTACATTAAGTTTAAATCATGACGTCCTAGGTATATGTATTAACTTGAAGTGTCAAAAGTTTTCGTTTCCCGGTTTGGCAACAAATATTTTATTTATGAATTATATATTGCTTGGAAAGGATCAACTCATTTCATTTATATTGAAATATTTTTATACATTTTCCTTTTAGGTGTATATAAACATATCAGTTTGGCTTTGGCCGCGGCCCGCTAGTTATTAATACTACATTCTGTTCCCATCTGCCTGTTTGTAACATCATCTACTCCGAAACGGCGGCGAGTTGAGTTTCGAGAGAGGTACCCTGGATTCCAAGCATTCGTGGAAACTCACTGTATAACTACTCCACCAACTTAATGGCACTACAGGGTCTGATACACAGCATCAGTCAGCCACCCACGAAGAATGGAAATAAACACTCTGCCGAGTTCTGGAGCGCACATCTCCGAAAGCCTCAGCCATTTTAATGAACTCAATCTACCCACCGCTAAACTGGCCGCCTAAGACCACCGTCCCAGAGGTCAGAAACCACGGCGGGGCGGGAGATGACAACTTGGAGTGATGACTGGCCGTTGATTTAGACTACCTGCCAGCACTACACGGGATGCCCCTCTCCTTAGGCTTTACATGGAATACCAAGGACAGCAGTGACCAGACTCTCAATGGACCAGTTTGCTATTTGGCTACCAATACCCTGGTGGAGGGGACTAACATCACCCGGCCCATGGAGAGCAAGTATAGACTTACCCCATGTACCATCGGGAACTGCCAAGTTCATAAACTTTATACCCCCGTGGCCGAGACTGCCTAGGTACAGATCCTAACCAGTAGCCTCACATAGTACTCTGCGTCGACCCCGGGGGGGGGAAGCATTCGTGGGAAGCCATTTCGAGCATTCTCAAATTCTAACGACTTTAGTCAGCTAAGATATTAATTAAAAAATTTGAAAACACTAATTTTCCAACATGAAGGTTCCTTGTTTCGACGAAATTCATTTCGGCGTGCTACGTCGAAGCGCGTATGAGGTGGAATTTTTATAGAAACACACGGTCCGTTTATTCTAAGCCACATTTTCTCTATGATTTTTATGAAATTTTCTTTAAAAATCTGCAGTTAGTTAAGCCAAGATAGAGCTAAAACACTGAGAGTTTCGGAAGACAAACTGCAGTGAATAAAGCCAACCGAAAGATGAAAACATTTCAGATTGTTGAAAGACTAGGATAAATTGAAGCGAGATGAAGCTGAAATAGTTTGAGAAAACAGAACTTATTTCTATCATATTAAAAAATTTTCAAGTGTATATAGACCTGCTTTCATTCATGTTGAAGTACCTTTTATACGCTTTCTTTTCAGGTGTACACTATGCGCAAAAACACAACGGGACAGTTCTAAATCTCCCATTCTACTGGGCCTTTTGACGAAATTTATTTCGCATTCTTCATGTTTCGAAAGCATGACTTAGGATATATATTAGATTTATATATAACTTTGCTCTGGCATAGGTACTTTGACAAAAAATCGGACTTTCTCTGAAATGACATATCGATTTTTTCCCATATTTTGATTCCAAGACTCAAATTATGATCAAATACTAAATTTTGTAAAATTTGGTGAGAAACTTAGAAATTTAAAAATTAATCTTTTGCAATTTTGTTTTGTTTGCACCAAGAATTTTTTCAATTTGAGCCTCTTGCCGAAATTCTTAATTTGTAGTAATATATTTTTCTTTCCATTTTTTCTCTGTGTATCATCGGATAAAAAGGTGCAGTATCCATTCTTTCTTTCAAACAAACATTTCAACAAAGTGCGGAGCACATTTGGCATTATTATCGCTTATAAAAATGTGACAAATTTCAAAATGCGCCAATGTATAAATTCACGTATATCTTTGGAAACCTCGAATAAAAACTCCAATTCTTTCCGGGTATGCTTAAAAACACATTTTTTTAAAATGTCTTTAAAATTTTATAGGTTATAAATAAAAACGGTTCTTGAAAAATTTACAAGAATTACTAAGAAGCACAAATTTTAAAAACAAATAAGAAAATATCTACAAATTTCCTTTGGATTAAACCATATTTCTATTGTGAAAGAAAGAATCAAATAAGTTTAATAAAAAATCAATATTAATAATTATATATTAAATTGAATAAAAATTGAGGA
>KK120805.1:413633-449570 GCA_000611955.2 Stegodyphus mimosarum
GGTATAATTTGAGTAGTAGAATCGAAACGTGTATATATATATATATATATATATATATATGTCGTTTCAGAAAAAGTTCGATTTTGTATCAGAATACCTATGTGCTAAAATGCTATATACGTCATAAATCTAATATATTTCTTAAGTCGCACTTTCGTGACATGAAACAAGCAATTTCGTCAAGCGGCTCAGTAGAACGGGAGCTGTAGAACTGTCCCATCTTTTTTTTTGCCTTGCATTTGTGCAAGGTATATATAAAATTTATAAATTTCGCTTTAGCCGCTCCCCGCTCATCTGGCAGACGTGTCCGTTAATAAATATGAAAATTTGAATTTATCTTCTTAAACTTTCTGTTTCTGCTGTCTTGTTGTGTTGTTGGGAATCTCACTTGTCTGACAGTAACATCAGAACAATCCTACGAAATTCATCGTGGCAAGGAGTGCAAGATTGAACTTGTCGTTAGCAAGAGCCTTGAGCACCATACAGGTGACAGTACGACTTCTTTTGTGGAGAGCACCCCGGGTAAACGGGTCGAAGGATCACCTTTCTTTCCCTGCCACCGAACTCTCGAGAAGACTTTCAGCTCGCGGCATATTTAGAGTGCACCGTGCCACTCGGACAGTATACGTTATCAAATATCCATGCTTTCTCCGGGATTCAAACCCGGACCTTTCGATATCGCAGTAGGCTCCCATAAATAAACCATCTGGCCGGCGTCTGTTTCTGCTAAATTTCATGTATCTGTGTTCGTAATACGATTAACTGGAAAAGGATTTCCATCGTGCTCATTAAATGCATGTTGTATTTGACAGCTAAATTAGGTAAACTTTCTTTTGAATGTATTCACAGTATAAAAGATAATGTTTACTAAAAAAAGTTTTCATAAAATAATTGTTGCGTTTCGATGAAAATCTTCTGCTATTCAAAATAAATGATTAATGTGCCAGAAAGATTAGTTTATACAAATTAGTTTAAAACTGAATTCATATTTATGAATCAATTAATTATTTAAGCATTGCTAGTTAAATAATTAAACATTAATTATTGATTATAATTATTTTTAACTTCAGATTATCTTTCCAATCGTTCATTAACAGACTAATTTTTAATTTACATTTATTTATTCGAAATCGCTGCTCGTTCACTCGTCAGTTCTTTCAGCAGAAAGTTAAAATTTCTCGGGAATGCCTCAAAAGATGAAAAATTATAAACCCTCTTTTCTGAGATCTTAAATTTGGAATTCCAGTCCCTAAATTTGAGCGGAATGCTCCATCGCATTTTCCGGTGCTGCATGACTTAATGCCGAGTCTAAGCAATATTACTTTTTTCCAAAAATGAGTAGCGTTGCTTGATGATTTTTAACGACAGGTTGGAATTAAGGATCAACGAATAATAATCCGACTCTTAATGCAAGACATGAGTTGCAGATACACTACTGACTTTAAAAACATCACTGCATGTATTTTACATTTATATAATTTTCTGGTTTGAAGAATTGTATGTGGAGAAAAGAGAATACGTGTATAAATATAAAAACTGTATATGAATCGTTCATAACTGATACGAAAATTTAAACAATTATCAAAACTCCATCAGTATAATCACATTTTTATTATAATGTTTCATATTAAGATGAAATATGCCAATGATTATTATATTAAATCACTTTATATTGCATAATCTTTTGATTTCTGGATATAGTGGTACAGCTCTTATTATAGAGCCATATAATTTATAACTTTAATATTATATAAATGTGAAGGCTAACGTCTTCTATTTTACGGACACATTTATGACGTGATAACGTGTTTTGGTCTTTTGTTTTTGTTCTGTCATTGTCTTTTATTCGGCAAAAGAAAAAATCAGTCATTTAAAAATAAATCTTGCTCTTTCTTCGTTTAAAGTCCATTATTGTAGCTGTGTGAAATGCTGATTTAGCTGCTTTTAAAGTAAAATAAAATTTTAAAATGCCAATTCAGGTACCATAATTTATCGAGGCACATTTTAGCACATTAGAATTTCATTCTATAACCGACTGGAAAACCCTTACTTAACTTGCATAGATCTATTTCGAGAAAATATTGTTAAATATTATAGTAATTGTTAAACTCAAGCTTTGTTTTATTTTTTAAATTATTACTTCAAAGTAGAACAAACACGAAGAATTTACCAAAAGAATTACTCTCAATATGGCAGTAAAAAAAGGTAAAAGACGTGGATGAGTAAATTTCACGAAAATCCGCGGAGGTGTGCCTGTGATTAATACAAAACCGAAGGTTCTTAGCTGTATTTTTTGAAATAGGAATTTGGGGAGGTCGGTGATTTAGCTAATTAAAATCGCCTGACTGAATACAAATTGGATTTTGGATACGTTACAGTTCATAATTACTTCGGTATAAGATTGCTGAATAATGAATTCGATTTAAAAGACGAAAAGTGATGTCTTTTTCGCTTTTTTGCTTTTTAATTACTTTTAGAGCTCGCACAGTTCTACATATATAAGTATGGAGAATTTTGCAAAATACGCTTTTTAACACTTTCACTATAGCTATTTTATTGCACATTAATAACGTTTTTATAGCTTAAAATTTATACTTGGAAAACTGGATTTTGAATTTAAGATTTACAATAGTTGTTATATGGTGTAACAATACTGTATACATATTTTGCCCTGACTCTTTTGAATATAAAAAAAAAATGTGCGTAAGATACAACAAATGAAACTTAAAATTACTAATTTAAATTTGGCTACATTCCCTTTCTCTCTGAAAAGCACTAATATAGAAATCTAAAGTGTGTCATGTGAAAGACACTGGAAATTGAACCGTTTCGTGTTTATGTAATCATGCTGCAATGTGATGAACACTCAGACAATAAATAAGATTAAAGAAATTTTATGTATAAATACCAAAGCCACATTTTCTAAAACCCTTTCTTTTCTTCGTTTGCTGTTGGCAACGCGTGCTTCTAGCTATGCTTTATATATTATATTTCGAGTTTTTAATTTCCGCCAAGACTCCTGGGTTTCCTTCAGTACGTATCTCTGGGAATTACTCAGTAAAGCATTCCCAGGTCATTACAACGCAGAGAACTATGGCCTGTCTAATGCAGCTGTCCTCCAAATCATCCCATTGCAAATACCTTTTCCCAATGGCGGGCCCTCTGCTGACCTCAGCTTGGACATTACTAAGGCCAGACGTGGTGGTAACTTTATTTTGGAGGCACCTAATAGGTGGGCCACCTTTGCCTCCTATGAAGGAACGGACAATTACAGCCATGCCTTCTTCGGGATTCAAACCTAGGCTCTTTGGTATCATAGCCGGCTTCCCTAACCACTACACCGTCTGCGCAGCTTCCATTGCAAATATATATATAATTCTACTTTTTATTCAACATATTTTCCCATGTGCATCAACACCATGATGAGTACGCTGTCTAAGTTCTATATAGTGATGTCTAAGTTCATCTTAAGAAATTATCTTTACTGTAACAGATATGTAGCAACACCTGCATTGTATATAGGCGCGGATGGTATTCACTGACAATAAGATAACCGTCACATTCTGCCATACGTGCTGAATACGGCAGTTGTTTGTTATTTCTGCATCATAGTCATTAGTCCTGCTTAATTATGGTTGCAGTGTCAGATTTCATATTACATATTAATACCACAATCCAAGATGTTTATTCACATAGATGAGGAATAGCAATCTGTCTGCATATTGAATTGAACTCTTAGCTGAGAATTTTAATTTACAAACTATTGGATGAAATTAAAAGCACTACATTGCTTTACAGCTTGTACTGAAATTGTGGTCTTCCACTTTCTTACTCGTTAACAACAGATAAAGTGCCCGCTATTTCAGTTATTGTTTACCGCTTCCTGGAACAGTATTGAAAAGTAAGATATCGTAGCAAACATTTTGTAATTTACAAATCTCATTTAAAAAAAAACGCTGAAATTTAGCTGTTTAAACAAGTCTATTTCTGACTTTTCAAACTTTTTCCTGTTTTACCGCACAGAGACCATATTGATACAGGTATTGTTAGCATTCTATACACATTTGATGTATTTGATTATTATTAGCTTTCAAATTTTTGTCACAAACGTACACTATAGTGAGCCAGACTTTTTTAATACACAGTAAAATAAACCGAAATTATTGGAAGAAATACTATACGAAGATATCAGTTATACCATTTAACAAGGAAAAGCACCAACGTTTTGCAAAAGAAGGACTATTATGTTTAAGAGAATCCCAAAAGACAGTATATCAAATACAACACAACAATGTGAAAAAAATTAATAAATATCCTTAACACAATTAAATCAGAATAGAATAAAATAAAACGCAAAGAAATATTCATAACACACATATTAATTTGAAAAGGAAATGAAGGCTGCCTTTTAACTTAATACCACGCTAAAATATCCAACGATGTTAGAAGATTCAAACCACTGCGAATAGAACTTAACGAAATATTTTATAACAGTGGATTCGTATATTGCTGCTTAATAAATTTTTGGAGCTAGGAAAGCATTTCTGTAATTCTTTGCATATTCCAGTCATTAAAAATTATTTTACTGTGAGCTTGTTTGTTTTAGTAATATAGACTATCTTTTCGTGCGATTGTAGAGGCATTAGGATATTTCGAAGCAGGAGAGATGAAAAATGAGTAATGCCCTCACCGGAACTCGAACCACAGATCTCTCGAATACGCGCCGAGTGGGCTGACCACTACACCACGGCATGTCAAGAAGCCGGGAGAAATCCCTTATAAGGTGTGAATAAATAGTTTACAGTTTATTATTTATGTATATTGTTGAGAAATGCCAGCTTCGGTAAGATTGCTTTTCCGTAGGGCGAGTTCAGAGTTGCCAGAAATTGACAAGAAAAGGCAGGGTTGCCAGATTTGGCTCGTAATCGCCTATTTGGCGAGAAAATCTGCTATATGCCATAGACGAAGCGAGAACATTCTAGAACGAATTCTTACCGTTTTTCCCAAAAATAATCTGGAAGGCAGGTCAAAACCTATACATACTCTACACGTACGCGGAGCAGCAGTTTAGCTTGAAGAGTATCTTGAGTAGTATTTTGAGTTCAGTTAGTTGTAGGTAGCCTTCGCTGTAGCATATCATATGAACATTATTTTCGCTTGTGTAACGACATGCCTTCAGTCTCACGATAGTGCAAAGATGTCTATGTTTCATTTATGTACACTGAATATTGTGACCTGTATTTGCTTGTGAACAAAATAATTGCCGCTGGGCGATGGCAGTAGCTAACTGGTAGATCTCCTTCCGTTGCGTGGGCATTATCCTCCTTAGTTATACCTTAGGTCAGGAGCTTGTACAGTGGCGTTTAGTAGAGTCTTGAGTAAAAGCGACCGAATCCAGTCAGGAGGTATACTTTAGTGCTTTGCCGTGAGCTATCTTTCATGTTGTTTGTTAGAGTATTTCGACGATTGCAACGCGTCTTTGGAAGTGTCCTGTGTAATAATACTGACGAATAAATTGTGTTTGGATTTTTCATCAAGTGTTCTTATCGATCACTCCAAATCCACGAACCCGTAGAACGCAACAGTATTCTTTCAAGCAACAGTTGATGCGCAGTTAATTGAAAGAAAACTATTTTATTGTCTTTTTAAATATTAATGAATTTAAATAGGGATCAAAATAAATATACTAGAACAATTTCAAGCTTTCCAAGTTAAATCTATGTTAAAAATAATATATTTAACTTTAAAAAAATACGGTTAAATTTCAGTAGTAAATTTTTAAATGATTTAAATTGCTAAAATTATTTATTTTTGCCATTTTCAAGCGGATGCTTGCGTCCGAAATAAAAAAAATTCTTCCAAAAAACATAATATTCATGAAAATGTACAATATGAAGTCTTTAGAAGAACTTATAAGCTTTCGTATCTGAGAAGCCTGTTTCTCAGAAAGGTTTAAAATGTTTTTCAATAGATGGAATTGCTGAATATCTTCATTATCAGTTAAAATATTAATTCCTTATTACTATGTTTAAAGTTTCTACTAATTGTTAGCTCAAGATGGCAGAGCATTTTGTTTCACTTTGTAATTTGGAATTCGAGGTATATATGTTGTTGTTGTTGTTGTGACTTAATCCCAACTGAGCGACAGTAACATTGGATCAGGTCTATGAAATCAGAGCAAGCCCACGAAATTCATGGTAGCAAGGAGTCAGGACTGCACTTGTATTTAGCAAGAGCCTTGTGCACGATATGGGTGCCAGTACGACTTTGTTCTGTTCAGCCCCCAATTCTGATGAAGAGCACCCCGAAGTCCCTTGCCCCCTCTCCCCTACCAACTTCTCGAGAGGACTTTCGACTCATCGAATATTTCAAATGCTTCCCATGCCGCACGTGCACTATAAATTTACAAACTCCCATGCCTTCTTTGGGATTCGAACGCAAGCCCTTCGATATGGCAATCAGCGTCGCTAACTACTATTTAGGTTAAGTGGCTTGAGATATATTGTATCATTTATAAAAGTGACAGAAATTCATGCACATTAAAAGTGAGATACAGAAATTAAAAGAATGGATCAATATTTATATGTAGTTACGGCATTAATGATCTATTTGCCACACTTGAACTGTTGATTTTATAGCAGTTTTCGAAAATATCTAAATAAGTAGACTACCAAAATAGTGGGGATATAGCTACAAGTGGTTTATTATACCTAAAGACAAGACAGCCATAAAGACATTTTTAATTAATGTCCCAGCTGAGACTGGAATTCCTTTATACACTCACACAGGTAATTGATGTTGAATAAACGAATGAGTGTAATTCCAGTTGATTTGGGATATTTCAGAATCCAGCACGGGCTTTGAATAGAATTGAATCGTACAGATAAATGACAGAATCCGCAAATAATTCTGGATAAGACAAAGCGTGTCCCAAGTAAATGTAATTGAATTTAACGCCCGCACTTACTCTTTTGGCGAAAAATACATTTAATAGAGAACGTGTTAAAATCAAATTTGTGAGCTCTTATCCTCAACGTTATTCGCATATCAGCAGGCTAACTAATTCAACATATCACAGAGCTAACATTATCGAAAATTCCAGAGCAAATACTTAAATGGAATTATTAGCGGAGTGTGATAAATAAATTTTCGGTGTTTGAACGAATGCTGTTATTTGAGGAACATATTTGCACAAATCTTTCTATGTGTCACGCTACAGTTTGTTTCCCTTCCAACAGCTATAATACAAATAAACATTTACCCAATATAACTACGCGAATACTGCAACATTTGCATTTGTATCCAACGATGACTAATAAATTATCTAACGGAGAAAACCGCAGAACCATTTGGAATGCTAATTCCCACCTTGATTAATTAAAACTGTTCTCTTTGCCCGAGTATTCTGTTGAATGATCACGCAAGAATTGTAGCTTCTGCAAAGCATCTGAAATTACCCCCAGCAATCTGTACTCTCCACCCTAACGTGAATTCCACGCGGATGAGAAAATACGATGGTGTCCCTTTTAGGGAGTGCCAAGAAGATTGCCGTATGGCTCCTCAAAACAAATTTGTTGAACATGAGCGATTTGATGAGTAGCCTGGCTGTTGTTTCCTTTCTGAAGCTAATTAATTATACCACTCAGGGAGAAAGTGACTATAGACGAGTCCAGAGGGGACAATAGCATCAAGGAGTGTAAACATATAAATGACGTTTGGAATAATACTGTATTCATATGTCAAACATTCATTATTTTAAATTAAAGAGTTAATGAACCGCTACGTAACAAATGCTGTAGTTTTAAATTGATGTTTCTCGAGGAAAAGTTAAAAATGGAGCGATATAACTGAAATGGCGTAGCTGTGATTAAGCTTTGAAAGTAACAAATAAGAGCGTAATGTAATAAAAGCTGCAATTGCAATGAAATATGTTATTATTGTCAAATATTCATGCCAAGAATAGTATGTATTGGGTACCCAATATTTAACTGTAGTATATTCTTCTATTATATGTATCATTTATGACGCCGTCAGGTAACTGAAAGTATTGATCTTTTATTATAGAATATGTAACAAAGGCTAAATTTAGGCATAATAAGTTCAGTTTCACTAATTTGGTTTACAGGAAGCTGAGAAAAGTAATGCAGTTAATTTAGAGAAAATGATTTTCATATTTCAGTTCTTATTTCCCGAACAAATATCTTGAAGAGAAAGTATCCTTTAATTTAAAATATTTTAAACTTAAATCTATTTCTGCAGTACTCAGAAATTGAATTATGCTTATTTAAATTTTAATTTTACTTAAATTTAAATTTTTAATTTTAATCAGATTTACTTCAAAGCAATTTGCCTTGAAAATTTTTCCTTCCTTTTTTTTTAGCCCAAAGGGGTGTTAGACGAAAGGGTCGTTATGCTCAAAACGGCATTTTGCGTCGTTTCACTTTCTGCGTTGCTTAACTTTTCAAACCGTTGCTACCAAATATTATCGCCCTGTATTATATTTAAATAAAGTAAATAATGAATAATCTACATGAATGCATAAATGTTTCTCCCATTTTGAAAAAACAATGGTAACTAAAGCCTTCAAATTTTGAACAACGTAGTCCTCCATCCGAACATGAGCACTTAAAAGCCTCAAATTTGAATTTGTTTTACTATATATCTCATATTTTGTAAAACTTTAACGAACTTTTTATTAAAAAACTCAACGATTTCAAGCGAGCAACGGCAACATTGTAAGGAACTTTTATCTTTAGCGCGCGAGACTGTGTATCGGAAATTCTAAAGCTATGCTCTTTTGCTGTTCTTAAATATTTTTTTATATTGCTGTTGAATTGAAATTTATGTGTTTTAATGTAACACACAGTATAAAGTAACACACAACACCTCAAAAAACGCCCTTTTTTGTGTAATATAAAATCTGAAAACTTTCAGATTTTCGTTTTAGCCCAAGGAGCGTTAGCCCAAAGGGGCTATTAATTTTGTTTTGGCATTTTGCGTTAAATACTTTAAATGTCTTGATACAATTAATGAAGCATATTTCTAACGCCTTCACATACCCAGATATAGAATAGTTCGAAATAGCAGTTTCTTTGTCAAGACACATTGAGTTCTCTAGAATTTCTGTAAAATATTAGCGCATATCACACAATAAGCCCTGCAATTAGCATTGTACCCACTCTTTCTACTTTCTTCATGCTTTTCCGCACTCCTATACGCACTGGGGTATTGTGCAGCTGCAAGAGGAAATGATATTATAAGCGAAAGGGTAAAAATAAATATTATAAACAAGCCTACATTCCACACCGGCCTACTATATATCGGCCTATTTTATATATCAGAAATTCTAAAAGTATGCTAATTTTAATATTACTTTGCGATACTGAAGTGCGAAGAACGCGCTATTTAATAAATATAGGTAACCCACAAAACGTTAAAAAAAAACTCCCCTTTGGGCGTAATGTACAATCTGAAAGCTTTCAGATTTTTTTTAGCCCAAAGGGGCTTTGTCCCTGAAGGACTATTGTTTTCGTTTTGCGAACATTAAAAGTCTGAACTTTTCAAACTGTTGCCACAAAATATTGCATCCCTGTATTATATTTAAAAAAATAATATAATGAAGAATCTGCATAAATGTATGTATATTTCTCCAAATGTGATAAAACAACGGTACCCAGAGTCATCCAGTTTTGAATAACGTACGTTTCCACCCGAATATGCACATCTGGAATCCCAAGTTTGGAATTTGTTTTATTATCTGTTCCGTATTTTGCAAACGAATTTTTGATGAACAAATTGAGACGACTTAAAAGCAAGCAATGCCAATACGCTACGGAGGAAAAAAACAACCTTTTTATCTCCAGCGCGCGGAACTGTGTAGCGGAAATTCTAAAGATATACTTATTTTAAAATTATTTTGCGATATTGCTGCTGAACTGAATTTTATGGTTTAAGTGCGAAGAACATGAAATTTAATAAGTAAAGGAAACATACAAAACGTTAAAAAACGCCCCTTTGGACTAATTTAAAATGTGAAACCTTTCAGGTTTCGGATCTTTTTTTATTATTATTTATTTTTTAGCGCCAAAGCACCGAAGATGCTGTTTTTCTAAAACCTCATTTTTTGTCCGTATCTCGTTTCGAATAAAAGGATGTTGCCATCAGATGCCACTTTTAAGCTATTATTTTAGCAAGAATAATATCGCGAATACAAAACAAAATATGACAAAATAAGAGAATGTTATCATAAAATGCTATCGTCAGGTATTACTTTTGCAGAAATAATTTAGAGAATACAAAAAAAAAATGTATGGCATTTCTTAATATTCTATCGGAGATTCTTTTCATATGCCGTTTTAAAATACTTGTTGTTTTGTTGTTGGATTATACGTGGCGTAATTGAAATGAAAATGATTAATAAAGTTAAGAATGGTTAAGAAAGTATATAATGAAAAAGTTCTATAATTCTTCTCAGTAAGAATATTGAACATTGATACGCTAAACTGAAAAAAAGACAGGAAAAAATAGTAAAATATATGCAAGTCTAAACTAAAAACTAAAATATGCTGCTTTTAAACATCATGTGATTTTGTTGTTGAATTTTATGCGGCGTAATTCCAAAGAAAGTGATGTCTAATAATAAGGTTAAAGAGGCCAAAAAATTGTGCTCACAAGGAGTGAGTCTAAGAAAAGCTTGATAAACTGAGAACTCAATGAGAGTTTAGCAAACCTTACCTCTGGTGCGACGATAAAATCTGAATTCTTTCAAATTTGTTTTTGTTATTTTTATTTTTTTACTTAGTTATGAATGTTTCTTCAATAGGGATGATTATTCTTGATTTGAACTCACATTTTTTGTGTCATTCAGCTTTAATAATAAACAACCACAAGTCGAGACCTATTTTTAATCTGCTCTATATCACACGCAGTTTGTAAGGGAGATAGAGTAGCATTAGTGCTGTTGACAAGTAATATTAGAAGAACGACTTTTGGAGTGAGGAAAGCGTCTTTAACTAAATGAAGTTATTACATTCTGTGCATTGCTTTCTAAAAGTTTTGAATTTTTAAATGTTCAATTAATCCTACACACACAAAACTTTCCATGTCTTCAAAACATTTATGTTAGCAATGAGCAAAAAGCATAAATCTTGCCACTTACCAATAATACATTCTAAAATATTGTCAATAGTGAAAATAAAAATTATATCCTCTTAAAACTGATTTCCTGTAAATGGTTTTATGAGAATACGTAAATTCTCAGATTGTGTTCTGGTTACCACTCTTTCTTTTTTTCTACGTCTCTTCCTCTTGTTTTTTGAAATTTTTTCACTATTTAGGTAATTATTTAATTATTAATGAAAAATTATAACTAACGTCACCACCCCTCACCTCATCTTTAATTGATAAGTGTATATCTCGAACATCTCTTGGAGACCACTCACAAAAACTCATCATCCCCAGAGGAAAAAAAAACAAAAGGGATATAATTTACAATTCCACATCTATTCAACGCTTAGAGAAAACTTAAATTCTCCATAAACCTTCCAGCAAGCGAATGTAAGCAAAACGAATGAATCATTAACAGTGACTGTTAAGGAAATAGGGGACGTACATACCAATTTTATTATCCTGAGATCTAAAGTCAACTTAAAAAGCACATCGAATCAAAATTGGAAAAAAAAAGTTTTTTCCACAACATTCATTTCTTATGAACGCACAGAGAAAAACGCTTCGTCATTTTTTCATTTGCCTTAAGATATCTTGGCTATTCTCTTAGTTTAATATAAAACTGCACAAAGGAGTATGTTTTTTAAAGCATAGGATTATAATTAGCATACAAACATCAATGAAATAACTTTAGTAGTTAACATTTCTAGAAAGGAAGCATTTTCCTAACTTTTGCGACGGGTAAGAGTAAACAAAGATTTGAAGTATCGTTTTAAAAATTAACGAAATAAGAGAATTATCACATAAATAAACGTTAAAAAATTGTAGATTTTTTTTAAATAGGTAGACTTGTATATTCCAGTAATCTCAAACATTGTCATAGCATTAACACAATTAACCTGCTCTGTAGTAATTTTTCTGGTTTTGTGACGGAAAGAATATTGGTTGTGGCAAAATTGTATTCGGTATGTTGAAACTGAGCAGAGCTACCGCCTAAGGTGGCCTTTAGAGGGGCTGACCCATTTTCGCATTCACATGAAGAAAAGACGAAGATATTCTTCGTTGGGATTTGTATCAGAGTTGAACTGCAAGAGATTAGAAGTGTTATCTTTTCAGCTACTGGCAGACCTAAAATGTCTTAGAAGCTTGCTTTTTTCTGTCATATAACACAGCGTGCTCATAAAAACTTCCCCGATATATGAAACCTAAGTGGGCTCTCCGCTCAACCAATCGAAATGAAATTTCAGATATTATTGCTTGAAGGTAAGTGCTTGCAATTGTCGTAATTTAAAACAACAGAGCTCTCACGATTATAGTTACAGTAAAAATGTTGAAACTTTCGAAAGGCAACATTTCCGTTTTTCCCCCAGAATTTGATCTTCGCACTAAAAAATCACAAATGATATTTGGAAATGGTGTTAGGACGATACACGTATCACGAAAAGTTTCGCCGTAACACACTTGCAAAGAAGAGCATTGTAAAGGACCAAAGATAACGTAAAAGAGAATTGTAACGTAGAGGAGCGGGGGAAAAACTTTCATTGGAATTACAAGTTCTCAACTTTGCAGATGACAAGGCATTGCATGCTCGAGATTGTTGATAACAATGACGAATGTAATATAACAGGAGGAATCTATATAACTTCACGTTTGATGGCTTCTTTCGATTCGGACAAATCTCGTGGATTTGATTCGCACATCTTAGAAATCAGAACCAGAAACTCCAGAATAACTCCAGAACCAGAAATCCATAGGAATGAGGTCGGGGACAGCGATGGCCATGAAACTGCTAATCCATCTTCATAAAAATCTCATCTGACTCTACGTGAGAAAACTCTATCTCTTATTGTATAAGTTGAAAGCTTTTAATTTCGATAAAAGTTTTCCCTTCCCGTTCTTATGCCGTCATTGGTTCCTTTACAATCCTATTTTTTGCATATGTTTTGCGCCGGCAAATTTCGCCATACATGTATCGTTTCATGTATCGTTTTTCAATCCATTTATAATTTTTTACGGCGCTGAACAATTTGCGCAGGAAAAACGTAGGTGTTGCCGTTCCAAAATTTCGAAATGTTTTCACTGTCACCGTCTATTGTTCTTAATTATCGCAATCACGAGCGTATATCTTCAAATAACATTATCTGAAATTGGATTTCAGTTCATTGAGCGTATAAGCCTCTAGGGTTTCATACATCGGCAAGTTTTTTTTATGTCCAACCTCCACATGATACCTCATTTTCTTACAATAATACTATCTGTTTTCTTCGAATTAATATAGTGTAACAACTTTTTCCCACGTGTCAGACGAATTGTAAGGTATTTCTCCCGTCTTTTAGCATGCCTTTGTGAGGTAATGGTCAGCACACCCAGCGTGTGTTCGACAGGTCCGAGGTTTGAGTCTTCGCGAGGGCTTGCTCATTTCTTCATGTCATGCTTCAAAAAAACCCTAAAGACTGTTGTACAGCAGCACCCGAACTAAAAAAGGTTGTGGATGATGATTCTTAACCACCAGGATTTGGCGACTGGTTCCCCAAATCCTCCAGTCACCCTTTAAAAATGGGGAGTATATAAGGCATTTCTCCCGCCTTCTTAGCACGCTTTTGTGGTGTAATGATCAGCACACTCGGCTCGTATTCGAGAGATCCAAGGTTCATGTTCCGGCGAGGGCATTGCTCATTTTTTACATCTCCTGCTTTCAAAACATACCTAACATTTCTACCGAATTACCTTTCTGATATTTATGCATCTATCTCAGGGATTAAGAAACAATACGTAATGCAAAAATACTTATATATCACACCTTTATTTAAAATTAACGGTAGGAAAATAATTATCTAATAGGAGAAATAGTTTAAAACCCGGGAAATCTTATAATTAATCCCCAACTAGCATTTTATTTTTAGCTATCTTATTTCCTGTTCAGAGCACTGGAAATGCGAAAGAAAAGTCAGGGCTATTCATTATAATGTATGAAGAAAAACTTAATAATTTTTTGTACTTTCTTTAAGATGCTACTGTATATTGCTTCATAAAACTTAAGGACTAATATTTAAATGGAACTTCTCCTCTCAGTTACAAGTTACATATTCGAAAGCATAGCAGTTTTACTCCAGAAATTTTAAATAATATCTCAAAAGATTTTTGTAGTACTTTGTGCCTACGTATTATCAGGTTCAGCTAACATCCAATTAAACTGAATAATCTCCATGACGACCGCTGCAGCTTGAATATCTCCTACTCTTTCCTACTCTAGACATTCTTGCAGCATTCTCGAAATAATTCCAACTTCCTCAGCGAATTCCGCATAGCCTGTATTTATTTCTTAATTGCCTCCGACTTTTGTAAGAACTTTCTTTTACCGCGTTTTGCATATCACACATGTACAACTTCAGGAATATTAAAATTCTTGAGAAATTACATGCAACTGTAGCAAAAAGAATTATTACTTTTATTCTATGTATGTAAATAAATTTATTTTAAAGAAAAATTTGAAAACGGACCTTTAGAAGATATTAAATACAGTATTAGGACATCTATTTTTCTGCCTGTTCAGTGTTGGCAAATCTTTTGCCTTCTATGTGCTCATCTTTCAGCACTCTTAGGAAATTAAAACACAATTTTCTAAAATAAATAAAACACTAAATATTTAAAACATTTTGATAACTGCAATTATAATCAGAAATCATATTTTCCAGGCAAATATTATGCTGTTTTAAGAGCTGTTGAGGAAAGCTGCATTTTACGCTTATAATTCATTTTTAGTTATCAAATTTTATTAATTTTGTTTTCCTCCACCAACGGCCGAGCGGAAAATTCGCTGAACAATGTTAGTTCCGACCTGGTTCCAGGCGAACGGGTTGGCTGCCTGGGCTTCTGCCTGGTTTTTCCCATGTGTAATGCGTTTACGTGCCAATTTCCTTTAGGATGTCCTCCACGAAGGCATCTCTCCCCTTAGGCAACTAGCCCTGGATTGCTTCTTCATAATCAAGTAAACAAAACCTTTAGTTAGTTTATTTTCCCTTTAAAATGATGAAATATGTTTAAACACATGACAAAGACGTTAAATTAAAGTCATTGAATACCTTAAAAAATGCTTCTAATTAAACATATTTTAATTAAAAAATTGCTAAGAAGAACTTTTTACTCAAACCCTTTTTACTTATACTTTAAGAGTATATTATGAAAATAAGATATTTTTATTATAAACCGTAAACGAAACGTATGGTTTATTCTTTTAATTTATGGTTAGAATGTATAAAATCTACATATATTTAAGAAATTAAATATATAGCATTACCCAATATATTATTTTGAAAGGAGTTTTAGGCTAACAAATCAGGCAGTTCAGGAAAGAATGAGAGTATTAAAATGTATTAATTTTCCATAGTGGACAGGAATGTTCAAGAGTTAAAATTAAAAATACGGTTCTACTTTTTCTCCCCAAATTAACTTTGTATTTGGTTTTGAATCGAGAATAAAAGGTGTTATATTCAGTTTTATTCATTACATATCAACCGAGTATTGTCCGTGCAGCTGAAATGAGTTTGAAAGCGAGAAATTTTTGAAGATCTACGTAGCCTTTGGATGTAGTCAAATGTATCACGTTCGAATAACGAAACAGTGTACTAACCATTGCAGTCAACTATTTATAGGACACACGGTTCATGCTTTCGTAGAGTTTCTCAGAATTCTTGCATTTGGAATTGATTACTTAAAGGCTGTTGAATGATAGTTGCTAGTTCTAGTTTTAGTGGAATTTCGTGCAGCATCACATTAAGAACGAACGATATAGAGATGAGAGGAGTTTAAGAAAGACAAATTGTTTTTATTATTTAGGAAAACCCACTCTGTAACCCACTCTGTAAAACTTGTAAATATTCACAAGAGAATAAAAATTATAACAGCAAAAAGTGTAAATAATGAGAAGGATACAAAATGAGTCACGTTTAGAAGACACAGCATACTTACAGAGTTTTAGAATGATTTCTGGGCCGTTTAATTAATCTTTAAAGTATAAAGCGTACTTTTTTAAATGTTAAATCTGATAAACTATCTTTATGGACTATATATCTGAATCGTAATTTCTATCACAGAAGGTCTTTTCGTAGAAAGAGTTCTTTTCAAGCTCTCATAGAGGACCAATGGTCCATAGAGGAAACATCATGAGAATTTGCAGGAATACTTTAAAAAGGTATACATTCAATACCTGTGTCAGTCTTCATTGTTTCAAGGAATGCACTGGTACCTTTCGAAGAATGGTTTACTGCTTTGTCTTCATAAAGTTTCATTTTTTTAAAGATATTGAGATAACGAAAGGAAACTTCTTCTTAAGTATCAGATATAAGACATTTTCTTGATAGTAGGTTGAGTTTATTTTAACGTTTGTTTCATTTTTTCTTATTCTTAATTTCTCATAGCAAGAGAATATTGCGACAATCATAAACCCTTTATTGAAGCTTTCTTTGCATTGACGGAACTAGGTTGGTACGTTCTCTTCATTTTCGGTAACCTTTAAGTAAACCTTTTTCGATTTTTTATGGCGCTGAACAATTTGAACAATTTATTTTTTCTTCATTTTCGGTAACCTTTAAGTAAACCCTTCGATGCAGTCATTCAAGTAAATCTATGTTTCATCAAGAGTCACAATGTACTTTCATTCGCCTCCTGCTAAATAGTTTTTAGAGAAGGATTTTACAAACTGTGCTAAGTTAAGCCGCATGCCTGAGCAAAAACTGGTGAACATTATGGTTTTAGCTTTTAGCGTTGTAAATCTTTGTTTATTATTTTATTTATAATTGCTACAGATGCAGTATTTAGATTTTGTAATTGATATCAATTTCGGCGAATTTTCTTTTGTTACCAATGATTAAACGATAAAAACGATTGAAGCAGTACTTACGGTTTTGGGGTATTCAGTTTTGTGTTTTCTTTTCTTTAAAAAATAATGACTTATGTTTTTTCCCTTTGCGATTATTAATGTTGTTTATTTGCACTTAGAAGTTTTAACACATTGCATTTTACAACGTTTTTCAATTTCAGAATAAGAATATTTATCTTTGGCAAGCGCAGAAATATATCCATCATAGCACACAGCTGGTTTACAGGCGATATTTTGAAAGAAGAATAAATTTAAAGGTAAGACGATATTTCTCATTCAAATAATAAGTTACTGTCAGATTCTTTTCCAAAATATATTTTTTTTTAAATTCTTTATCAAAATGTTTCTAAAAGTGTGTAAACACCCTCTGCATTATGTTCGCAAGAAGACTACAATCAGAAACATTTGAAAATAAATGTATTCTTTGTAAGAAACATAAGTTTTTTTTGAAGCAGGTGACATGACAATGAGCAAACTTGAGTCTGGATCTCCGGGACATGAGCCTGCACCTCGCGAATATGCGCCGAGTGTGCTATCATTACACCAGGAAATCATGCTGGAGGAAGATGTAGTAGGATACCTTATACCGTTAACTTATAATAAATTATATTATTTTATAAAAACTTTATTCTTTTATTCATTTAACTACTTTTTTATTTTAGATTTCAAACTTAAAGCTACTTTACGGTAACATTTTTTTGTAGTATATTACCTTAATTTTCTGAGACGACCTGAAAATCATCGTCAGAGAAAAGAAAGCAAGAAGAAAACATCGCGGTTCTAAAACATCATGGTCAAAAATATTGTCGTTAAAAATAAATCATTGGGAATTGAAAATAAAGCGGTTTAAAATCTTCGCAGTTTAAAAACATACTTAAAGAAAAATATCGTGGTAGAAAATAAAGCATGACAATAATTATATGGCACACACATGCATTACATATTTATATACATATTTAACTAATGAAGGCTTTAAACGTTGTAAATACAAATTTGCATGAGGATTTACGAGCGCAAGAAGGAATGAGGAATATTTTACTTTTATATTCCACATTCTTGAACTAACTAACAAATGCTTGCTGCAGTACTAAGAAGGATACTTAGGGATTCAAAAACTGAAACTCAGTAGAAAATCAATGCTACTTATAGCAATTAAGAGAATTTTAAGCTTACATATTTAACTAATGTAGTCCATTAGGTAATCAAATCTTTTCCTAGAAGTTTTTATTAATAACCTTTTGTTGCTAATATAATCTAAAATAAGATTAGCAATGTGAAGATGAATAAATGAAATTACCCCCTATTAAATTGTTTAATTAATTATCAAATCATCAAATCATTTTCCTTCACATTTGTTAATCTTATATTCTTTTTGCGAAAAATAATCTTTTTTGTTTTAGTTTATTCATCTTAAAATTGTCCTTAATATTTTCATTTACAGCACAAGTAATCATTTGGATATGGATTTCTTATTTATGATGAAATCCATCAACTATATTATATTTTAGAAGGTGATTTACATTTATTGAATCATGGCAAAGCGTACTAGAGCTATCTGCTTAAACGGAGACGCGACTTGGTTGATGGATTTATCAGGAATTGCTGGTATTAACTTTATACAGTAGGAAAACCACGAAAGTCTCATTCAAGCATCTCATTCACCGGATCGAGCTTCCAGTGTTCTAGAGACTTTACTGCTCGATCATTGTTGTTGCTCAGTTCAGCAAAGGAATATTAAAGGCAACTAGCTCAATTTTACATCAATCATTGGGAAGACTTGGATTCAAAATCATTCTTTATTCCTTTATTTAATCATTACTCAAAAATCTAAAACATGGAAACTGCATAGCAGTGCGTTTATAATATGCTTTATATTTTTACCACGATATTTTCGATGACGATGTTTTTAACCTGTGATTATTATGAACCGCTTTAATTTTAATTACGCTTGTACCACGATGTTTTCAAAATGCGATATTTTCTACTTATTCCTTTTCTTTCACGATGTTTTGTTCAACGACATTTTCGTCTTGCGTTGTTTTGTCCGTGACGTTTTCGGCCCCGATATTTCCAGCGGACACCATGAGAAAAGACATGAAAATTAGCCGATTAGCTAAATTATGGAACCGATAATCACCCATAATCCATAATCCTTTCACCCATAATCATGTCTCCCCAGTCATTTAAATTATACATCATACTCCGTTGTCATCCATGCAGTGAGAATTAGTTCTTCTCAAGATAAATTTCCGTCATGTAAACAAATTAGCTATTACGTCACTGTACGTAGTTATATTAAAAAAGAAACTAATGTGCACACTACATGATTCCTCTGTACGGTAGGGTGGAGCGAAAGAGCTTCTTTTTGAAATTCATATTGCCTGAATATTATATTTTTCCAACTGTGTTCGAACAAACTGCTTTCAAAATTCAGCCTCAAATATTGATATCTTGAGCTTCTACACCTCAAGTGAATATCTATACTGACATTTTTAATGGCTTTACGCTTTTATTTCATGAATTTCTTTATCAGAAATGACATTATTAGCGCAAGAAATTGCTTTAGACACCAAAATATAAAATTTTAATGCCAAAATAAGCTACTAGATGCAGAATGGATTCTAATCTGGCTATTAGTTCCAGCTTAGGGTAAGCAATCGCGTAGCTTCCATGATCTTTCAACGACATTTTAGTATTAACTAGTTGGTAGTTTGGTTTGTTTCATCAATCCTACTTTATCAGTCATTGTTTATATTACACTAAGATGGTGTCAACTAGGAATGGATCTTTTTTAGCTTTGTTGGCCATAAACTTCACTGGTTTGTATGCTTGTTGCACACAAATGAATTGCCTCTTCGTCATCTTTTATAGAAGCCTAATGGAAATACATCTAGTTCACAACAGTTTTCTGGAACAATAGGAAAACCCCCGAAAACATATGAAACCCATCCCGTGATAGGTTATGTCCTTATTCCATTTGATCTATCCTAATCTAACAAAAAAGACCTCAGTACTGACCAAAATGACCTCCTTGATACTTCTAAGGCAGTTTACTCATCGGCATGCCCTTCAGACCTATCAAACAGGAGTCCTGCGAACATGGTCAATTCACGATGGCCCTCAACAGCCAACATATTTTTTTCCTTTATGTATCGACCGCCGAACCAAGAGACGACATGAAGGTAATAGCCGAATATACCACCTAGTTTGAAATAAAAATCCCGAGAGCAATACATGAAACACGTCGTATTCACGGAATGATAAAAAAAAAAGATCATTCTTGCCAGAAACTTTTAAAGTGATGATTCACGAAGTTATTCAGAAGAACTGTTATTTTGCTCACTTTGAAAGAATTTTGTTGGCGTACCTGGAAGACGAATGAACAGATATTCGTGGAGAGAATACTGGCTTGGAAAGGATACTGAAAGCAAGGAAAATTGACCGAGAGGGGAAAATACGACAATTTGTGCTTCTCAAATTAAATCTCAAAGTATTTTTGATGATTCGTTGGGCCAATTCCTTGGAAACACCGGCTACCTTGAACCTCAGCGACGAAGACATAAGATTTATTAGAAGAGGTTGTCAGTTTTTAATAAGGAGGTAACTTTGCCAATGCCAAATAGCGGAGAGACACGCGAGATTAGTGGCAGAAGCGTCACTGGCAGCATGTGCTGTGGAAGGCAGGGAATGGATTCATACGCAACTGCATCAATTCCCGAAACAAACTGACGAAGTTCCATACCAAGATGTTTTTCTTTGGTTCTCTGGTGGAACCCAAAGGCGATAAGTTATTAAGCTGAAGCTTTTTACTAGCATTTTTTTGCCAATTTCAACCATAAGTTGAATTAGGAAACAAAAATGTTATAAAAAGAATCATAAAACATTTTTGCTAAAGAATAGTTTGATGTTCTCATTAACATTGACTTTTTTTTTACTCATGAGGGACCTGAAGATGACCAGCAATTAAGCTGCAGTTTTTTTGCTGTGTTTTCTTCATCGAACAGAACCATTTGATGGGTTAGGAAATGATAAAATATGAAAAAACAAATTTGCCTTTTTCACTCCACCCTATTGCACGGCCTATTAAATTTAACACATTTTTTATTTATTTTTATTTCTATTTTTTATTTTATTTTATTTATTTATTTTTTGCTGCAAGCTATTTAAACTTATTTTCTCGAATAATTTAAACTTAATTAACTGATTCCTTAAAGCAACTTGAAAAGTCACATGAAAAATTGCAAATTTGGAAATAGAACATCCCAGTCAGTTTTTAACAAACAGATTCAAAACCTTTATTTTCCTACAAAGAGTAAATTTATTTAAAATTTTATTTAAGTTTGTTTAACTTTAAAGTAAATTTGTTAAAACTTTTAAAATTTTATTTTTCATAACGAGTATAAAACTTTCCCAAATATGAATATAGGAACCGGGAGACAACATTAAAATTTTGATTTCGTTATTTTTCCAAAAGTAGTTATTTTACTTCCCTGTGCGAAGTAAAGGAAGCATTGTAATCGAGGAAAAATTTCGGGTATTACATTTCAACGACAATATCAATTTTGACCACTATCGAATGCAATTTAACGATGCTTTTGGGTAACATCTGTGCCATAAGGACAGAGTAAAGGTCCCTTTTTTACGAAACGGATTAAAGAATGTACTTAAAACAGATTCAGAAGAGATATTTTTGGTGACATCTGTACGTACGGACGTATGCATATATCTCGCATAACTCAAAATTGAGTAGCCTCAAAACAAACAAACAAACAAACCAAAAAAAAATCAGTTTTTCACAGACGATTCAATATTTCTCATTCAATTAATTCAGTTCTTACTTCGCGACAAGGTAGAAATGTAAAAAAACTCAAAATATCCGTATTAAAAATTACGAAGTGAATCCTAAACACTTCTTTCCTCGAATAAATTCCAGAATGGTTTAAGTATGATTTAATTCGCAATAATAAAAGAAACCGTTATTTTGGCGAAGCTTAGTTTCTCTAGATTGACAACAAATCCACTCTTCTGCTAAGTTTCAATTGTAAACAAAGATAATTAGGCTTAGCAGCACTTAAACAACTTTTATATTGCTGATAATTCTACAAATATTACATGCAGATCTACATGTTATAGCAGTCCTATATACAAAATTTCAACACTCTGAGGCTACTCGTTTTTGAGTTATGCGAAACATCTACGTACGTGACTATCAAATTGGATATTTTCGTTGAAATAGGATACCCGAAATTTTTCGGATATTTTATTCAGAGTTTTGATTTTGCCTTCTTTATTTCGAAGATTATGCAATCAACTTGATGTTTGCATTGGTTTATCATTTGTCAAAATTTATTCATCACGATTTCCTATTTGTCTTTATTAAAAGACTGTAATTTGTGCTGTAATTATACAGTACAAATTTCAAGAGATATGCGATTTAAATTTCGATGCCTCATGCATTTCGGTAGGTAAATATTTTCATAAGTTATACCAAATTTTGTCTCCTTTGGGATGTATCTTCCAAGAGTTGCCATTTGACACTTATCATTCAACTGGCTTCAGATGAATTTAAAAGATATAAAATTAACCATGCCCCAAAGGTTAGGTCTTTTAACCATAGAAAAGGTTTTGCACTGATGATCAAGTACTTTTACTCCCCCTTTAATTAGCATTTAGAATTTTTAATAATCAAACCAACGAATACACAGTTTTGCCTTTAATAAATCCTATCACCGCTAACCGGATTATGTATTTTATACTTGGTTAAAGCGGGGTGGGATTTCACTTCTATTCATTTCAAGGATCCCAAAACTCTTAAACACTTTTCTTTTAGCTTTTATTAACTTTTTAACTTATTTCCTTTAACGTTTAATTCCTTTTAATTAATTTAAATTCAAAAGCATATTTACTACACAATTCACTCATATAAGAAATTTGTGAAACACATGTTAAAATTAAATTAACCTAAATTTTTCTAATGCACTCAGAACATCTAAAGGTAGGAAATAATTAACTTGGAAAGCATCAAAAGATGAAAGGGAGTAAAATACTTTAATCACCATTGTCTCTGAAAAAGGTGGAAAAATAAATTTGTCTTTGAAAAGTAGGCGTCAGCAAAAAAGTATTTTTAAATATCACCTTAAAAACATAATAACTTCGTCTTAAATGTTTTTTTCAGCCTTTGGAGGACGTTTGAACAATTTTTATAAGTCTCTAAATGAGATTACTTCTCAAAAGATGGCCTTTGGGAAAAAACTGGATCAACTAATAAGACTTAACTATTTTTATATTTAACTTTATAGCCCATTCTCCGAGTTTCACAATACAATAAAAATACCTCAAAATTTCACTAAGAACCTAAGAAACTATAATACCCAAATAGGTCATTTGAAGAATTACAGTAGACTGAAAACAGATTTTGTAAAATATCTTTGTACAATTCGTGGAACCCGTGTCATACTCTGTTAGGACTTCTCTTCCTTCTAGTTGACTTTGGAAACATCAGTGCAATCCTGAGTAGGAATAGGAAGTTTACTCAAAACTATGTCGGTGCGTGTGTCGAAGATACAACAAAGGTAAGAAAGGTTAAATTTACACTTTATTTCTCACAGCCTACAACCATTCCCGAACTTTGGTATACAAGGACCAGCACTTATGATCTAAAACTCAGAAATAAACTAACTTAACTAAATGAGAAGTAAACTTAAATGCTTTACAGAGAGTAGTAACTCGAATATTGGCGCTTTAACACTACGTGAGTATTGAGCGGAATGCAAAAAACTACAATACGTCTTCAAATATGAGCGAAGACTACGCTCACGTTTGTGAAAATTGCAACACCAAGAAGGAATCGTCATAATTGAATGCAATTTAATACACAGTTGAGTGGTAGTGGTACAAATAAATGATTAAATGTTCAAAGCAAACAAACAAGAACAAGAGATCAGAATCAGTATTTTGTGTGGCCACCACGCGCCGCAATAAGTGCTGCTACACGACGTGGCATGGAGTCAAACAAAGTTTGAATGTCTGACTGAGGAAGAGCATTCCATATCGTTTGTACGCGTACCCAAAGTTCGTCTGCAGACGCAACGGGACGAGGATCACGAGCAAGACGCCGACCAATGACATCCCACACATGTTCAATTGGCGACATATCCGGGGAACACGCAGGCCAAGGAAGAAGCTGTACCTGCTGCGTTGCAAAGAAGGATTTAACAATCCGAGCAGTATGAGGGCGGGCATTGTCCTGTTGAAATACAGCGCCTGGCAAGCTTTGAAGGAAGGGAACAGCTTCGGGCTGTAGAACTTCACGGATATACCGGTTGCTGTTCAGATTGCCCACAATTCGTAGCAATTGAGATCGTCTATGATATGCTATGGCGCCCCAGACCATAACTCCGGGTGTTCGTCCACTGTGGCGTTCGATAATGCACTCCGGAAGGTGGCGTTCACCGGCATAGCGTCTGACACGAATGCGGCCATCATGGTACCACAAATTAAAGCGGGATTCGTCAGAAAACACGACATGCTGCCAATCAGCACGCCAGTCTCTATGCTGATTGGCCCATTGTAGCCGCAGGCGGCGATGGTCGTGCGTTAGGGGGATCCTGTATAAAGGAGTCCGTGCGCGCAGTCCACACTGCAGCAGACGTCTACGAATTGATGAAGCACACAATGAAACACCTGTAGCTATTGACCACAGTGCTGCCAATTGTCTAGAGGAAGCTGTACGGTCCGTCCGCGCCATGCGGACCAGGTGTCTATCATCGCGAGCTGACGTCACATTTCGGGGTCCACTCCCGGATTTCCGAGTTGTCCGACACTCGTCCGTCCACTGCTTCCAAACTCGCATCACTGTGCTGCTGTTACGCTGCACACGAGAGGCTACTGCACGATACGACAATCCAGCTTCACGAAGGCCGATGATTCTCCCTCGTTCAAACTCTGTAAGTTGTTCAAATCTCGCTCTCTTTCGTCGACGAGGCATAAGTACAGATTGAGTTAACGTTTACCACTAGCAGATAACCACCGATAACCATACACGCCTCGCTACAGCCGTCTATTTATTCGGATCCATCAGCCGTTCAGAGGGCGCTGCTCAGCATACGCATGCGCTACGGATTTGCAATTCTAATCATTTGCATATCATGCGCTACTTTGCATTTCCTGAAAATTTCAGCTCACTCGCGTAAGTCCTTCATGGTGTTGCAATTTTCACAAACGTGAGTGTAAGTTCTGGCCTTAAAGGCCGATATGAACTAACTGAAATGCACGCGCATGGTAAGGCAGCGAGAAGTCTCTATCCCTCATCTTCCTAAAAGCCATATCTTAAGATACTTATTCAGTTTTCAACCTCATTTGCATATACAATTCTATTCGCTCTTATTCTGTTTGGAAATAAAAAATAAGAGAGGATAGTAAAGTTTTAAAATAAAATAAACGTTAGTAAAACTTAAAATACTTACAACTAAACGGAAACGGAATATTTCAGAAATCCTTTGGCAATATATATCGGACATTTTTATCTTTTAGTTTTGGTCCTTAGAATTATTTCTTACAAAGGAGGATGGTAATTACCAAATATTTTTTTCTAGTTTTAAACAATACGAAAAAGAAAATAAAAGGAATGAAGGTAATTGGGATATAATTTTTACCACAAAACTCAAATAATTTTCAACTTGTAAGTAAAAAAATACACCAATTTCTTTCATTTTTTTTTGGCAAAACGCTATGCCTCAAAATTGAAACTGTTCCGATTTATTCATGAAATGTAACATTGTCAGGCGGAATGCTAAAAACACTTATTTTCAGTTTTTCTTTTTATCTTTATGATGCATATGCCAGTCTTTAAATTTGTTGTTACTTTTCTATTTCCGTTTAAGACTATCTATACGGTAAATTTCAGAATAGATACTTTGCGTATCTATTCTGAAAGTTATATGGGGCATATGAAAGGTATATGGAGGAAGAAAGTATCTACTTTTTTTCCTTCCCCATATACCCTTCAATGCTTATTTTTGCTTTTAGTTTCATGAAAACTGAATATTTATTAGAAATTGTCCCTTCCATATATTCGATACTTTTCGACAAACAAAACCCTGGAAAGCATAAAATCCAAGCAATCGGCGCGTGTTTATTTCGCATTTCATGAAGTAAGACAATATAAGCATTTCACGAAAACGTCATTTAGTTATATTATTCTAAATTACATTTAATTTCATGCAAGTGATAAATTAGTAACAGCAAGAGGCTTTCATATTATCTGTTGATCTTTTGAAATTTATTATTTGATTCGATGTTGTTTTATTGGTATTTCAAAGTTTCAATAATTTTGAATAGATTAAAAACTATTTAATTTATTTTATAAACTTTAATACAGATTTTATACAAGTAACTATAATGAAAATTCTTAGAAAAAGCTCAATCTAATAAAATATATCAATACTTAGGTATAACCAATGTAATAACTGATGTTTATAATTCTACTTTAGGTGAAGTTAAGCATTTTTTACTGCTAATTTTATGCAATTATTTCTACTGCTAATTTTTATGCAGTTAAGAGTGCTCACATCTAGCTTATTTAAGCAAATTCTGATCAAACGGGGTGCTAGTTCTGAAAATTTGCATAATAGCAATAGTATCAGCAAATGCTTACGGTGACTAGAAATTAATGATTAATGAAATATAGAAATCTTAGAACGCCTTCATACATATATAGATTTTGGCTTACTTTGGGAGCATAAACTAATTCCATACTCCTATAGGACACAAAGTGAAATGTCGCTGTGTCTGAAATTAACTACAAAGTCTTGGGAAGCTTTCAAATGAAATTTTGTATTTAAATACAAACTTTTAACATAAATGCACTTTTCATGCTAGTAGAATCAACCACTATTTTTAGCGTTACAACTAAAGAAACAGTCAATTTCAAATTTTAAACGTAGACTTACAGTCAAAGAATGCACAGTAAAACTTTAAACTAAACTGGCTCGAAACCTCTAACCACCGTATCAGATTCAACTACCGGGAGCAAAACACAAAGCCGAATCATTGCAAATTTATCAAAGCTGGCAGAAACTACGTAACCTGGCCTCCAGAGGCAGAAACACTGTCTGTCTTACAATCCGAAAACCTGAGTTTGAATGCTCTCTAAATCATTTTACATTTTGGTGAGGAAAGGCAAAGGTGATATCTTAGAAAAGGTTGCAATTACAAATGATTGTTTAAGTTAAATAATAAGTCTCACACATTTCGCATCATTCAGTTTGCATCAAATAGTTTGATAGAATTTATTTTCTCAAAAGGAAAGCTTTACAGTTCCATAGTTTCTAGCAAAAGTACTCTACAGCTGTTCTCACTATGACAGAGCAGAATTACTTCAGACTACTAAAACTGTTAAACGCAAGAAAATATAAAAAGCTTCAAATCCATAAGCTCCTACGGTGATCTCTCAATATTCGCAATACGATGGAGTTAAACTCTGAACTCAGATCTGAACTATAATAACTGTCTCCCAAGTCTGACATAGTTTTGCCTCGTCCCACGAGAAATTTCCAGTACCTTTGATTTCTCGAAACTGCAGGCATACACAGATACAGTTACATAAGGCCAGTTATAGATACAGTTAACACAGATATAGAAAGAAAATGTCGCTAAATGGTCAACAGTTTTGACGACGTTTGGCGATTTCTCGCGAAATTTGACGACGAAAATTAGTCACCAAATCATCGCCTGTTTGGCATTATCTCGCCAATTTAGCGAGATAACGCTTTAATACTAAAATGACTTATTTTTCCGTCAACGCTTCGCCTTTCTAAGGCGTTTCATGTTACATTATAAAAGAGATACTACAAATTCACATAAAATTTCACTAAAATTATTTATATAACTACAAAATTCTTAACATCATTAAAATCGTAATTTTCCGTTTCAATATCTACGCTGTATACAAAATGACCTTGACATCAGTATGAATCTCTTTACATTCCGTACTGATTTTTATAGGGTCACTCTCCAGTTGAATGAAACAGAATTTCTTCTCAATGGCTTATAATTTATGGTTTCATAACATCATAAATTATTGATTAGAGTTGGAGAGACGTTAGGTTATTTTTTGAAAGCAGGAGAAATGAAAAATGAGCAATGTCTTCGCCGGGACTCGAACCACGAACCTCTGGAATTCGCGCTCAGCCTGCTGACTACTACACCAAGAAACATACGAAGAAGGCGGGAGAAACCTCTTATAGAGTCTTTAAATAAGCGTTACTTGCATACAATCAATTTTTTGAAAAACACTGATACGTTACATGCATGAATATTTCTTTTAATAGTTAAAATTACATTTAGCCGTATTCAGTTGCTTATTAAAAGTTAGACTTCAAATTAAAATATTTCTTGTCAACTGAAATATAAAAAAATAGTTAAAGACTTTAAATAAAACAGACTGCCTTGTTAAAAATTTCACTTGAAGGACTGTAAAAGTTAAGTAATTTGTGTTGAATTTATTAATAATGAAAATTCCTTGGAATTAAACTATGCATTAAATATCGAAACGTTGAAAAGTATATTTGAAACAAGTTAACAACTAATTAGATTTTAGAAGCATAAAATATAATTGCAAAAATAACACTATAAATTTAAATTTCGTTTAGTGAACTGATAATTAATTTAATTAATTTCGCATTTTATAATACAGAGCAAAACGTTTATGAAACCCTTTATAAAAAATATCTATGATTATGCAAATTGTTTTATAATATACTAAAATTATAGACAAACTAAAAAGTACATTTTAGCAACTTCTTGCCTTATGCACTTGGAAAATGAAAGTACTAGGAAGATTTATTTATTAGTCCAAAAGGGACATTAGTTCCAAATCGGATATTAGTCTCGAAACGGCCTTTTTCATTGAACTTCATTAATGTTAAAATTCATTGCACAGGGCATATGGAGGAGACTTACTCCATTTAATCAAACCTCTTTGTACAAACGTCTATCACTTTTGAAATTGTTGCCGCCAAATATTTTCGCACTGCATTATATTTAAGGAAATTAAATAATAAAGAATTTACATGTCTCTCGCACTGACAAAAAACAACTTAGAGACAACACATTTTGAATAACGCAGTCTTTCAGCCGAACATGGGCACTTGGAAGCGCGAAATTTCAACTTCGAATTTGTTTTATTACCTACTTCATATTTTGCAAAATTTTAAGGAATTTTATTAACAAATTGAACTGTTTCAAAGAGAGCAGTGACAACTCTGTACGAAATTTTTTTAAAATTATTTTCAGGGCGAGATGGTCTTAAAG
Organism: Stegodyphus mimosarum; assembly: GCA_000611955.2. Taxonomy (NCBI): domain Eukaryota; kingdom Metazoa; phylum Arthropoda; class Arachnida; order Araneae; family Eresidae; genus Stegodyphus; species Stegodyphus mimosarum. The sequence goes on from KK120805.1 coordinate 442,990, forward strand.
ACATGCTGTTTTTAAATATTGTGTGATTTTGCTGTTTAATCAGATTATATGTGGCGTAAGTGCCAAGAACGTCATAATTAATAAATAAAGTAAACACACTAAACGTAAATAATAAAAAGTCAAATAAATTTTCTGTAAAGCCTCATAGTAACAAAACTGAAACTTTGTTATTATGAACTGAGAAAAGGCTGAAAAAAAAGAGAAAAAGTTATGCTAGCACTTAATTCTGCATCGGGAACTCTAAACATATACTGCTGTGCCGCTTTAAAAATGCTTGTAAGTTTTCTGTTGAACTGCATATGGCGTTAAGTGGGAAGAAAATTAAGTTTAATTATAAAGCTAAAAAGGCAAAAAATGGGTAAGTGAGTGTAACAAGAGACTGGTAGGCTTCGAGCTCAGCAGGAGAGTAAAAAACCTTAACAAACCTTTTTGGGTGACAGTTAAAATCTAAAATCGTTCAGACTTTACTTTTTAATATTTCTTAAATATATTTTATGTAAAATGGGGATTGGAAACAGAAGAAGAGAAAAATGCAGTTTCATGAGTAATATGTTCGATGCAAAAAGATCTGGTTTCAAACAGCTGCAAAGCTTTTGGGAAGCCTTTGCGTGTAATTCTGTGTAGAAAAAGATTTTAAAAAATGTCATCAGAAACATTATTATTATAACTTTTAGTCCTAAGAGTTGTTATATGACTGGACAATGTCGTATTTTATGATGATAATCATGATCATATACGAAAAGCAAGAATTCGAGATTAGAAAAATAATAATAACGAGAAAAAGGTTTTTTTCTAACAATAGATGAAATAAATTTTAACTAAAACAAATTCCATCTTTACAATGCTCATTGATATGGTGTTTGCATTATTGCTTTTTGTAAGTCGCTGAAAGAGTTTTCATTTGTGTTGCCATTTCATTTGTGTTGCCATCCTTAACTTTTGAGACAAAGTATTGTGGCGAGTTAAATGCATTTATGTCTTCCAAACAAGCCGTTACTCCGATATCCTTACATGTCTTTACTACGTCACATACTCCCATTAAGATAAGCCTGTACAAAGATGAACGCATTGAAGAATATCGGATATTATCAAGACGTAGTATCATTCTGACGTGAGTTGGAGGAATTCTTTCCGGAAAAGAACGAAAGAAGAAAGGAAAAGAGAAGAAACTTCTTCTGACAATACATGATATCATAAAATCCAATTTTTAGACCCAGCGACAGCAGAAGAAGTTCTAATCCAATTTATTTCCCCTTGAAGAATTAAGAACAGACTGTAAAGAGTTATCGAAGTTATAAAAATGAATAGCATTTCTTTTAACGGTTTTCTTTACCTGTAACTGCCAGCTTGAATTTATTGGTAGTTATGATGCTTCGTTTGGAGAAAATGGGTGTCTAGAGCGTTTATATTTTCTGTACATAATTCATAAAATAGCACAGTTGGAAATAAATTTAAACTCTATCACCTCTCGTCGGAAATAATAATCAGCTGAATTTGCAGCATTCACAACATTGCATATGTGTTACAAATTTAATTTAATGAAAGGATTCACTGTACAGCGTTTCAAATAGCGGCATATTTAATATTTTTACATTATCCGAAGTTATCATTGCAGATAACAGGATTATATGTAATACGATCTGGTGAATTTCTAAAATGTTTGAAAATTTAAATCGAATTACATTTTATGACGTATAAATGGTTCCACATTTCAAATGTTAAATGTCATCTAAAATTACAGCATAAAATGTTAGATGTTTAAAGAATGCTTCAAAAAGTAACTTTTATTAGCTTAAAATGGCTACTAGTCTCGAAACAGCATTTCGCTTTGAATCACTAAAAGCCGCTGTATGACATTTCAAATTGTTGCCAACAAATATTATCGCCCCGTACATTTTGTAAAGAATTTAAATAATGAAGAATCAGCATGAATGTATGTATATTTCTCGAACTGTGAAGAAACAATGGTACTCATAGGCATCAATTTTTGAATAACGTAGTCTTTCACCCATATATGGGCACCTGGCATATATGGGCAGAAGAATAATGAAGTCAAATTACAGAAAATTTGAAAAGGAATGTAAGCATTTTATTTTTTAACGTATGACATAATCCTTATTTAACAATTCAAATTTGTATCTTAAATTGCTAAACTATGTTTTTTTTCTATATTGATATTCTTTACCAAACTTACTATATTGACAGTTTGGGAATCTTTCTAAAAGAGAAGGTGGAAAAACCATCAGTTTGCATATGCTAAGTAACTTTTATATTTTCATCCTTAAAAAAACCGCCAAATTGGGCCAAGATATTTGTGATAGTAAAATAAAAGCAGCTGGTTTTGTTTATAATTTAATCGTAACATCCACAGTCGTCTCGTTGTTAGTTTTTTTTTAGAGATGAGATGTGATGTGTGCTTTGGTTGATTGCCCGGTAGCATAACTAAGAATTCTGAATGAAATATGCTATTCACTTCATGGAGTTCAAATGTGAATGCTTTCGTGTTATGATTACCTAGATAGACTTTTGTGGTGTATCCTTTTCTGTTGCTTACGCCGGTTACATCAGTGTAGATATTCAGAAAGAATTTTTTGGTGTCTGTCATGTCTTACGCATAGCGTGTTGTGATTGCTGGTGGTTGGACAACTTTCATATGGATGGGCTGTCGAACTGTAGATGCTGGCAACTGTTTCCTCATTTCTAATTTTGCAGTATTTCCTTGAGTGAAGAACTGAAGTTTTTGCATATACCTGCTCCGCAGCGAAGTACAACGGGATGCTGCTGCTAAGCTGATACAGTTCATCACTGGAGGTTGTTCTGTAACATAAAGAATAGTTCAAAAGCTAAAGCATTTGGATGGATTTGATTTGCTTCCCCACTGTCATCGGAGTCGCCCATATCACTGCACTATATACTGCCATTCTTCCTATAACAGTGTTGTACAAGCTTTCGTATCTGGAGATTCATGCCCTATCCTATGCCCCGCATTTTTTTCCGGTTGTTAGCTATACTAAAGGTTTTCCTCTTAATTTGCAATTAATTAAGTAATCTCAATGCTGATGAAGAAATTGATGAGACTGTTTTAGTACTGCATTTTATGTTATATATTATTCACGACATTCGGGTTACATTAATTTTCGAAATTATGTGCATTATGACGGTATTTAGGACAGTAATTAGGACTATGCTTAGGATTAACTTTTATGTATTACCGTACGAACAAATGAACCTGATCAATGTACCTAGTAATATAGTGAAAAGAAATCAATGCAAATGAAAATATCTAACCTTCTCTTGTAACAAATACTAGATACCAAATGTGGTCGTTCCTGAGGTACTTTCTTTGCACTGGAGGTGACTCTATTTGCCAGCGGCTGGGGTCTTGCGAGTATTTGGGTGTTCAGTAACTCTCTCTCTCTCTATATATATATATATATACATTACGTTTCAGAATTTTCTTTCCCGCTTCACTAATTTTTTCAGTTTTATTTATTTTTCGTATTTTACATTTTGTTTGGCGTTTTCATCACTCTTAGTATGTATCTGCTATTAGATTGTTTATTATTATTATTATTATTACTATTATTACTGCAACTTTTCTTTTTTAAATAATGTCCTGAAAAATAAAGACATTGAAATTTTGCAAATTATTATATTTGTTGCGAGACCGCTTTAGGTCTCCTATTGTATAGAAATAACTTCATCTACCTTTACTTCTCTGATTGGTTTAGTAGCTTAAAGAAACTTAAGAACAAATGAGTCTTCTTTAAAGACATTGTTGTCAGGAGACAAGTCTCGAGTGAAACTTTATTGACCCTCTGAGCAACTTTGTCTCCTCATGTATACAGGCATTTTACTGGGAAGGGGACCAAGGTCCTTAAAGCGAAAAGTTGATTTTACTAACCTTGGAAGAGGATATGTTGCGAGCAGGGAGACGTAGTCTGGGGAAGCAATGTATTCTTCAGAAATGATCGATGATAATGTTTTGCATTGCTGCAAGCGTGAAAATTCATTTCGTACAATTTCACCATGGTTTAAAATATGGGAACATTTTTTTTTAAAATTAACATCCTCTTGTTAATTTACAGAAAGTTAGTCTTGTATACTCAAGATGTCGGAAACGACTCTATTACCATCACTATTAATTTAAAAATCCAGACTTTGTTAGACCAATTGTACGTTTTAAAGCATTTATTTGAATCTAATGATTCCAGCTTCATTTGACCGAAATTTTTAATATCCATGTACATAGTTGTAATAAGTGAATATTCAAGAAAACTATTACTTAATATCCTATCGTATTATTCTCCACACAGTAATTGCTTGTGTGGTGTTGAAAAACTCTGAAACATTTATCTTGAACATCTAAGTCTAAAGTTATTCTAAGACTTAGATGCCAGAGTTATTCCAAGGATTGAAGTAAGGAGCTACTATCTATTTACTAAGGATAAATAATAGATAACCCCCTACATTTCTATGTAACATCAGGTAACATCACTTGAAAAGCGAACACATATAATACATTGCCAGCATTGAGTTGCTAAAGCATTAACAATGTAATGTGTCATGAAATGTATTTATTGTAAACTAAATAATACACGAAATTCCATGGAACTGAACTGATAAAAATAAGTTGGCAATGTATCAGCATATGTATGCAGATATATCTAAAATTACATAGTACGCAAAAGTATGCAGATGAAGCTATTTTTTTCTGTTTTCAAACTTATTAATTTATATTCTTTTTAATATTATCTTATGTTCTTTTCTAATTTTGACTGCTGATTGTAAATAATGATGGCAACAAGTCCTGATTGCAAACATGATCTATAAACTAGAAATAAGTTACTTCTAACCACCACAATTTAATATTATGATGAATATTTTACATGTAAACAACAATGTACTACTAGATACAATGCAAGTTTTGAAAATAAATTATCACAAAACATACGTTACAGCACATAGAATCGTCAAAATTGAGCTGCTAAAATTTCAACACACCTATACAACAGTACTTAAATGTAAAGCTTTGTAAACAATTTTCTAGTTCTAACATATTCTGATAGTAAATACTGATGTAAACAGATCATGTTTGAAAAAATGATTTGTAACCTGGGAACATCCCGCCTGTTTCTACTGCAATGTATAATTTCCTGAAACATGATGCCTGTGCCAACTACAATAGATAATATCTTGAAACATGCACCTGTACAACTATGTAAATCGCAATGCATATCATGTAATGTATTCCAATTACTTAAGCTAATTTAACGCCAAAAGAAAGGAGTGCCATTGATGCCGCCGACGGTGACAGTACTTGTAGTGTTGGCTGGAGTCACAATTTCCAACACGACTCCAGAAATGATGTCGGATTGTTGTTAGTGTTCTAGTTAGTCTGTAGGGCTAATACCTACTTACTTAGGGTAAATATTAGGTGGTCCCTTCAATTCTACATAACATAACATAGCATAAACTTGAAGTATTATCACCTTGGTAATAGTTGATGATTAATACAGGAGGTAAAACTTAAATAGGACTATTATTTTGCAATCCTGGTTAAGTGTTACCGAACTTAAAATGATAACAAACTAAAACTGATTTTAGGATCTTAAAAATTATACTCCATACGCTCCTCCGCGAGCCCTCCTTCAAGACAATGCATTCTGTCCTGCTTATTAGGCTAATCGGGCCTAATAAACAAGGCCCGATTAAGTAGCCTGGTATTTTTCTTAAGAATTCGGAAACATTATCAGCAAAATTAACAAGAGAAAACATTTATACTTTCATTTCAAATTAAAAATATAATGCTTAATCGCTCTATTGTGTTCCGTTTCCAAGTTATTGAGTAACGAATAAAAACTGAATAACTGACAATATTTACATAAACACATGAGAATTACTAACACTTTAGTAAATTACTTCGTTAAAAATTCAAGATTGTATTCAGCTATCAAAAGGAGCACTTTAATTTTCTGATTCACTGAAGTATTTCCAAAGGTGATTAATAATTTAACATCTGGTATTACACTTACAATATTTTGCTAGGTCTGAAACCGTTAGATATGTCGAAACATCTGCTGTATAAAATTCAGCTATTTACTCATGCTAAATTATTGTTATTTGCAATAAAGTATTAAATTTTGCTTGCTGTTTTTAGTCCAAAGGGATTTAGTCCCAAAGGACTATTACTTTCGTTTTGCGATTTTGCATTGTTCACTCTGAATGCCCGATTCACTTTTCAAATTGTTGCCACTAAATGTTATCGCTCTGCATTAAAGTTTAAAAAATGAAAAATCTGCATAAATGTATGCATGTTATTATTATTATTTTTTTTGACGTAGCTTTCTCTTCAAAAATCGTCTGCGTGCGTTGCACGGGAAAATAAAAAGGAATTTTAATTACAGTTCTAAATAAATAGCCAAATAAATGTGAAATTCGTAACAATATTCTCTAAAACTTTAACGAATTTTTCATTAACAAACTCAAAGATTTCAAAGCCAGCAATACCAACGTTGTACAGAAAAACATTTTTATCTCCAGCGCGTGAGAGCGTGTACCGAAATTTCTAAAGATATGCT
>KK120805.1:449809-462133 GCA_000611955.2 Stegodyphus mimosarum
TAAATGTATGCATGTTTCTCGCATTGTGATAAAACCTAGAGCCATCGAATTTTGAATGACGTAATCCTACTGCGAATATGGGCATCTGGAAGCCCTAATTTTGAATTTGAAATTTGCTTTATTATCGATTTTATGTTTTGTAACATTTCAACGAATTTCTGATTAACAAACTAAATGATTTCAAAGCGAGCAATGGCAACACTGTACGGAAAAAAAAACATTTTTATCTCCAGCGCACGAGACTTACGGAAATTCTAAAGATATGTTCATTTTAAAATGATTTTGCGATATTGATTTTGAACTGAATTTTATGGTTTGAGTACGTAGTACATGATATTTAATAAAAAAAAAGGTAGCACACGAAACGTTAAAAAAACGCGCCTTTGGACGTAATTTAAAATCTGAAATCTTTCAGATTTTTTTTTCTAATATTTTAATCAACCTTGATTATTTTTTGCCATAAATACGCGAAAGGGACCTGATTTTACAAGTATTTAGACACTCTTATAAATGTTTAATATGAAACATCTAAATAAAGTTTAAACTATAATAAAATAATTCATATAATTTTCATTATTACATGGTGAATAGTAACTATCGTAACTGTTTATATATGATGGATACTATTATTAATATTTAGCAGCAAAAATGCTTTGGGATTTATTAAATTGATCATTTTTAGTATAGCAAAACATTAATATATCATATTTTTAATATTTTACAGATCTACTGCTAGAAATATACCTTCCGATATCTTTAGATTAAAATCCATCATCCGCAAATTAAATCTAATAACTCTTTAAAAGATTAATTCTTTAAAAGTTAGAATATATCCTGATTAATAATCTAAATTACGTTAAAAACTCAGTGTCGAACATCACAAATGATATTTTTATAGAAATTATTATTATTTAACTAATTATTTAACTAATCTAATTTTATTTTGTAACATCTGGCGATTGCCGAACTGAACGGTTTTAAATCCTTAAGTATAGCATGTGTTCATAGGACTATGCATTCTCCAAAAAAAAAAAAAATCAAACGCTTATTATTGCGAACTAAATTTACCTCGAAAAGCTATCATTATTTGTTGCGAATGAACTATCAATTTCGAAAAATGAATCTATGTTCCTTGAGGGTATATCGTATTGAATTCCTGCAAGGTATTTTATTCTACAAAGCAGTGTTGTTGTGCTAAGTAAAACAAATTCTATCCTGAATAGAATTTCGGCTATTTAGTAGATTCCGTATAAAGTCCGTACTTTTACTTTTACAATTAATCCCATTGTGTTTCTTCCCGGATAGCTTTCTTGGGAACCCTTCTCGCGGTAGCAGTCACGTGTGCGGATTACATTTTATGCCAGTTTGGTTGCAACAAATGTCGGAGAAGAAATTGTGCAGTCAAGTGGCAAGCTTTGAAGTATATGGAGTGTGAAATTTTCTTTGACATAATTTGTTGAGCGACATTTTCGGAAATCTCTGATCACAAAGTCTATTTTCTAAGTGTGAGCTAAATTTGTCTTCTAAGTGTGAGTGGTAAGTGAGGGTTACATGATAAATTTTGGTAAGCTGTTTAAAAAAATTAGTTTACTCATTTATTCTAGAAAAGTAAATAATTCTTTAATACAACTATACTGAAACTAGGAAATCTTTTGACTGATAGCGTAATCATTATTTTGATAGGTTTGCATTTTTGACATCTAATTATAATGAATTAATTATCTTAAAGCTTTGTTCTGTTCACTTTTGTCTTACGTACTCTATTTACTTTACATCATTACTCATTTTACTTTATTTACATCATTGAACGACACCGTTACGGTGGTGCAGGAGTGCTCGTTTGGGGTGGAAGTATTCTGGGTTCAAGAACTGACCTGCATGTTCAAATTGGAACCATGACCAGCCAAATCTACCGGGACGTCATTCTGGGACAACATGTACGTTTGTTTCGGGGCGCCATGGGCGCACAATTTGTGTTTATGGATGACAACGCCCGTCCTCACCGTGCAAACATCGTAAGCGAATGCCTTCAATCGAAGGATATCACCCGTAGGGATTGACCAACATTCTCACCGGACTTGAATCCAGTATAGCACGTGTGGGACATGCTTGGCCGACGAGTTGCAGCCCGTCAACCTCCTCCTACATGTCTACCGGAACTTCGGAGAGCATTGCTTTTTGAGTGGTGTAACATTCCCCAAGATCAGATCGATAATTTGATACTCAGCATGCCTAGGCGTTGTACGGACTGTATTGCATCGTCTGGGAAACATACAATGTATTAACAATCATACCAACCATGTAATATTGGTTTTTTGTAAATAGTTTTTTTTTTTTTTGTAATTTGCTCCAGGGGGAAAAATCGCGAATTTTGTTAATAATATCAAACATATAGCATCTTTTTTGCTCTTTACCTTTTGTTTAATAAATAAGCTTTACAAATAAGTCAAATTTGTTTTGCTTCTAACTCTTCCTTTGCCTGATTTTGCATTATCCTTAATTTATGGACATGAGTGTAGTACGCAGTAACATCTCGATTTATGCAAATTAAAATTTACACGGCTCTTTATTGTAAACTTACGCATTCACATTTGAGCATCGGTTATTTAACCATCGTCAAAGTCGCTCAGCGAGTTCTCAAACTGTCGTTAAACAGGTTTTCCCTTTCTCTTGAAAGGTGTCAGCACAGATAGAGGAAGCTTCGACCTTGCTTTTCTCTGCTACTTGTATTAGATCACGTATTGAGTTTTTCTTGACTTTGCCGTGTGCTAATGTCTTACTTTCAGCTTGTTTCTAAATTATAAAGAACTCTCTTCCTGTGCGAAAAATGTCCAGCTTTCATTCAGCGAAATGATTTCCTCAAATAATTTTAATTTACCAAGTTTCCTTAAATTTAGTTTTTAGTATAATGAAAATAGATGTTCACGTAACTTCATAAATTTCAGTGCAGCTATTCGTTGTGTTCGAACTCCAAAGACTGTGAAGAGGGTAATGATATATATACTTTCTCTGTAGTATTTTTTACATGGCCATATTCATCAGTTTTAAATACCTACTAGTAAATAAATAATCACGTATTTTTGTGTTTCTGATTGGCACTGCAGTGAAAAGTAAGTACAGTTTATAAAATATTTTCTCCCACCTTTTTCCCATGCCTTCGTGATGTATTTCGAAGCACACTCGAATCGCATTCGAGAAGTCCAGGGTTCAAGTCCTAGCGAGGAAACTTCAGATTTTAAGCGTCTCCTGCTCTACACGGTTATTATGCTATGTTCTAGCAATCGGTTAAGAAAAATTCATTTTCTTCTTTATTCAAATTTTGGGTTATTGCATCAGCATAACGCAATGAATTATTTCTATCTAAAGAATATTTTTTATTTGACACATATAAATTTTATAACATCAACTCATTAATAATTTTGATACTGGGACATTTTGCTGCTGAGACACCCTTTTTCATAACACTTAACTCCTTTTATTTTATTCAATGCATTTACACTTGGAATTAATTTGCGTTTGAAATTAATTATTCAGAAAATCCTGATAAATAAACTGTTACTTTGTCTATGTGTTAGGTTTACCTTTAAAGAAATAATAGGAGTTAAAGCATAATAACGTATGCCGAAATCTCTAAAACTCTACGTACATCTTAAAATACTGCACTCATTTTATAATTATATTCAGGGTTAATGCAGCTGTTCTCCTTCATACGCATAGTCCACTCACTGTTATATTCTTTGGTACAGACAAATCGAAGAACGGTATTTGATGATCTTTATTTCTTCATTTTTCTGGCTTTATGACAATGCATTGCCAGACAATTTTTTAAATCTTACAACTCTTTCAGAATTGATGCATCTCCATTTCCAGTAGCATATTTTTTATTAGTCAGGAAAAGAAGTAGTGAAGGAAGTTGTTACCAAATTAATTTTTAACCGGATTTTTATCGTCACGTCTGTACATACTTACATATCAGTACGTAAGTATCTCTCATAGCGCAAGAACGATTAGCAGTAAAACACTGAAATTTTGTATATTATGGGACTCTGTAACACCTAGTTGTGTACCTTCCTTTCTTATTGCAATCGGCCGTACCAATCCCTTTACCTAATATACCCATCCCTTTACCTGGCTCAGTGAGCTCTGTTTTATATGTTTATATCTTATTCAAATGGGGTTTAAAGGGTTTGAATTATGTTCTGGTTAAGGTATTTATGCCTTTAGTTAATCTGCATGAAATAGCTGTAAAATTATCAACAATTTAAAAGTATAAGTGAGCGAAGCCTAACTAGGCGGAATTTGTTTACATATGAAGCTCTTAATGGTATAGTGTATTAAGTGAAGTGGTGAACCAACTTCAGAAACTTTCAGCAGTTCTGGAAAAAGGTTAACTAAATTTTGCTTAACCGAAAATTTCGTCCTCCTGCGCGTTGGCGTATGCTCTCTTTCAGGTAGAAGCTGTAATTTTAACTTCGAAAATTTTTGTTTTTAACCGCTTTCGATGTTTTAGCACTTTTTCGCATTTTAAAATTATTGATGAAGGTACTTTAGGTTTTTTCGTATTTTTGCTTTGCCGCAGAGTGACAAATGAATTGATTGAATAAGAAATATATCTCTAACGAAATTTAAGCAAATAAATTTAACTGAAGTGCAGCCAAAATGTGTATTATTTAATAATCCATATAAGGAAGTCAGATATAGTATTCACGTCAGATTGTTTTCATGATGTTTTGTATTTATATTCTGGATAATTACCTTCGGAATTAAACAATTTTGTTCTAAATACATATTTACTAACCCTTGGTCTTTTCAACTAAACTTAGCCTGCTTTACATACAAAATCACTATGCCCTACTTACAAATTTTTCCTAAGGTTGCCTTATTGTCCAGTTTCAGATTATACTGCATATTGAATGAAAATATCACTTGTGCATACCGGCTATCATTGCAAGTACAAGCTTATTGCCTGTTTCTGGAATTTTAGACTGATATATTATGGATATGCTTATTAGAACTCATGGTTCTTAATGAACTAATTATGAAATAAGACTCTGTGGGCATTTATCATTTAGTGAACAGAAGGGGAAATTTCCTTAGAGGAAATACCAAAGTAAGTAAAGATGAAGAGAGATGTTTGTCTCTTATCAAGCAATTAAGAGCTAATAGCAGGAATAGTCTTTTACCATATTCTATGAATTTAATGTGAAACATTCGGAGAGAGCACGTATAGGAAATCCGAAATGGAAAAGAAGGAACAAGATTAAATACAAAACATATGCAGAAGTTCAAAATGAACAATTGTAAGCAATTAGAGCAACCTAAATGCAAATGGAAGTAAAACTGATTTTAACAAATAAAGTGAATATAGCTAGGTCAAAATCTCTGAGAAGATGAGTGGTATAAGGTCGGCCTGATCATGGTTAGGTAAATTTGATATTTTTTACTGAGAGACAGAATAATTTCTTAAGAGCAAATAGAGTTGGTTTATGATGTCGCTGGGGTAAATAGTACATGGCTGATATGGCTTATACGCAAATTTTCCAAGCCTGTTTCACTGCCCATTTGTTTCTCAATGCTCTCCTTACTGTACTTCACAGCAGCAGAATCCTTTTACATCTGCTTAGGATCGACACTAGGTATATATTTTGTATAGTGTGATTAATTTGCATAATACGTGTTGTTTAAACATTGCATAGTATAATTAATTACATAAAAATATCAAAAAGTAAGTCACCATTTTTAAAGCGCTAAGCATGTTTTTCGAATCTTAAACGGATAAATGCTAAATAAGCACTTTTTTATGAGCGCCAGGTTTCATGTTCTGAATTAAATTATAAATGATATGCCTTTCTGAACACCTCGCCTAAACATATCTATAAACTTTACTTGTTTAGGCAAATTGCACTCTGTCAATCTACTTTCGAAACGTAATTACGCTAATACAAAAATACGGTCTATTGAAGCTTCCTTCAAGGAAGCCTTCATAGTATGTTAAAGATCCATTATCTTGCAGCTGCTTCGAACTTATCAAAAAAGCAGCAATTTAAGCGACAATAAAATTAAATTATATAGAAGACGTGCACCTCACACCAAGGATTTTTTTATCGTTAACCTCGGACGTGATTGCAAAAAAGAATATTTTTTACTCGCTAGCTCATCTGAAGACGTCATTTTGACCTGAAAAAAATGAGGGAACTTCTGATAAGACATTGCACCCACTGTCATTTGAGAAGAAACTACCACATAGCGGTGCAGTAATGAGGTTGTAGAAATTCTGCTCTCGTTGCCAAGGGGACCAAAAATCTTTCTACAAATTTAGCGAGCGGCAAATTGAAAGACTGTAGTAGGAATTACCTCACAAAACGTTCTCAACACTTATTATTTCAAAGTGAAACATTTACAGCTATTATTTGTGAAAGAAAATACTTGACATAAATTTAGTCTCATAATATTTCAGACATAATTTTCTTATATAACCAATACTGTTATGAAGCTTAACAATTAATGTAATATTATTTTACTTCATTTTCAAGCAAAGCGACTCGAACTGAAAAATCATACTCTTTTACTGTGTTGGAGGAACTGAGTGATTCATCTAAGTTCAAATTAAACCAATAAATGTATCCTTAAAATCAATCAATTCAATCAAAATTCAAATTGACACTTATTATTTCAACTACTCGAAGATAAGGAGGTATAAATATTCGATGTATACCTATCTCTCTTAAAAAATACCATTACTTCAAATCGCATATACTAAATCCATTTCATAAGCTTCTTTAGAGGTAGCAATAGCTTCATTTCCAACTATTTAACAACCTCACTAACACCAGGCAAGAAATACTCAAGCATTTCAATCACAGGATTAGTTTTCCCAAAGCAGAAGCATGAAAAGTCACCTGCGCCCTGGTTGTAAGGACCACGAATTTCAACCCTTGGTGGTTATACGCGCACGCCGTTTATGCCACAACAGCACGCAGAACAAAATGTGATGATATCATATATTATTTTTCAGTAGAATACGGACTATGCAAAAGCACGAGACCCAGTCGATGAAATGGTGATAAGGTATTGTCAAACACATTTGGATTCGAGTTCTACAGCAGAGATAATTATGTTTTTTGAAGCAAGAAACAAACAAACAGAAAAAGATTGCTGTGCTCCAGCCGGAGTTTCCGTCATCATTGTTTCATTTTCATCAGTCTAGCTGGACGTGTCACTCACTTACAACACGATAGTACACAAGAGGAGGAAATTCTTTCCATGCTAACCTCTCACAGTTTGAATTGAAGCAAAAATTTTGCTTCTCCGAACATAACTTTTCGTGTATCAAATCTGCTGCGTAAGTAAAATGACCATTATTTCTTTTTTCAGGAGCGATATTAAGAATGAAAAAAAATGAATAAACATTGAAAAAAGCAGAAATGCAAGAGATACAGTAGCCTAGTCTATAAAGAGCATTTATTATTTTATGTTAAGAAAAAATTTGAAAAAGGTTTCATATAAATCATCTAGTACTATATATTCAAGTTTTAAACGTATGCAAGAAAAGCTCTAAACACCAACTGCTTTTTTAAATGTTCATAATTCTGTAAATTATATATTCCACATCACATTGGGCTAATAATATGCTTAGGAGATTTTTCGTGCAAGAGAAAGTAATTTCACTTTTATCAAGGAATATCCCAAATGCCGTGAAAAGAAAAACACATTAGAAAAGCATACGACAATGAAATAGAAATATGAAAAATGAGAGATGGTCTTCCCATAGTGTAGAATTTCGTTGTTTTCTTTCTATTCTCCTTTGTCAACATCAACATCTGTTCTTAAAATGAAATACAAAAAAAATTCTGAAAAAGCTCTTCACCTTGAGTGTTCGCGATAATTGTTTCCCTCATTAACCGGCTTTGCAGGAGACATTTCACAAACAGTAAAGTTTTTGAATACATTAAAAAAAGTCTTTGAAATGACATGTAAGGTGAAGCTCAGGCATTCCTCCTTCTCATTTCGTGTGCACATGACGCTAATATTATTTTCCTTACCCGTGGAAATGTCTAATAAATCCTCAAGGTTCCTTCAGAAGAGAACAGCAGTCAGAAAAACAATTTCCTTTTCTTTTCTCTTCCTTTTGTTCTCGCTTATGTCCACACACAACAGCGCTCTTTTACATTTGAAATCCAGCTAAGTGTTTTTGACATACGGGTATGATATTTTTTATTGATAATTAATTAACTTTGCCGCAAAAGTATTTTACATAGTTTTACTTTATACAAGGCACATACTTTGTCAATGTGCATTCTATAAAGTAATTCTATAAAGAATACTTGAATAACTTCAGAAAGTCATCTCTAGTAAAACATATAAGGTATTTCTCCCGCCTTCTTAGCACGCCTTCGTGGTGTGGTGGTTAGCACACTCGGTGCATATTCGAGAGGTCCGTGGTTCGAATACCGCGGACGGCGTTGCTCATTTTTCCCATCTCCTGCTTCCAAACAACCTAATGATCCTACAAGTGGCGCCCGAACTAAAAAGGTGGTCGATGATGATTCTCCACCACCAGGATTTGGCGATTGTGTCCCCTTATCCCCAGTCGCCCTTTAAAAGGGTGAGTATATGAGCTATTTCTCCCGCCTTCTTGGCATGCCTTCATATTGTAGGGGTCAGCACGTTCAGCGCGTATTCGAGAGGTCCGTGGTTTGAGTTTCGGTGAGGCAATGCTAATTTTTGACATAATTTTCTTCAAAATAACCAATTGTTTCTACAATCGTAAACACGATCACATGATAGAAAACAATAAAAGAATTTTCTACTATTTTACATAAACTGGTCGAATTAGAAACTCCTTTGGCAGACACCAGCTCAATTCTTATCTATAAATTATTCCTTTACTTTGTTCTAAATTTAGTCTTATTTTTATAAACTGTATAATACTAAGTAACCATATTTAATGAGTTACTTGGCATTAACTTAATGAAAAATATTTCCAGAGAGTTACTTGCGTTTAGAGATTAATATATAATTCTATAGAGAAAAAGTAAGAAAATTGAAGACTCACTGTAATTAGTATCATGCCCAAATAATGCGGACGTTGCAGTAAAAATTATAACCACAACATTCCTGTATTATTATTTATTTGTATAAATTCAATTACATATCTTTTTCTGTATTTTCGTTTATAACAATTCATTTCAGCAGTTCGCTTTATTTTTTCTTGTATCTGTGTGAGAAGCTAAGATATTATCCTTGTTGTTATAGTTTCTTAGTCAACCCAAAGTACACGGCGTGAGAATAAAATAAAAAAAATCTAATTTGGACAAAATAAGATTAATTGTACGGCTTCTTAAATTAAGCATATTTTTTGCTGCACTTCATTTAAACTTATTTCATTAGAGATATATTTCTCATTCACTAAGTTCAGCTCATATTTCGCGGCAAAGCAAAAATACATAGAAACTCAAAACATCTTCATTAAAAATTGTAAAATACAGCAAACTCTGAACGCATAAGAACAGTTTAAAAATGTTTACAACTAGAATTAGATTTTAAGTTTCATGGACGAAGAGTAGGAAGACTGCGTGCCAAAACTGTAAATCACATAGCCGCAAAGCGTTTCCAGGGTGCACCACGAGGAGGTAGATCTACGTCCCACCCCTTGTGATGCAAAACCAAGCTCTTCGCTTGATTACAGGAGCTGTGAAGTCCACACCTATCGCTGCGATGTTATTGTTGACAGGAAATAAAACCTTCCAGGATATTATGGAAATGAGAGTCTTTATTCTCCATGAAAAGCTACTGCGGATGGAGTATCCCTACTGGAGAGACTACGTAGTGAAGCCTAGGAAATTAAAAACTCAATATGGATTTATTCAAAAAGTCCTGGTTATGATCTTGAGATTCCAGGTACTATACAAACTTTCTTGACAACCAGAAGGTCTTTGAAGGTGATTAATGTCGAAGTAAGACTATACCTAGTGGAAACCATTTATAGAAAGAGAGATGTTGCACTAAGCGTTTTGAAATGTCTCGCTTTGGAGACCATTGTGACTAGATATCCTCCTAGGCATTCGCTGCACATTTTTACTGATGGTTCTCAGTTTGACTGTCATTTTAAGGTTGGGGCTGGTGTGTTTTTGAATCTCTTTTCTTTCTACACAGCTGCAGGATTCATTGGTACCTCCTTTGGTGGCGAAGTAGTAGCCATCTGTTTAGCCTTATAACAATTAATAGCTATTCATTAGAAGTTTGCAAAGCCATTTTTTCTGATTCTCAAGCAGCCATTCAATCAATTAGCTCTGTTGAACACCCATTAACACCTGAAAATTTGCAATGCCAAGCATTCCTCAGAACTCTCACTTTAAAGGGGGAAACAAATCGTTCTCCAGTGGGTGTCCGGCCATTGTCGCCTTTGGGGCAATGAACAAGCGGACTTACATGCAAAACGAGGTGCCAACTTACTACAACGTCCAAATACAGCCGTTTCTTGAGAAGATTAAACTGTTTTTAAAACGTTTATTTACATCTAATACCTTACGAAATCTTCAGACTCGTATAGCGTTGAAAAGTTGGAGAATGATAAGTCCTTCTCTTATTCCCGATAATCCAAGACGTACTGCAGTTGCAGCTTTCCGTTTGTCTACAGGACATGAATGCTTTGGCGCTCACCTGCACCGCATAGGCATTTCAAGCGATCTTATTTGCACACTTTGCAATTCTGGAGAAGAAATTGACAGGGACCACCTGCTCCGATGTGGGGCTCTTCCTGGTCTTACAGAAGAGTCGAGATATTGAACGGCAAGAGCTCTTCTTAAGCAATGACTTCGGTCTTTTTGTTCTTTGTTCTATTGTTTGTAATCCTTTGTTTGTAAGATTTCAGTTCTTTGTAACTTTTTGCCTAGCCTTGTAAGGAATTCTTGTAAGGAATTTTATCATTTAACTATTATTTATAATTTCAGTCTTTACTGTAACTTCTCCTTTCAGAATTTCTAACTAGAATGCAGATGAGCAGCTACTATTTAAACTAAGAGCGCATTTCTAGCATCTCGTACACGATACATGTTAGCTTCCTGCCAGCTCTAATAGTTGTAATTATACGGCTTTGCTCTCTGTCGCTGCCGCTACTTTTATTTTAATGCTCCAGTAGGTATTTTAAAACACTGAGCCACTTTACTGTAATATTTATTGCGTAGTGTTTAACTATTGTTTCACTTGGATTTAAATTTGACTGTTCTATTTATTAGTAGCTTCATCGCGAGTTGGGGTTTATATTATAGCATAAGAGTGTGCCATAAATTCCATTTAAATAAAAACGTTTTTTTTTAACCTTTACAACTTTTTCGTTGTTTCTGACACAGCGATATTTTCCGTGACGTCTCTTAGGGATTTTGAACTAATTGACATTTTCAGATGAAGTGAAACTCATCTGATAATCGTCCCCACCCTGCACAATGAGATGTAAATTTTGCAAGAAGAAAACATGCAGCGTAGATATAATGCATTAGAAACTGCCGTCTTTTAGGCATTTTTACTGAAGTCGTACCTGAACACATGTAGATTGGTTGTAGAGTCCCGTAACTTATACATAAACATAATTACGCAGAATAATAATGCCACTAATAGACAGTTCAGAAACAAAGCTAGTTTTACACTATCTTAAAGGCGAGGACTTTGCAAAAAAATTCAGTACAATATGCATGGCACAGTTCTGAACAAAAACAAAGTATTAGTGGCAAAATAATCTGGGATAATATATACTATATAAGACTCAAATATTAAAAAACATAATATATAAGCTGCTCTGAAAACACGTTCGCAGCTTTATTGGAAAAGATTCACTTGTGGTTTTATGGTAGTGAGTACCTACCTGCACGTTTAGGTACAAATTACGTTTCTGGTTTTTATACCTACAGGAAAGTTTCGCACTCTGTGATGTTTGCTTCTGAGAAATTTATCTTTTCTAATCTTATAAGGTATTTCTCCCTTGGATTTGGCGATTGGATCGCCTAATCCCCAATCACCCTTTAAAAGAGAGAGTATATAAGGTGTTTCTCCTTAGCATGCCTTCATGATGTAGAGTTCAGCACCCTCGGCGCGTATTTGAGAGGACCGAAGTTCGAGTCCCGGCCAGGGCATTGCTCGTTTTTCATGTCTCCTGCTTCAAAATAACCTAATATCTCTACAGTCGTCGTGATTCTGTGGACATCATTTCAGAGGATGCGTCCCTTAATTGGAAACGTTTCAAGAGTATATATGTGTGTTTTCTTTTTCCGACATTATCTTCCGAAATTTTAGTTCGCTAAATATCTTGTTGAAATATTTCTTTTATGC
>KK120805.1:469143-527327 GCA_000611955.2 Stegodyphus mimosarum
AAAGGCATTATATAATAGATAAAAACTTGTGTCTTGGAAGAATTTAATGTTATTGTCAAAAATAAGAAATTTATGTTAATTGTAATTTCTATAGAAATTGTGTGAATCCAGTTTAAATGATTCATTTACTGATCCAGTCATTCTAAGTAACCGTTATTATGTTAAACTACAAAATTGTATCTTGATAAATGACTCTTGGAGAAATTTAATGTAGAATATAAATTGCATTTGTATGTAAGGGTAGTCTGGCCAGGTCTCCCATAAATTTATCCTAGATAATTGATAAATGAGTTTGATTATATGTTATTACTTGCATTTGTTTTTTTTTGTGTGTATGTAGTTGGTCTGTTCAGTCACTCCATTTGTTTGAGTCGGGAGGCTTTTTAGAAACATGGAGATTTTTGCTTGGAGTTATTGAAAAATTTTTATGCATTTTAGGGTACTCACAACGCGCCCTGTTTTTAGCAAATATGTACTAACCACCTTATTAATGATACTTTGAACATGTTTTAAGATAGAATTTGTTATAACTTTTAGGTGCCATCAGGTTACGTTTATTAAGAAGAATTTGCTTTGCCTTGCTATGTGTGAATTAATTGCTTTAAGAAAAGTTATACTTAATATTATTTTGAGTCAGATCAACAAATTAGTTCCTTTCTCTATTTTCTAACCAGTTCATTTTATTAAGTTTATATTTAAGTTTTATTTTATTTTACTTTGTCCGGCGCCAAGAGAAGTTGAGTATAAGAGTTAAATTTTAAAAAGTTAAAAGTAAAAACCCTTTAAGGTTTAAAGATTTCTCTATTTAACAATGGTGCCGTGACCAGGATGATTTTCTCTATTTAACAACTAGATAACGATTGTAACGTATCACAGTGAGTTGAGAAGCAGCGCAATGTTTATAATTTCGAATTCTTTATCATATTTTCTGAACTCTCTTCTGTTCTGGTATAGAATATTGAATATATTGGTTACCTTAGGATGTTCAACTATTTAAATCTAAAGTTCTAGCTCAGAACCCCACGAACACTAATAAGAGAATAATCTCTTAAGCGTGTGAACAGAATACGTAAGACTGAACAGAGGGTTTAATAATCCTTTATTTCTCAGTATATTTACAATTAGTTCCTACTTGGAACTTTACATAAGCCGCCACTCGGGCTTGAACTTAAAATACTATAGTTTGAACTAAAATTAGCTTAACTAAAGCTCTTAAAGTATATAGTCGAAGCTCTCAGAATCTAACTAGTTGGCCCCTAAGTATTAATTGAATCGGCGAACCCTAGCAAGGGCCTAAGATATGGCCGAGCGTAATAATAGCTAAGAGAGACGTAGCCAGAAGGCAAACGCGCGCTAATCAGGAAATCAGACTCCCTCTCCTGAAGTCGGTTAAGTCACGACTTAAATAGTGCTCTTTCTTATTTGCATTATCTGCGTTTCTGAAATTACATTCTGGCAGGAAATTGTAAGCTGAAATTAGAATAAGATAGGAAAGATACAAAGCTTAAAATAACTGTTAATTAACATAAGATAAACATTACAACCTAATTTAATAAAGTTTTCTGAATTTTTGTAAATATTTGCTCTCGAAAGGTGAACTAGCGAATTCTTTCAGTTCTTAGTATCGTCAGCTATATCAATAAATTTAAAAGCTACCGAAATCGCTATCCATTGTCAAAGAATATCCGCAAAATTTTTGCTCCTTGCAAATATTGATTTAAGTTTTGTAGATCGCATTTATTGTATAAAGTGATTCCAAAGACGTCCTAAAGACCCGAGGAACTTAAAGATCCCGATACTATTCAGAATTCTTCTTCAAATTAAATAACATATTCTTTGACAAAGTTGTCAGAGTTGCAATGCCCATGATCATGTTAAGATGTGTGTTCCTGAGAGATCTCAACTATGGATTTTAGAGCATACTTCTCATGGCAGGGTAGTTACATCATATGGTTCATATTAAAAAACTTTCCCTTGCAAGAAAATATAAGATTACCATACTGTTTTTGATTTTTTTGATGATATCATTTCATCTTAAGAAATCGTAACAAGCAATACGATAAACTTAAAATTATAATGCGACTTACGTTTCGTTTAACGTGTCTCAGAAATGTCAACTGATCTGCAAGAAGGTTCTTTATTTTTCTGAAATCTGTTAAATTGAACACAGGTGTATGTTTAATCATATTATTCTAATTGAAACAATGTCAATACATGATCGTCATGCTCTATTTAGCAAAAAATCAACTTCTAGAAATTTCTTTCTAGGAAAGCTATGCATATTAGTTTTTCAAGGCAAATTTCTGAAACGTAAAGGTTTCATGCACAAAAATATGGCACTGTTATAAAAGCATTATTTTCACTATCTCCTTCTTAACAATGAGAAAATTTGTAGTTTTTTTAATTGTATAAATTTTTATTGAATTCGTGAAATCAGCATTCTTTCTTTTCAATTAATATAAGGAATCTTAGATTTATAACAAAACGTTCAAGACCATTTTTCGTATTATAGTAATTCGCTTTGAAAGAACGTTAAAGAAATAAAAATGTTATAAATATGATATAAAAATGATATAAAGATTTAAAAATTTGCCAATGGTCGTCATATAATTTAAATTTTGTAAATCTCTGAAAACGGGAATTTAGTAACAAAAATTGCCATAGAAAAATAAGTCTTTCGAGTCAGATCGTAAGTTGAAAATAAGAGCTTTATACCAATTGTTAAACACATTCATCTACCTAATTTTTCTAAATTATTCTCTTGATCATTTATCGATTTATTATCTTAAATTAAAAGCGTAATCCTTTATAAGTCATCTACGTCTTCATAAAATTTATCTCCTTTCAGTTTATCTAGAAACTAATTTAGTAAATGTAATTTTGTAATTTTATCCTCTTCCTTAATTTGCGATCATCTCAACGCGATCTTGAGTAAACACGATCGTGCTCTTCCTCTTGCTTTTTTAACTCTTGCTATCATATGGAAAACTTTTACATGGAACATTTAATACTTCTTCAATTACTCAAGATCGCGTTGAGATGATCGCATGTTAAGGAAGAGGATAAAATTACAAAATTACATTTGCTAAATTAGTTTCTAGATAAACTGAAAGGAGATAAATTTTATGAAGACGTAGATGACTTATAAAAGATAGCGCTTTAATTTAAGATAATAAATCGATAAATGATCAAGAGAATAATTTAGAAAAATTAGGTAGCTGAATGTGTTTAACAATTGGTACTAGCTAGTTAGTGACTGCAAACGTCAATTTCAATATCTCTGACATGAAGGTAATGTAATAAGCTTACCATTTTGAAGCTGTTCATCTCCAAACATTTTATAAAATGGGTGTGCGAGGTATATTCTAATACAATTTGTATGAGCTTTCGATGGATTTAAAGAGGAAAGCAGAAGATAATAATATAAGTCGAAAGCTTCCTCATTCATAAACATTAGGAAATGTAAATAATTTGAATATAAATTTATTCACGATATCTAAAGTTAAGTTGCTAAAATATTTTAAAGTTTGAAGTACCATACATATTATGCATGCGTTATTATACATCTGGATATCTTAATGCTCTATCGATGACGATACAAATGACAATAAATATCAGCATATGATTCCTCATTCGCTGACAATCGCTATCATCGATTAAGCGGAAGCACACAATGGATGTTTGCTGCGCTCTAACCATTGCCTGTTTTCAAATGCAAATGTTGTTAGTGTGCTCTCTTGAATGCCCCTTTCTGGACCTGAACAAACCTTTGACTACACTGGAATCCTTTCTTCTCCTGAATTAATCAGATTGCCTGGGTACAGATGAGAGAACTGTGCGACGATTCTCGAAGAAGAGGAAAACTTAAATAGAATGCTCACCAAACATTGTTAGGGTGAGTTCGGCAACAATGAATAAGATTTATCCTCGAAAATTTCTTTCTAGAGATAGGAAAGTCTCGGGAGAGTAAGCCAGCATTTACGATGCTTTGTGTTTACATTATCTTTATTTATGCAGAGAAAATCCTTACATATCTTTGTACATAAAAGGCCGGTGGTATCTTTTCAAATAGGATTCAAAAGAATTCTTGAAACAAATAAAGAAGTATTTCTTTTTTTCATTTAAGGAAAAAGAACTATGAAAAGTTAAAATTGTACTTACTATTATTTTATGCTTACTATTTTTTAAACTTAATAAAAATAAGCCCATTTTGTATTCGTATGCTTAGGAAACACCTGTAAAAGATACATTTAGGGTTGTTTATGTATGCCGAAGTTAATATGCGTAATATAAGCTATATATTTTCAAAATTTTAGTATAAGCTGAAGTTTTAAAGCATTGAATGGGTATTTACAAATGTTTCAGAAATTATTTAATTTCCGAATCCTTGACTCTTATCTTTCTTAATAAGCAAAAGTTTCTTAAACTTTTAACATTATAAAATGATGATTACGTTATGTAATTAAAATACTTTTATTGCAATGCATCACAGTGAGGTACTTAATAGTAGTAACAATCGATATTTAGAATCATATCCTTCTGTTGTACATCAGTAACTAACATGTAATGCGGCATCCTTGTACCTAATAATTGGCCTATCCGATCGGAATAGTGAATAGTGATTATGGCTGTCATATTATTTAGTCCTGGCTCAAATCGTTGAGCAGTCATGGATAGATTTGACGCATAGATGCATAGCCAAACGCCCCCTTGAGTAGTCTGGTGGTAGGGATTAATGATGGAAAACTCTCAAATCCATATCCTAAGTTTTTTTTTCTGTTGCCGCGAGGCAATAATACCTTTGGAAATAAAAATCAATGGGAAATTCTGGTGACCCACCAACTTCTACCTATACCTGTTACCCACAAATGCTCCCCGCTGGTAGCTTCCCTGACAAAGAGGCGGAAACATTGGTTAAAGTCAAGACAGAAGAGAAACACGTCAAAGTAAAACATAAAGTTAAGCAAAGAAACAACCTTGTGCTTTGCCTAGATTTTAGGCAAAACTACATCGATTGCGGGGAAAAAGAGGTGCAAGTAGGAGAGGATTAGGAGCAAAAACATCTGCCAGAACTTCTTTGTCTAATTTGATACTTGTTAAATTGTTCTGCCTGTTTATGTTACTTTTATTTATTTTGATAGAGATAATAAGACCTGTTCTTCGTTTCATGTGTAAAATTAAAAGACGAAAACTACATGTTAAATGAAGCTTGTACCTATGTAGTATTTTAAAACTGTTAATGCCTGCATCCATACTGAGAAATGAAACCTCCGAATTTCCCACGTAACCAATCAAATTGGAAAACAGTTGGTGAGCTTTATAGAAAATTTTCAGTGAGGGAATTTTGCTTTTGATTTGTATAAAACATATAGCAGCTTTCCGAATTCGGTTTAAAAAACATAAAATAGAATGAAGGTTTTCATAGAATTTGCTATTAACCGGAGGTGGTCAGCTATTTTTAAGGACCTAGCGCATACTGAAGTTAGGTAGTTTTTCAGTGGATTTGCCTATAGCATTAGTTGACACACTAATTTAACCAATATTTCTTCTAAAGAAAAGAAGGCTACTAAGTCAAACAGTGCTGCAAACCTCGAAAATAATTCCACACGGTCGGACTCATTCACTGAAGCATTAAACTGATTGCTCTCCCGTTTATACAACATTTCTTAAAATTACTTTAATTCCATTGTCTAGAACTCTTCGCAAGAAAGCATTAGTGTGATTTTCCATTTTTTGACGTTCTAAGAAATTATTTTGAATACCTTATTTTTTGCTTTCAAACATTAATTATTTTATCCTCTACAGATAACTTTTTCTAGACATAATTTTCATATATTCAAGATACGAATTTCCTAAAGGATTCAATAGCATGGATTTTACTTTTATATAAGTACAAAAAAATAAACTGCAGTTTACACTGTTCAGTTTTTGCTTTCGATCCATACAAACTAAAACTAAATATTTTCGAAGTATTAGAAGAATAATACAAACAAATTTAATTATCTCTCTAAATTACTTTCCGAACAGGAAAGTAAAAAAAAGGTATTGCTGAAGAATAAAAAAGAATAAGGATTACGCATTACAAGTATTTTAAGATAATGAAAATTATTTCAATTTTTCTTTAAAAAGTGTATCAAACTCATTTTAAATAATGAATTTCGGAATCGCTTGCTTATTTTTATTTCTATGAAAATACTTGCATGAGTAATATGTTTTTATACTATCTGATTCAGTCAAATTTGCTCCGGAGGGAAATATAAGATTTTCCATTTCAAATGAGAAATTTGTTAAGGAGATGAGAATAAATTTACTTTGCTTAGTCCATACAAACTATGCATCATTAAAAACTGCTGTCATGAAGATGAGTAACAAATTTTTATCTAAAAAGTGCTCTTCTAAGCAAACGTTATGATTTTCCACATCGAAACTTCTATAAAATAACAATTGTAGATTAATTTACATCTTAGAGCTCTTAAACTATTGCTGTTAAAGATGCTAGAAAATAAAATTAGGTATATTCATATCTAAGAAATTAATAAAAAAAATAAAACATACCAAAAATGGTTAATATGTTTTTATTAGTAAATAAGTAAATTAATTTCCTAGAAAAATGCATTGCCTCACCAAGTAGAGGCTATCGAATTAATTTGCATTATATACCATTCAGTATACACAGCTTTCCTAATGTTAAAGGATTCCCTTTATCTTAGATAAAAACTTCGTAAAAAACTCTTAGGCTGAATATAATTTGCATTTGTGAACAACCTCTGAATAACATTATCAATCTATTGTGCATTTCAGTTTGATTAAGGAGACCTTAAATTTCATTTAATGATAGTTAGCAAACCAGTACTACCAGTGTTCACTGATTTTACCGCTTGGCAGCTGGTGGTCCGGAAAACATTTATGAGAGGCAAAGAAAACGCTGCACTCTTTGGGGCGAAAGTTTTAGAGAGTTGCATCAGTTGTTGTCCCAATCAAAAATCACAATTTTGTTTTAAGTAATTGCATCATACACATACTTATTAAGCAGGATTAGAAATCCTTTGAATTAACATTTTTTCGTTTTCCCAGTTTTACTTAACAATTATACTTAGATTTGGGTTAAAATAATCCTCCGACTAACGATTATTATAGGAGTTAATGAATCAAAAATCATCGTAATTTTCATAAATTTGCAGGGCTATATTCTAAGGTTTAAATATAGAACATTCTTTGTCAATTGCAGAAGGGCAAATGACAAAAGAGAATATAATGATAAGTTACGGTAAGCGGCTAGGGTGAGAGGAAGGACGTCAAGTTACTTGTGCCACCTATTGATGAAAAATGAAATCAAGTCTGAAATAATTTCAATAAAAACTGAGAGTAAAGATGGATTTGAACTGGCATCGTTTACTAGAACTCAAAGATTTTTATGAATGTGAAACCCCTATAGAAAATATAATTCGCCAGCGGAAGATGTTTTTTTGGAAAAATGTCTTTAGAAAACAAGAATCTTACTCTCTTAAGTAACATATTCTATGTTTTAACATTTTTATTGCAAGTTTACATGGCTATTTTTCATCATATTTCAAAAACCTGAAAATTGCAGCAACCTGCTGCATAACTGCAGATCTTGAGCCCTTATTATACTATTGGTAAATAATGAAAAAAATTCGGGATCTTTAGCATGCTCCCTGATTTCCAACAGTCTAAGAAATAAGGTAGAAATAGAAAGAGATTTCTTTTAAAAGTCTGATTTTTGTTAGATTTAATTAAATTATTAAGCCATATAAGGCTATGTTTACATTGCCTCAAGGACAAAGTACGGTAACTGAAATTTTTGTTAGAAAATTGTGAATGTAGAATTCAACCTCCCCATTTTCTTCTTTCTACATTTTGGCTATTAGAGCTGATGACGAATGAAAATCGAGACCTCATCTGTAGCTTCAATTAAATATCTAGGTTAAACTAAAACCATAGTCCCTCCGTTGGTCTTAATTAAGATTTGAGTTTTAGGGAGTGGTTTGTAGAAATATCGTGTTTTTACGGAGTAGAAAACATGCAAAATCAACTATGTTCTCGTCAGAATTTTCAATCATGAATCTTCCAAAGCCATTTAGTCGAACTACCAGTTTCACTACGAAAGCTACCACAGGGAATGTAATAATGCTTTATCTTACTGGAATATGTATTGACAATAAATAACTTATCTACATAGAAAAATATGCCTTGCAAAGCTTGTGTCAGGGAAAAAAAAATTATAAATACAGAATTAACGGCACGAGCTCTAGATTGGTGGAAAATTTACATGAAATTTTATTTCCTGTTTTATATGAAATCTTTGGCAGACTCTTCTTCATACTTTTATTATTATTATAATTTACAATTTTTGAAAATGAATATCTAACTGGTTACATTATTGATCAACAGAAACACAATTGGTGAAGGTAAAAAAGTCACTATGCTGCTAACATATCATAAAACACTTAGTTCACAAATATTAATTTTATAAACGTGAAAAATATGAATTATTCTCCTTTTCGATTTGCACAAATAGGTAGCATTGTAGAGTCATTATTAATTTTTGAAGCAGGATATGTGAAAAATGTATGATACTCTTACCGGGACCTGAATCTAGACCTCTCAAATACTCGTACGTGCCGATTGTGCTTCCGTTACCCCACGAAAGCATGCATAAAGGAAGAGGAAATACCTTATAACATATCGTTTTCTTATTTTTATGTCAGTGTTATCATTTTTTTTTCTTTTGAGATTTGGTAGCTGACTCTTTGAGGTTTGTATAGAAACAAATTCCGTCTATTTTTGTTTACAACTGATAGTTTACAATCAATTTTAATATGAGCTGCAAAAATAAACATTGTCGACACCTCTAGTTTTTCTTTTCGATTTTTATAAAGGCAAGAAAACGGGTGAGGCTCACAAAGAGATAGGTGAAGTGTATGCTGTTGATTGCTCAACAGATTGCCATAACTGATTCAAATCGTTATGTAAACGTGCGAGAGGTTGAAAGAACGGTTAGCTTGTATCCACACAACAATTGAAAACAACATAAGCTATCTTGAACTCAATATTTCGAATCAATATTTGCGATACGTATTTCAAACGTAATGCAGTCGACCTTTTTTTTAAAAAATTATCACTGGTGATTAAAAATAGTCTAGAATAACATTAATCGAAAAATATCATAGTCCAAGCTTGATGAATCAATACAAATCAATCGAAAGATAAATTGCATCAGGAAAAGTTCATGCTGCCAGTTTAGTGGAATTTTAAAGATTTCGTGTATTTTGAGCTGCTTCCAAGCAACCAACGATAAACTCAAATATTTACTGCCAGCAACGTAGGGCAGAATCGGCAAGTCACAAACGTATCATATTCCACCACAACAATGCCAGGCCTCACATATATTTAGCAATACGTACCAAATCACTGGAGCTTGGTTGGGAAGTGATGTCTCATCATTCATATAGCACTGACCTTCTACCATAGGAATACCAGTTATTTGGAAGGTTACAAAATTTCTTAAATGGTAAAAATTTCAGTAATAACGATGACTTCAAACCGCCCTTCGTTGAGATTTTGCTGATAAAGACCAGACGTTTTATTAGCGCGGAATAATGAAGTTACCAGAAAGATGGCAGAGTGTCACCGAACAGAATGGAAGATATTTGACTCATTAAAGTTCGTTCCTGGTATGGAAAAAAGTGTGTCTCATTTCAGACTGAAATACGGAAATTACTTTCTTGCCAACCCGATACATTTATGATTACCTTAAAATTTACATTTATATCAAATATATCAATATCAATATCAATATCAATTATATATCAATATCAATATCAATATATATATATCAATATCAATATATATATCAATATCATTTATATATCAATATCAATATATATATATATCAATATCAATATATATATATTCATAATCATAAAACATACATTTATATCAGTAACCTCCTAAGCAAAACTGTTTAATAGTACAATGTTTATAAAAGTTAATTTTATACTAAAATTTTCCGCCTCTTCTCTTCTTATCAATTATAATTTTTTTTTACCTATGCTCTTTACAGTTTCTAATAATTTTATTAAGGTGACTAATGCGATGGTTAAAATAAATGATAAAAAATAACCATAAGCTTAAAAAAACACTTATAAAAATAGATCTAATATTCATGCAAGATAGAGTATGCCTATATACCATTTTTAAGCAAGTAAATACCATAATCTTAAGACATATGATGAATCTCTCTAATTTTAATTATTGTCCACACCAAATAGTAGAGTCACATGTTTTTTTTTAATTTGAACCACTTCTAAAAGGGTATGTGTCTCGATAACCAGTATACTTTTAACAATAATTTAGGTTTTAGGGAATTCAGTTTTATCAGCTTGCCTGATTTCTCTGACAACTTGTGAGAAACAATTTATTGCAGTCGATTTCCTGAACAAAGTGCATTTTTCATGGACTGTTACAACCTTTTATCGAACATCAGAATCGACCAGTAATTATGAAAAATTTAGTAATTGCTTCAAACTTTAAATGAAAATATAGATAATATCATTAGTTTCTCCTGGTCTTCATTATTATTAAAATTTAAACAAACGTAAATGTTTAAGTAATATGTTTACCTTTCAAATCTAAATTGCTCTAAACACATTTTCATTGAAAATCAATTTTAGTTAAATCAAATTGCATTTATTCGAATTTATAAGACTTTAAGCTTATTTTCAATAAATAATCAAAGAGTACCTTTGCAATATAATTAATTCTCTATTGTTTTTTAAACTTAGACCGAAATGTTCATGTTGTAGAGATATTAGTTATTTTTTTAACATGAGACTTGAAACCTGAGCAGTGCCTTCTTCGGGGTTCGAACCACGGACCTCTCAAATACGCACCGAGTGTGCTACCGTTACACCACGAAGGCGTGCAGGAAGGAGGGACAAAATGCCTTATAATGTATAATCTCATTATATGAAATTTCAAAGCAAGAAAACGTAAAAATATCACATAGCGTAATTTTGATACAAATACATTAAATTTAATTTCGTCTATTTAGGGTTGTGCAAATAAAAGAATGCATTATATAATCTGATAATTTATAAAATGAAAGAACGAACATCTCTGTTATAATTCTCTAATTAAAAACTTTGTAATCTGTTTATTTAACTAGAAAAATAAAGTCTTAAAGTTTCACTAGAAAATAGAAAAGTCCGCTTATTCAAACTTGAAAGGCAAAGCATTTCTTTTCTTTGGTACAAGTGAGCTCTGTTTGGAAACATAATATTTTTAAGTTTATGAGTTTGAATAAATGAATTACATTTATTTGTGCAACAGATATTAAATTCTTCCGAAGACGCGAACATTTGAATAATTTACATCTTTCCGTTTTCTGCATTAAAAAAAGGACCGATAGAAAATTAAATCAAAACTTTTAATTAATGCGGAATATTTGGCACGTTTATTCAAAACATATTTTAATCCGCTTAAAAATAAGGCACGCATATTTCTCTACACTTCAGTTACCAACATCAAATTCCTTTTATGGCCATTCCTCTTCTTTTCGTGTATTTCAAAAATCACGATAATACATATTCAATATTATTCTGATTTTCATCGAAGCTGCGAAAGACGACAGAACGAAAAGGCAGGTTATGAATTGAAAATATTCCTAGCGCAGCGATTCTCGACAGATTTTTCCGGTTTGCGTTGTTTACATTCTTTTTTCACGCGCATAACATTCATTTTTCCCTCCCCATATCTCTAGGGAAAAATTTGTTATAACGCATTCCGGAATGCTTTGAGCTCCGTGCAATAGCAGCAGAATTCTCGATACATGGACGCAATTTATTTCAAGCTACTGACGATTGAATATTTCCTTGAATTTGGAGAATTTTGCAAGCGTGAGATAGCGCCGTGTTACTAAGATACCTATTGCCATCTTTTATGCTTTTTCAAGCGAAACGTACCTGACAGAAGGGCATCTACAGCTATTTTTCAGGTTATGGATGCGTTTGCAATCTGTTTGATTGACTGCAAAATTATAACTTAGCTGTTTATTTACGACTTTTAAATTATAATTCAGTTGCTGAAGTATTCTTCGAGTATTCTCTTGGTCGCGAAGCGTATCGCTTAAGAGATCGCTCGCTAAAAATGAGGGCGGTGCATGACCAAGAGCCGTAACCTCAGAATAATATAAATGAAATATATACATGATATATAAAACTGGAAAACTTTTCCAGCATTAACAGTACTTTTTACAGAGTTACTTACTTACTATCGGCGACATAACACCGTTATTGCAGGCAACGAGCACACAACAACCACAAATAATTTAACCCTCAAGCCGTCAGAGCTGTGTACATGCATTAGAAAATACTAGATGTTACGCAGACAAGATAAGGACAGGGGTAGAAGTGCTGGACGGAGCACGGGAACTTTGTCGTGATGTTACAGATATCGCTCCACCGCACTACACTACCTACACACCGTACAGTCAGACCACACCAGAAGCCGTCCCAACAAGAGATTGAAGTATTCTTTACATAAATTTTAAAAATTTTCATATTGAATATACACAGTATATCGGCTTTCGAAATTTTGGTTACCCATACCAGCAAGGTGGAATTCATACGAAAATCTAATTTTTTGACAGAAAAGTCAGGGTAGCATATATGCGGTCTGTTTGCGACTGACTTTCCATCTCTGCTCTTAATATGAACTGACGGGTGATATGTTTACTCTGGGAAAGGTAAATGAGGGAAAAGAAATAACTATTCGCTAGGGGCAAATGGTTTTTATCGTTAGGTTGATTAAATATCTACTTGGGATAAAAGCTCAAAAACAGCAGAATACTTTGTGTGTGTGAGCTATACTCTAATTTATATGTTTATGACCATAAACGGCATTTTCATTTTTAAGAGTAACTGTTCTCAAAATTTTAGATCGCATTCGGGTAAAATGTTACAGCAAACGTGTATAATTGTAATTGTAATTGCAGTTACATTTTAGGGTATCTGATTGCAATTACATTGTAGTCGCCGTTACACTACGCAATTACGTTTTAATTACAATTCCAATGTAAATGCATGTTTTTTTTCAATTATAATGTATGCAACTAGATTGTAATTGTTAAATATAATTACATTACAAATGCACAGCCTAATTATAATTATAAATGCAATTAAATGTAGTAATTGCCACTGATAATTGCAGTTGCATAGCCTAGAGAAATCGTGATTATAATTGTATTTGTATTGTAATTACACAATGCAGCGGAAATTTCATTGTAATTGTAATAGTATTACGCAATTACATTGTAATTATAATGAAACGTATTTTATTACAATTACAATGTATCCAAAGCAATTGTGAAATCTAATAACATGCACAATGTAATTGCAGTTAGAATTGTATAATCTAATTACAACTACAAATGTAACTGCGATTGTATAAACTAATTACAATTATACTATGTAACTGTAATGTAAATTCCATTTTAATTACAATTACATTGTAAATGTGATTATGTTATAATTATAATTACAATACATTTATACATTATTGTATTTGAAATAGGTAATTATGCAATTAGGCAGACAATTGCCCTTCTTAATTGGAATTACATAGCCTAGAGAAATCGTAATTATAATTGAAAATTACTGTAAATCTTGGCATATCAGAAATGTTTCACTATTTCGGATAATTAGCTCTTAAATAATATAACAGGATAATGGACTATAAGAAAAATATTTGTAAGTCATGACTAAAATCATCGTGCATGTATTGCCGTTTATAATACCGACATAAATTACACCTTTGTAATATGCTCCCTATTTTCAGTCGTCAAAATAAAAGAAATACCTAAAAATCTGAACGTATTTAAGAGAATTTATTACGGCTAGTTTATATAGGTCTACATACGCATAACACTTTTAAGTGTATATTCATCGAAAGAGATGTTTTTGCAGAGCATTTTGTAAGGAAAGCTCATCTTATTTTATGTTACAAAAGAAATAAATCATGTAAAATTCATTTAGTCTTCCTGCTTCAAAAAGGGTATCAATAACATGGTTTAACTATTATAATTGTATCCAGTTAATTTCTTAGGCTGTTGGAAAAATGACTCTGATTTATAATCATTGTGCTTAGCTACTCTGTGTACTAAACTTTTCAGTAACATTCATCATTACGAGTTAGTCTTTCATTAAACACATAGTTTTAATTGATAGTAACAAAAAAATTAACTTACAGGCGAATGTACCTGCACGAAATATTTTCCGCGGCTTCAAGCAAAAATTAAGAATTCTAATTTTTAAATGCCTGCGAATGACATGTCCCGCAGAAGATTATGTTATCTGGATTACGATAAAGCACACACAGATGCTTCTGTGAAGGACTATCTGAAGCAACTGTCCTGTGTTCACATCACACGTGCGGAAAGTTACGAAAAGGCCCAACCACCAAGCAGTTTGCTGAGATTTGAATCCGGGTCGAGCTATTAACGTTAGCAGTCTCGACCGTTGGTGGACGTTAATTGCATACAAATGGTTTTCTGTTCAACTGGAGATCATCTCGCATAATTACTGAGCGATTTCTAAGTCGCATTAGTAATTTCAACTACGAAAAAGACCTTTAACCACATATTTTTAATAAATAGCGAAAATATATTATTTTTTACAAATGGATGCATATGACAAATTATTTTCCATAACTTTAAGTAAAACTAAACAAGCATAGTGCTACTGATAAATGTCTGAAGGTGACAGTTGCTTACATATTTTGGTAGGCAGAAAAGTAATTTTTTTAAAGGAAATTATTTATGCAGGAAATATTTCGGTTAAAAAGAAATACGGGCAAGTTTTCTTAGCCAGAGCATCAGTAGACTGTTTATTTAATCGAATGCGACGAAGCACCTATGGGGAAGAATACATTCTTGAAGAACTTCCTAAAGGAAACTGGTTTGTATTCGTGTAACACCTAAGGAAAACAGCGAATATACCGAAACATCCAGATTGTTCGCCGGAATTCGAGCCCGAATCGAACTATCACTATTCAAAAGAACGCTTACCTATTTGGTTGCTGCTGAGTAAAAACTTTAATTTTTTAAATTGCATTTTAATTCTAACAGCCATTATATTATAGCTAAATGCAGTTTTAACTGCAAAGTAACTGCAATGAATTACCAGCTTTGCTTAGGTAACAATTTTATTATTAGGTAGCAATTATTATATATTAAGTATATATAAGTATTATATATAAGTATTAGGTAGCAATTAGGTAGCAATTTGCTTAGGTAGCTTAAATTTTAAAGATAAATGAAAGATCTTATACTTTGCCAAATGACAATAGTCTGAGAAAGTGTATGCTCTAGAGAAGTTGGAAGTTTAATCAAGCACTTATATTTTGAGTACTGACAGCATTTTCTGAAAGATTATTTCTGTTTATCTTCTCCGTTAATTTCAGAGGCATGATCATTTTCCCCTTTTTATATTATAAATAAAACTTATGCGCCTTCCTCAAAGTGCAGTAAACAAACAGTACCGATAAATATAATTCTTATTATATTATAATTCTAGTTAATAATCATGCAATGTTATTATAACGATTATAATTATGTTATATTTGTAACTGTAAAGTAATTGTAAATATAAATCATGCAATTATAATTACATTGCAATTAGCATTTACAATTAAATTGTAAACTATTTAACTGCAAATACAATTATTCTCCAATTGTACGATTTTTATACACCTACGTCGTCTGTCCAGAATAGTCAAACTGGATTAGTAAAAGTTCTAGAAATCTTAAAATGAATGTTTCAAAGTTCCATGTGGTCTACGTAACTTCCTCCAGCTGATTATAGTATACAGTTTGTTCATACAACTATTTAAAACTGTCTGAAAAATTTTTGTTTGGGATTTTTTCAACTTGCCTGTCATTTTGGATTGAATAACGATTGTATCTTGATAACGTACACCTTTTATATGAAGTTTGATCTCCGGATAGAAAAAATTGTCATTCGATGCCGAATCGGTTGGATACAGAAGGTGGTTAAGAACTATCACACGTTTTTTTGCTAGAAGCTGCACCACAACTCCAACCGTGTGGTGAACGTATTGTCGTGAAGCAAGAAGAAATACCCCTCTTTTTACTGTTCCGAACGGACTCGCAGATTCCTCTTGCGAGAGCATTCCCTCACACCAGTAAATGGCATTCCCAGTTTTTTTGCCAGATATGATTACATGTCAAGAGGATAATCTGTTTCGGAACATTTTACGGAGCAAACGGACTATTTATAATTACAACTATGTTGTGATTAAATAATTTCAAATTGCAGTTACATAGTAAATTCTTTAATTGTAATAACTATCAGTATTGAACTACATTGCAGCTGAATTATTTGCATTGTAACTGAATTTCTTAACCTGAAATTACATTGTTATTTAATTCCATTTCTATATTAGATCATATATTTCAATACAATTTGAATCTTTTTCATTCTTTGAACTTACAGACATTACACTTTCTAAGCATATTCATTATGCATGTTTTTTTTTCGCAAATGTTTAGATAAATATTAAAAAGACAAATGAGTGCCGCAGATTAGTACTAACGGTAAATTAGTACTAAGGGAAACAGATTGGTGGATAGACTACAGATTAGAAAATACTAGTAGATTAGTGTACTAACTGTCAGTAAATTATCGACTCTCAAAGTTAAACTTTTTAATATCATCAGTACTGAAAAAATGTTTTACTAATCTCATGAAATGTATATTCTCTAATACATTTTTATTGCTGTGTTTCTATTTTTAATGTATTTTCCTGCACAATTTATGAAACGTTGCATTCCTAGACATAGTGAGGCTATTTTAATACTTTCATTTTATTTTTATTATTTATTTGACACCAGTCTCTAATACCTGTTCCGCCACCACTTAATAACTGTCAGTTTCTGATAGTTGATAAGACTCAATATCTTTAGTACTACAAGTAGTACACCTTCATTATTGGAGCCACATTCCGTTAAATAAAATTAGAAATAAATTTATGTTTGATAACTTTAAAACTATAAATAAAAGAACGGAAACTAAACTACAAAATGCGCAGAATACAAAAGTGTATAGTTTTGTATTCTAAAAGAGTTTCGAATAAATACTGAGAAAATATTCGAAACTGAAGAGTTTCGAATAAATAACTGAGAATATTCATTATTAACTTCAGTGTCTGTTCCTTTTTACCACGGAAAGCTTTGTTCTCAAAAAATTTCCTTACGTATTACAAATGCTGTCTTATGTAGTCAAATTACTGCATGTCCTATTCTGTCCAATAAATTTGCAAAACAATATATAACCAAATAAAATTATTTCATTCCTCTCAAATGTGCAGGCAAGCCTGCACATTATTTAAGCGTCATCTTTGTTAATCGCAACCGCAGGATGACAACACCAAAAGAATGCAACAACCAGTTTCGCGGTCTCTTCTACTGCTGGATTTCGGAGGTGTAGGGCGGCCTTCTGGCCTAATCCTCTCCTGCCGACGTGATGTGCCATTTTTTTCTTCTTCCTTGAATGTTGCCTAATAATACTATGAGAACTTTTGTGAAAGGAATTCAGCTTGATGGTACAACACAAGAAACGTATTTCTGCAGATTCGTATAATATCGCTGCTGTTCATAATTTTCTGTCCAGCTACATTATCGATTAAGATGTCTTTGCCTCGCGAGTGATCTCCGTGCATACGTGTCTCCTCTTTGCTGCCTGATAATATCATGCGAACTTTGGTGAGAGGAATTCAGCTTGATAGTGTTATGTTGCTAACTGTTCGAATTCTTGTTTGAGAAACTAATTAAAGATAAATTACTACTCTTTAGGGAAATCAGAATATTTTTATGTAATACCATGAATTAGTGATTTAATGTATTAATATTTTTATATTTAGAAAAAAAAGCCAGTGCTTCAATGATATTTTTACTTTACTTTATTTTACCAAGAAAGCTTCGTTTCCTTGTGAAAGAATTCAGGAAAGGGATGAATTTCGCTGTGTCATCTTTCAGGGTCTGACGCACTTCCGTAGAACATTCTAGAAAGAATGTTGCATTCTTCTGTTGCTTGAATAGACTGCATACGTGAGGAAGTTAGAGGGGTTAACGTTTCACCTACAAGGAAAGGTCATTGTTTTGGCAATTTATGTGTCTGGTTTGGCTCCGAGTTTTTGAATAGTTGCACGTTTTTGTTATTTGGGTGGAAAAGGTGGAAATTGGTCTCTAATGAGGAGCGAAAAATCTAGTTTTGTGATAGCCTGTGTCTTTTTGTGATGGGAAAGAAAATTTAGGGTACGAGACAGTTGTTTCTGATTCGCCTAGAGATGAAGTAGTTTTTCTTCTTGCAGTTGTTAAGGCCGGGAGCATTTATGCTCCCCGCCTTAATGTCGGTCAGTAGCTTGGTTATTATCTAGATTAAAAACACTTCTACACTTTATCCTGGCGATTGAGAGAGAAGGTAGCTTTTTCTGGCAGTTGGTAAGACAGAGGAACTACTATGCACTTAAGTATCCTTCTTTCGGCTAGATGAGAAAAAGACAAGATGTCTGATTCTCGTAAGGGAATACTATTTCGTTGAAGGCCGTTAGTAGTTTGACATAAATTACTATTATGTTACCGGAAACCCAGAGAGCTGGAAGAAAAAATGCAATTCTAATACCGAGTCATCGTAATGTCTGAACGTGTATGTGAGGCTCGCAGTCGTCATCTTGATGCATCGTACTGATGTATGCCAAAACATTTGGAACAATGTTTTTGGAGTAATCTTCTTCAACCTTAATGAGTTAACAAAGCACTATTGTTACCAGACTAATTGATCATCTTTTTCTTCATACCTGCGTGACGCAAGTGCCTCTCCAGATGTGTGTCGACATGATTGTTTCGACTGTTCCTGAAGTTTTTGTGCCATTTCCATATACCTGAAGTCGGAGTTCGGATGGCTCCATTTTCCACCGTTTCTCTTGTTTTTTTTTCGGAGACTCCAGGTTCTCGCGGAGTGGTTAACTGAACTACCGGCTCCTGACTTTTCGACCGACTGAATTGATTAGAGGTACCAGTGATGTCCACAGAACATTTAGATAAGTTTTCTTACATTTGTATATTTGTTTAATTCAGACGGTTTCCCTTAACGTCTTTGCAAGAAATGTTGCTTTCTTGTGTAAAACTATTTCTTTCTAATGTATATACTTTTATGTGTTACTAAATTGATTAACATAGAACATAAATCCAGTTTAGAGTGAAATGTTGGATGATCCTGTTGTTAAACTAATGCTGAGCCCAATTGTAGTAAACTTGTATACTATGCCTGTTTCCAGTATCCTAATAGTTTTGATGTTACGTAGTACCTCAGTATGTCTGCTGTTATACTTAGTTGCCTAAGGTTTAAAGTCAATAGATAGTATAAGTGGTAGTAACAATGGATTAGCCATTAAAACAGGAATGTGAACTTAAACCATAACTTAGACTATAAATAAAATGTCTGATTTAGCTTGAATCTTGATTTAGCTTATGTTATCATTTGAGCATTGTTTCCTTCACATAACTGATTATTCACTGATGCACGATCCCGGAAATAAGAGGTAATTCACAACGCAATCCTTCTTCAATGTATGATCACAAAGAAATGCTTACTTGCTAGTTAATTAAGATTTAACGTAATATTTTTAATTGATACGGTCTCAGCAAATGACATTGTGGGATAGAAAAGTCCCAGTGAAACAATTGTACAACGCAAGAAAAGTGTTTCTCCAGATTTCATATAATATCGCTGCTGTTGATAATTTTCTGTCCAGCTACATTGCCGATTAAGATGTCTTCGCCTCGCGAGTGATCTCCGTGCACCCGTGTCTCCTTTTCTTTCGATATAAAGAAAATACGATGTTTTACCGAATATGCTTATTGACTGCCCTAATTTTTGATGGTTCCAATTCCTCCAGGACTTTCATCTTGTATAGATGGAAGACGACTGACTATAACGATGAGCTCAACGTTATATTCTTAATGTTCGTTAAGCCACGTGTAACGTGTTCCGAGTGTGATTTTGTATGAATTATCGTCTTTACAATTTTTTATTATATCAAGTAGAAGCGAGTAGCTTTAGAAAGAGAGGGGAAATTTTGAAGTAATTAGGTACGTGCCGAAAAAAAATTTCGACACCACTTTTGAATTGCCGTGAATAAACAGTTTTTAACTGCCCGCTTTTACAACTAAAAATCACACATTGGTTTACTTAATTATGGCAAAACACACGAAGGTTAACTTCCTAAGAGAACGGGGACCTTCGTGGAGCACGTTCTAACGGAAACTGGCTCTTATACACCTTACACATTATAAAAACCACGAGAACGTACATGCAACCAGCCCTTTCGCCGGAATTCGAACCAGTATTCCAAGTATTAGCTTTTAGCGATTTTACTGCTCGGCAGTTGTTGGGATAAGAATCAGACAAACAGCAATGTCTGGCACAGTTTCCATGAATGCGGCGTACACAAGCCTTTTAATCTTTCTGCCGTAAGAATAAATAGCAATTAGAGGAATTCTGAAGCATATATTATCCTTTTATGTATATTCATACTCTGGTATTATTAACAACGTTTCTTTATTCAAACAGCAAACATGTAAAACAATAAAAATGAAAATGGAAGAACTACGTCTATAACGAAGTACGTTATCTCAGTATATGAAGGGAGTTTTGTAAAAGAAGCGGCAAAAATTTTGTCCATGTTTAGAAGTCTAAAGTAAATTTACTTCTTTCAAAAACGCTTCTCCAAAAGTAAATCACCATTTATGGGTACTAAGGTGTTTTAAGAATTACGAAATAAATTTATAGTGTGAATAGAAGAATAATAAAAGAAATCGGAGTCTCTTTTCTAGGAAATATTTCATGACTCCAAAGTTGGTGTCAATACTCCTAAGCCAACACTAGCTATCAAATATTTTGCATTTGTAAATATTTATTTAATACGCATTTCAACCAATTTTGAAAACAAACAGAGAAAAGTCTCGGCAGAAAAGGAAGAAAAAATACTGTACAAGAAACGGTTATGATTTCGATTTTTTTACAGTAAATATTCCATTAAATTACATCATAGTATAATATTACTGTCAGAGCAATTAAGCCTTATTTCAAACATTTTGCTTATATATGTAAATATATAAGCAAAATCTTTTAACCACAGAGCGCTGATATTTCGAACTAGATTTTGAATTATAAATGTTAATGCGTTAATTGCATGATATTTTCGTGATATTTAGGTCGTATATAAGAGACAGCTTTTTTTTAAATATTTTACGAAAGCATGCCTTTATTCAGTCATCGTATGTTATCTGTCATCATGTGTTATCTACCTGATGACTATGAAATATTTTTCTTGTCTTCTCAAACTTTCGTAATCGCATATTATTTTATTAGACATTTTTAATTTACAAAATTACATTTTATGGAAAACCTAGAGGCGTCCTTATTATGATTAATAAAAAGGGCAAGTTCGGTGCATCATCGATTGTATTTGTTTCTAGAAGGTTATGAAATGAAGATAAAAAAATGATTCAAAATATCTTAATAGTTTTGTAAAATGGTATACAGTGTGACACAATTGCATTAAATCTTAATTTGTTACAGCCGAAATCGTAAATTCAGCTGTAACAAATAGAGTGTAAGAAACGTAACGCATTAAGGCATTATGTATAGATTTTATTTCTTAGGCTTCAATGAGCTTTCACAAATTAATCTGCATAAATCCACAATGACCGAGTAGGGCCGATGCTAAATATTTAGACACCTAGGGCAATTTCTGTAAGTTCTAAACTTACAGAAATTGCACTAGACAGTTTTTTTAAACAAAACAGAAATTGCACTAGACAGTTTCTAACAATTTTGTGCTGTCATTGTGTCAATGTGTGATCACAGCTGTTTTTTGCTCGTTGCTTCTCTACATTCTAAAATTTTTGTCGGCTGTAACTTCTGCTGCTTAATACTTCGCCTAAATTATAAAACTTCTGACATCATCAAATTTTGTTTCTCGTTGCTTCTCTAAATTCTAAAAAAAATTGTGGTTCAATAAATTCTGTTGCCCAGTGCCTCTCCTAAATTCTTAAAAATTTACCATCCCTAAATTTTCTTGCTCGACGTTTCTTTAAATTCTAAAACATTTGCAGCACTTTAAATCTGACACCTGTCTCAGCCTGTCAAGAACGTACCAAAAAATACCATCCACAGATTGCAATGAAAAAATGTTGAAAAAGTATGAATTTTAATAAAAAATTTCACACTTTTCATGAAATAATGGTCATCATTTAAGTGCTATAGGAGCTTTAACACATACATCAAATAATTATGTATCTTCTTCAGATGCAACTTTTTTCTCTTCTAAAGAAATCCCCATACCTTATCAGGATTCGTATTTCTTTTTATCTGTTTGGCGAACGCGACGTGTCCTGACTGGACAGTGAGTTGACTGTATGCTATGTCCTATGGAGTGTAGCAAAGAAGACAAGATGACAAGGGTTAAAATTACCTTTTATTTTTCCATGTTTTCACAGTCGCTCCCGCACTTCGGGATACAAAGACCAAGCAATTGTGGTCTGAACGTAAAAATATAAGACTACTAACTATATAAAATTTAAATAAGAACTAACTTTTAATATTTTATACAGATGACTAACACTAAGACTGGCCTTTTAAATTACTACATCTGTAGTTCGCAAACTTCGGAAAACTACAATGCGTCTTTAGCTTTCAAGAGGACTAAAACCTCTGGCCTTAAAGGCGGACAGTAACTGATGGTAAGCTCGCGTGAAGACTCGTGGCAAGATGGCTCACTCTCTTTCCTTCTACTACGCTCTTGGCAAAAAGCTGCAACTTAAATACTTAAGCTTTAGCAACTACAGTTTGCATAAACATATTCACACGTTAATTCTGGCCGGAAAGGAAAAAAAGAGATGATAGTAATTTCTAAACTGCTCTGTCTGGTGTTACCTAAATTCTAAAACTTTCGTGCTGTCAAAACTGCTCGGCGCTTCTTTACATTCTAAAAGTTTTAAAATAAAATAAACTTTAGTCAAACTTAAGATCCTTACAACCTGTTTGCCCTCTAAAATTGTGGCGTTCTGTTCAAAATCTACGTCAAAATGAAGATTGCCTTTTGCTCTAATGTTAAATTTCACACTGATATTTTTCTTCCTATTTGATGTTTTGGAATATTTATTCAAAACTTAGTATCCTTAGTTCTTAATGTAACATAATTTACAATTTGTAATAGTTTAAGCAGAAATACTTCACTGGCACTTATTTGCTTGAATTATAACATCTAAATCTCTAAATAATTCGCGTAAAGAAACCCTAACGCCACTTTGAAAGCTTATGGTTTGATTTGGTTTATTTGATTATGGCAGAGTAAGCACGGGTTCCCTGTTTAATGGGGTGGATGCCGTCGCGAAAGATCTTTCTAAGCGAAACATGGAAAATACCACAAAAATTCCAATTTGAAAAGAAACATTTTTCTAACATTCTGTAGGGTTTTACATATTTAATTCTAAGGTTCTGTCTTAGAACCCCACGAATACTAACAAGCGAATAATCGCTTAAGTACGTGAACAAAACACGTAAGACATAAGAAGGGTTAATTACCTTTTATTTTTCAGAAAAAATACAATCAACTCCTACTTGGAGTATATACAAAGCCCCTACTTGGGCTTGAACTTAAGTAACTATGAATTTAAACTAAATTAAGTTAATAAGGCTATTTGAAAGGTATAGGAGAAGCTATCAGAAAGTAGTAGGTATCTAAGTAGTTGGTACCTAAATATTAGTTTAATTGGTGAAGCCAAGCAAGGGCCTAAAGTATGGCTGAGGATAGTAGCTAAGATAAGAACGTAGCCAAATGGCAAACGGGCGCTAGTCGGGAATTCAGACTCTCTCTGTAGAGGTTGGTGAAGCATCAACTTAAATAGTACTCTTACTCATTTGCATTAACTACGTTTCTGAATTTACATTCTGGCAGGAAATTGTAAGCTGAAATTAGACTAAGATAGGAAACCGACAAAACTTAGAATAACTGTTAATAAATTTAGGATAAACCTTACAATTCTATTTCTATGGTTTCCTGAGTGATGTTTTTTTACAATAAATTTTAGACATTTAATACTAGGCTATGATATATTTAAGTTATACAATGTTATATTTAAGTTATACAGTCTTATATTTAAGTAAAGAATTAAAATAATGTTGTAGATTTACTCTAGATAATTCTTTCTATAAAAAATAATCATATGAAAATTCATCATATTTCTCAACTATGCCTTTTATTTTAGAAACTTTTATTTTAAAACCTGTGTCTTTATATTGGCTGTATGTAGATGATTTTTTTAACGATAATGCAGACCGTTACAGGATACGTTACAGCGTAGGATTGTGATTGAAATCACCTGCTGAAGTGACCCACTCTATGCACTTATCCGCTATTTTAGTAATATATTATTTATAGCTTGCACATAACTTTTAATACCAATTAAGTGTTTCAAAACTTATAAAAAAAAATTAATTTTATATAAATGTGCGATAGCTTGAAAGCAGATAAACAGTTAAACACTGTTTTATTACTCAAAATCGCTGAAACAACCTTGTATTTGGCATACATTTATTAAAACACTCAATCGATTTCGAGGGCAGCTACAGGTCCCTCCTCATCAGGAGAACGCAATTTCTAGAAAGGGAAAGCAACCTCGGTAACGGCTTTTTATACACTCGGGTATTTAATGAAAATCTTCTTTTACTCTGATGCAGGTTTGTGGTTTTTAAGGACGTGTGGTTAGCGAAGTCTTCAAAGGGCTCAAGTTAAAATTATGGATGAGATCTGTATAATCCGAGCATAGCCGTTTTTTATACATGTACACTGAGGAACAAAACTACATCTATTCAAAAGTGGGAAAGAATACGGTCAGTGGGCTCATTGATACCAGATTTCAGGTTGGTTTCGATATGCCAAGGGCTTGGGTACTGATAGCAACATAACATTTTCCTCTAATCTCAATTTCTGTTCAGGGTATAGGGAAAATTCTCTCCCTGTTGCAAATTTAAAATAACTTGATACTTCTGGATATTCCGCTCCTCAGTGTTTATTCGATACAGATCAGTTTGCAAATTTCCGGCCCATAAATTATTTAAACGATTTGTATTACAAAACTTTAGTTGATTGGAAACGCAATGAATGCAGTTTCTGTATTGAGAAACAATTCACATTTACAGTAGCAATAACAGCTAATTACACACATCATTTGTTTTCACTTAGTGGTACTTAAAAGCATCATGGAAATGTTTTAATACTCCGAAACGTGGTTTCCAAAACATTTGATTACGTTTGATCTGTATTTTGCAACTTTTTTGGCCATGTTTTATGAATTTACTGTTTTAAAAATACGAAATTTTGGAAGAAGTAACTAAATCAAAGTCACGCTTCAGGTTTAAAATTTAACGATTGTATAAT
Organism: Stegodyphus mimosarum; assembly: GCA_000611955.2. Taxonomy (NCBI): domain Eukaryota; kingdom Metazoa; phylum Arthropoda; class Arachnida; order Araneae; family Eresidae; genus Stegodyphus; species Stegodyphus mimosarum. The sequence continues at coordinate 494,686 of KK120805.1, forward strand.
TCGTAAGGGGAGACGGGGATTGACACGTAAACAGGCAAGAGGCTAGTCGATCGACTATCTATTCTGCGTTGTCAATGGACATTACTATTATTACCAGACAGTAGAAATATCTCAGAAAAGTTAATCTATCTGGTATTCAGATTTTAAGGAAGTGGCATTTATATCCAACGCAGAAATTTATAAAATCTGGCAATATACTTTTATGCTGAATCAGACATATATTCAATTTGATCATTTTTTTCTTTACCGTCTGCTGTATTTAATATATTAACATCACACGAGAAAAAAAATATTTTTAGTGGTATACGATTTATTTCTAGTAACTAATAATAATAAACCCTAAAATTTGAAGGAACGAAAAGACTGAAATCTAGCTCAAGCGTTATACCGATAATTCAATGAATCGAAGAAGTCGAACGATAAATTTACTTCCTGAATAGAACCATAAGCATACAGGAAATGTTTTATAACGAAACGCAAGGAATGTGATCCAATCTACTTATCTATGACGATATCTTATGGCTTTAGATCTCTAATCTAAAGCCAATAGACACATTTCATAGAAGCATGTAACCTAAAATGCAAAGACAAAAAAGAGTATAAAAATAAATATAAGAATACGCTGTATCAGAAATTTCAAGATATTTTAAGAAATTAATAAATGCGTTAATTTTAAAATAAAAAAAAACAATATCAGACAACAATAAATCAAAAAAGCTAATGCTGTTTATAATATATATAAGAAACAAAATTAGTCTCCTTTTACTGAAACACCACTTCAGAACTCATCAGGGAAAAATTAATTAATTAAAGCTTCACAAAAGTCGATTCATATATTTCGAAAGCGTGTTGCTTTATTTTCGTTTATTTGAGATTAAAAACCGAAAAAAGAAACTATTAAATTTTAATTTAAGAAAATTAAATTCCTATAAATCTCAAAACTCGGAATCTCAAATGCACCAGGTGTTTCTCTACACGCCTTCGAAACACTTAGAAAAACGAATAAAACATAACATTGAGCTAAATTGGCAACTCAAAAAAACCACAAAATTTTACGCTATGAGAATGACCATTCAAAATAATCATATTCGTCTAAACTCATTATATGCAAATCCCAAATTCAAAAGCAAATAAATATAAAGAACAAAACAAATGTGCTTTAAAAAATCGTAATGAAACAAAACTAAAAAATTAGGTGGTCTCCTATTATGCTAAACAAAACTTTTAATACCAAGAATACGAAAAGCATTTCATAAAGATTCTTTAAATAATAAAATGAAATCTGAGAATTTATCAGCTAAAAACTGGAAACCAATTAGAAACAAAAATAAAAAAAACTGATGTGTACACCACATCACTTCGTTGTATGGAATATTAAATTTGTAAGGTTTTAGTTAAACTAACCAAGTTTTATTTTAATTTAAATCTTTCTATCTCCTCTCTGTTTCAACTTCCCGTCAGAAGAAGCGCGCGTTTTCAACTTATGCTAATTTGAAGTACAGCCAAGTACTATTTAAACCAGAGGTAGAAACCTCTGAGCTTTAGTCTCAGATCACGGTCACGCTGCTCAACGTTCGCCTGACCAGCTAGCAGCTAAATCTATAAGCCATAGTGCTTCCTACGTGATTGCATATTGAAACAATTTGAAGTGCGCTAGTATTAGTATATCTTGCTACGCACCAGTTAGTGAGAGGACAAACTCCGCGAGTTGCTCTGCGAAGCACAGTTGAATTACATTTCTATTTTAGGTTTAGTTTTAAAATTATTTGATTGTTAAGTTAGGCCCAAGTGCGGGCTTTTACTTTCTGTATCCCTTCCGAGTTGGGAAGTGTGTAAATAATAGTGATTTAATAAAAGAGGATTTTAAATCCCTTTCACGTGCAGTTATTCGCCAATACAGTATCTACACCAGAACATAGCTTATCATCCGCTCACTGTTCCAGAGCAGGACTGTAGTTTAGAAGGAGTTACTTTAAAATGTTCTCTAAAACTATGCACAGAATACTCAGTCCTGATAAATTATACTTAATTTTCCTGCATTTCATTTAAACATATTGAATTAACAGTTAACGAATTTTCAATGAAATCTACTTCGCCGATAATGCAAAAACCGCAACAGAATAAATGCACTCTATAAAGTTCACTATATTTATTTACCATTTCACTTCGGCGCTAAACACAGACGATTCAGCACCACTTACATAACGCGCATGCGCTTCTAATTAATTCAGTTCGCACTTCCCGGGAAAGCAAAAATACATAAAAATTCAAAACAATTTCATTAAAAATTCAAAGATATAGAAAAACATAAAAAAGTACAGTTAAAACAATTAAAGAACAATTTTCACAATTAAAATCAGAATTTGTACGCAAAAACAAGCTAATAACTTAAATGATAATTCCAGAATGAATCAAGCATAATTTAATTCGCGATAATAAAAAAAGACGTTACTTTATTACTGCGAAACTTAACTTCTCTAGATTGGCAACAAATCCACTATTTTCCTAAGCTTCAAATGTAAACAAATATGGGTGCTATCATAACCAAAAATTAGGCTTCGCCGCACTTAAAAAACTTTTAAATTGTTGATAATTACGCAATTATTGCACTTACTGCACGCAATGTTTTGCAGTCTAGCTAAAGGCATAAATTTTAACCAAATAAGAATATCATAATTCAATCACTTTTAGAGCAAAATGCACAATTTACAAACATATAGGAATAAAGAAACTGAGCTCACTGAGCCGAGTAATATAATGGATATATGCGGCCAAATGCAACCAAAATGCGAGGTTTACATATACATGTTATAGCAGTGCTGTAAAGAAAATTGCAACGTTCTGAGGCTAGTATTTTTGAGTTATGCGAGATACATACATATATACGTACGTCCAGAAACCAAGCAAAAATCGCTTTAGAATCCATTTTAAATCAGTTTTATAATTTTTTGGAAGAAAAAGATTTTAGTCTGTCCTTACGTTAAGATATTACGCAAAAACATGTTAAATTTCATTCGATAGCGGTCCAAATGGATATTTTCGTTGAAATATGAGACTCAAGATTTTTCACGATTACAATACCTCCTTTTTACTTCGTACAGGGAAGTGAAAAGGCAAACTTACTGAAATCTTAAGGCGACCTTCTAAACGAAGATATACTTAATACTTCAACGACCGAAGTGTCTTTCTTGTAGAATTCAAATCTGCTCTGGAGAAGCCAAAAATTGTAGTTTTTGAAAAAAGTATGCGATAATGTTAAAAATGTCCGATAGCAGAACTAAGTATTTAAACATGTGTTCAAAATGTCCTGTCTTGTTAAACTTTGTGTACGGAGGTGCCAAATGTTGTGTGCGGTCTGTGAAAATTATCACCTACGAGGAGGGCAATCGTCGAGTCCAACATGGCTGCATAAGAAATTTCTAAAAGATGCTGTCTTCTGTGAAATCTTAAAGCGCGAAAGCAGTACTGGCTCAAAGTTGAGGGAAAGGAAAAATATATGTTATAGATGATAAAAGTCTTCACGTAATCGGGGTGCAATACGTTTTAGAAATTAGAAGCCCCATTTTTTTAGTAACAGCTAAAAGATTTGCTAGTTATTAAATTTACAAAATAGTAGAAAGATAATATAAATAATAATTGAAAGGGAAAAGAAACAAGATCTTTGTACATATTTAAATTAAATTTCTTATCGTAGTCACCCAGCTATTACTTCCGGTTAAGATTTAAGTAATAATTATCATATCACTTTAGACGGGAAATCTTAATACAATAGTTAATACCAGCTTTCTTACATAAATTTTGAATAGATGTGTTTTATTCTCTAAAAAATTTGACTAAGTTTGTGGTTTCTTCTTGTAAGTATTGGGCATTGTTTCAAATGCTTTTTTTTATTTCTAAAAGAGTAGAGTATGTATGATGTTAAGTATTACACTTTTGGAAATATTGGAGTACCAATGTATGAATTTCATAACAGGAAAATCAAAATCTCTTCTTTTGTTGTAAATTTTGATATATTTTAAATTGATATTTTGCAAATCTAGGTAATTAATATTTCCTTGTTGAAAGTTAGTTTTATCGAGTTTCAAACAGGAGGTATAAATGTGATCGCATTCTATTTTATTGAAAGTTTTATTGCAATAATATCAACCATGTATCTGTAAATATTATTGTAATATCAACGTTGTACTTGAGAGAACTGTTGTTGAAAATGAAATTCCTTGGTGGAAAGGTACAAATTACAAATCGCTGACTTTCTGCTAGTTCTCACCGGGATACCGTTGATTTGTTTTAAAAAAAGCATTATTAAATAGAATGTAGTTATTAAGAAGAATACTTTTAAATATAGCTCCCGTTCGTTTTTTGAAATAAACGTAATAATTTTTGGAAATAAATCTGCTTGAGTTAGAAGACTGTCAAAGACTCCTTGTAACGGAAGAGCCGTGTATAAATTCTTGAAGTCGTAACGGAAAATATTATTAATCTTTAGAGTACGAAGCGCTTCTAGTTATAACTTATTATCCAATTGAAATTGTGGTCTTGCATCTGCGCATCTCAAATAAAGTAGAGAAACTTTTTTAAGTATTTTAGTAAAACGGTAGTCTATTTCTTTCATGCAATTTCTGGTCTCCTTAGCTATGAATCGAAATTTGACTGGCGTTTTATAAAATTTCGGCAATGCATAAAGGTTGGGTAATATATACATATATAGTATATAATATAAAATTATAATTCTGTTGTTAGTTTTCAAAGAAAATGTATAAGTCTAAACTAAACATATTTACTGTTCCACAGTAGATGCAGAAATTCATGAATTTAAAATTTAAGTTAGGGAATTTTTAATTAAACTCCGTTTACAGAAGTAATTTCAGCAACAAAACGAGTTGGATTATACCTATTTAACAGATGTCTTACATAGCCGGGAACATTAATTCTACAGAATTTAATAAAATGCTGATGAAAAAGTCCCTTAAAAATTCTCTAAAGTACTCCTTTGCATATAAAATTTTCCTTATATGTACATTTCTTACAAAATAGAGATTCTTAATACGAGACCTTGTACATTCACAAGTATATTGGAGATTTATTTGAAACCGAAGTCTGCCAAATCCGTCTGCGCTCCTTTGTACAATGTTCCCAGGAATATTTTTTCAATGCAGATTATAATCCTAAATTAGTCTTATAAAACTCTAAATGAATATAAAAATATAGAATGTTTGCATAAAAGCGAATCTCAACATTTCATCTGAATCTGATGAGAATGAGTCGACATTATTTTCATACTCCTGCTTCGATTTTGTTTAAACAATGCTTTTAACGACTATTTACTTGGAAGGAAGACGACTTATATAACTTTCTTATGACATTTATTTTGAATTAAATGAGAATAATAGCAATAATATTGATGCAAGAGGTGAAGCGATATATTATGAAGGATCATTTTAAGAACAATTAATTATCTGTATTATGGATACCTTACCTTCTACGAAGCAGATGATGTTTTAGTTGCAAAGACAAATCTAGCTTACAAAGAATTTATAAAATATACATTTCATTCAAATGTAAATAACATAGCCTGAAGTTATCAGAATAAAGGCGTACAAAATATTGAAGCAGAACCTTTGAAAACTTCTGGGACAATATAAATTAGAATTCTTTAAACATCTTCCTAGGCAGCATGGCTTCCTAGAAATCGAGAGTATAAAATACCTTGCGGTCATTTACATGAGAAATTTGTGTAAACTAGTTATGCTCACTATGAAAAATGTGTGCAATTACCTTCTTAAATTAGTCTTTCTGAGGAGAATAAATTCCAGCATTAATTTCTGTGTTTTCAGTGTACCGTTAACAGCGGATATACTTTCTTTCAGTCTTATTATTTTATCTGATAAATGGAATGATGAAATCAATATTGGACGGATTCCTAGAAGAATTCTATAGCACTGAATTCATCTAGAATGCCATGCAATACGCTTTGGAACACAGAAATTCTAAAGCTTAGATAACAAAAAAATTATGAACATTATCATAAAGGGGGGTGTTCATTTCTTACGTATTACCTCTTATACTAAGGAAGTTCCGTTTATATAATTATATGTTGGTACCTATGACATAAGATGTATAAGGTAGATGTACCAGATTTTTGGCACTTCCGCCTTAGGCATTGAGAGGTTTGGAAAACGCTGGTTAACGCACTGAATATTCTAAAATTCAAATCATGGACGACTGGTTTGGGCTATTGGATTATAAGAAAGCACTCGAGGGTTATCTTCCTAAGTGGAGCAATGCCTTCGTGGAAAATCACAAAAACGCCCTTGCATATAGCTCATTCACCGAGATTCGAACTCAGACCGAAATACCAGTGTTCAGCGATTTATCATTCTGCCCAAACTTAGGAGAAGCAAAAAAAATGCAATCATACTCCAAACTAAGCCTAGTAAACTCCTCGCAAAGAGTCACGAAACTTTATTGCTGTATGAAATTCTACAGCTTTCGACACAACTTTGAAAATTCTATTATTTATTTCGCCGCAACAAGTCTTTCCTTCTTATCTCTACATATAATAAAACAAAGAGTCTGTGTATGTGTGTGTGTGTCTTTCGTTCGTGTTGCGAGTAAGCTAATAGACCCAGAGCCACGAAATGTGGTACATGGGTGTATCTACCCAAGAGCCAGTGCACCTCGAAGCGATTTTTTCGAAATTCGAATTAGAATTTTTTTTATTTTATGTTTTGTGACCAAATCGCGTCATTTTGAGACATAATGGGCTACAGGAAAGCGAGATTTCACTCTATACATTTCATTTTTACATCGCCGTGAAGCGTAGACACTTAGCCATTTTACGAACTTAAAATAAATTTCGTATTTCAATAAATCGATTAAATACGAATTTATTTAGTAAGGTGAGCTTAACACCATTTCAGCGGAATTTTTAAAAAAAAAACTGATTTTAAAACATGTGCTGTTTATTTTCCTTTGATTTTTGGACACGTTGAACTTTAATCCTTTCGACTCCTTTTAAAAAAAGGAATTTTAGAAAAATAATAATATTTTGTATTTTTTTAAAATTTTTTAAATGAAGCTTCCGAATACACTTCTCACATCTCAGATATTTTAAAATGTAGTTTTGGCAACAATTTTCCTTTCTTATTGTTGTTGATAGATTTTTGATGAAATTGCATCATTTTGAATAGTTTCATTCTTTTAAAAATTTCGGTTTGGCAACAATTTTTCATCGTATTTCTTACGTTACTGTTTTTAAGAGACTGAAAAGTTTAAGAAATTAAAAAGTTGTTTCTTTTTGCAACGGTAAATTGTTTAATTACTTTATTAGGATAATTAACATTTGTATCGAGGGATATTGCTTATTTCATTGTAATATTTTATATTATGTTTTAATTATATATAATTTTAATTATAAAAAAGTTTTACATGATATTTTTTAATCTGTTTAAGTTCTTATTCTGTTTATACCATTTGAGTTCTTAAGATTTTGTAAAGGGAAGTTGGTTAATTTATTTATTAGGATAATTAATATTTGTATTAAGGGATATTTCTTATTTCATTGTATGCTTTTTATATGTAATGCATTTTTAACAGAATTTTTTTTCCGTTGTTGGTTGTTCCTTTTTCGATAAAATTGTTCTGCTGAGTAAAATTCTGTGCAGTTTTCAAATTTAATGTTTGGTGTTCTCTTTAGACATTTTTCCGTTACACTTAAAAGCCAGACGAAGGCTGGCCGTGCAGCGGCTATTTTATAAATATTTCAATTTCGAGATTGATTCGCACTCGATCACTGCTAGGCACGGAATCTCTTAAGAAATCAGAATTTTTTTGTAATTAGCGAGGAAAGCAAAGAAAATGTAATTTTCTTTTTTAGAGATGACATTCCTTAAAAACCGATCATTGCCCTTAAGGAACCTAACAGAATCTTCTACAAGTTGGAAAAGTACAATTATTTTATAGCAAACATTTCCTCCACTCGAATATTTTTGGCGAGGATTATTTATGGATTATCCTTCTTGAAGCTTATGGTATAGCATTTATCCTTCAAGCCACAAGGTAAATCTTGATACAGAAGTTGACATCTCTGAGCTTGGATACTTTTGAACTCCATTTCACTCTTTTTAGTGCTCCAAACGAATGTTTTTGACAGATGATATGGTTCAAATATGGGTTCAGCCGTCGCGAAGAGAGTCAGTGCCAGGTTGTTAAGAACGTAGCTGGGTACAGAAGAAAGAAAGGGAGATATATAAAGGTCCAATGTATTTACAAAAAGGTTTACAAAGAATTAACAAAGTTTATGAGAACGATTATGATATCAGCACTTAAAACCCGTAAATATAAAATTTAGACACCGTACAAAAATTTAACACTTGCAATATTTTACACTCAAGAAAACTATAATATTCCTCAAGCTTTCTTATTAGATGTACAATAACGAATTATTGCCGTTTTTACTTCCTCGTAAGAAGTAAAAAGGAAATATTGAAATCGCGAAAAATTTTGGGTATCATATTTTAACGAAAATATCCATTTTGACCGCTATCGAATGCAATTTAATGATGTTTTTGAGTGACATCCTTACGTAATTACAGAATAAAGGACACTTTTCTCCCAAAAAAATTATAAAACTTATTTAAATGCAATCTGAAGAGATTTTTTCGTGGCGTCTACGTACGCACAGATGTCATGAAATTATTGGATTATATATTATAAACTTAATGGATTGAATTAATTCAATCCAATAAGTTTAAATGAAATACAAAATGCGTATAATTTAACATCACGTGCAAGGAAGCCATGTGGTGTATACATCAGAGTTTTTGAATATTAAAACACATTTGTTTATTTAGAAATTGAAAGAAAATTTAGTAAAAGGATGTTGCATCAGAAACTCAGACCCATCTTTCAGGCAACAAATGGATTCTATGTTGTTAGACGTAGAAATGGAACGGTTCTTCGAAGAGGAAGCTTTGCATGACTAGAAACAAACGATAATTTTAAAATGAATGATTACCTGAAAACAACTGATAATTTGAAAAAAGAAGCATCAGTATTTTCCTGTCAATTGCTTGGAGTTTTCTAGACTGATTTTGCACCATGTAGGTAAGTATTGGCCCCGTTGAAAAATAAACTTATCATAACTTTCGTATATTTAGAAATTTTTTGTTTCAGTGCTTCTTTCAAATTTATTATATGTTATTTGTAAGCTTTAGCAGTGAATGTTTGACTCCTGTACAACAGCTCATAATATATACTATGCCCTTTCGATTCCACGTATATATAAGATACCTCATTCTCACTTCCATGAATATTCTGTTTCCGGAAAAAGTCAGCTTGATTCACGTACACTCACTGATGCCATATAAGATATTTCTCCCGCCTTCTTAGCGTGCCTTCGTGGTGTAGGGTCAGCACGTTCGGTGCGTATTCGAGAGGTTCGTAGTTCGAGTCCCGGGGAGGGCATTGCTCATTTCTCATATCTCCTGCGTCTAGATAATAACCTAAAGCCCCTACAGCCTTTGTAGTTTAGACCTGTTAGTAATGAATGTTTTTTCATCTCCAGTAACAATTCGATGCGTGTTTTCCGTTTATTCTCTTTGAAGTAGTAATTTACAACATTTGATGCATTAGACATTTCCGATAATGTTTGTCAAGGACCTTCACCCAGTAATGAAACCTTTTGCCTCCTATGAAGGGACGGACTTTTATAACCATGTTTTCTTCTGGATTCGAACCCGGGCAAGCTCGAACGGCTTGAAGTCGGCTACCCTAAACATTATACACTCTGGGAGGCTGATCGTTTCCAAATAAAATCTCATTTGCTTAGAAACGTTATGGCCCATTGTTAATTATAAACACTATTCATTTTTTATTATTCTAACCAAGTTTTAGTTGAACGATGGACAATGTTAACTCTGCGTGCCCATGTACACATCCGTTCTCAGGCTTTGATTTGAAAAATACCTTTCCGATGGTTGTATATATTGTAGTCATATAGTGCTTCAGACTCATAAACGCAGAATAAAATTGAATATTGTGGATTACATTTTAGTCTGTTTTTCATTAAACATTGTTACAGGGTTCTGAAAAAATACTACTTTCGGTTCTTCAATTTTACCCAAAATCTAATCAACTTTTTAATGATGCAGAAAGGATAAACATCGAAAAGAAATATATTTGTAAGTTTAATATTTTGGACGGCAATGCAATATTAAAAAATCTGATGTGTACACCACATGACTTCCTTTTACAGAATATTAAATTATACTCAGTTTTCCTGCATTTCATTTAAACATACTGAATGAACAGTTGATGAATTTTGAATTAAATCTACTTCGTCGATAGCGCATAAACCACAATAGAATAAATGCAATCTTTAAAGATCAGTATATTTATTTACTATAGCTACACTTCGGCGCTAAGTTCACTTAACAGCGTTACATCTCATCAGTTTTATAAGTCAGGATGAGCAAAAATTATAAGAGAGTTACCACATTACTGAAGAATTACCACAAGTTTTATTCAAATACTATAATAAATCGAAAACGATATACAAAAGAAATTAAACAAATAAAAGAGAAACATTTTTCGCAAACGATTCTGCGCCGCTTACCTAATGCAAATATGCTACTAATTAATTCAGTTCGCACTTCGCGGTAAGGCAAAAATACATAAAAATTCAAAATATTTTCATTAAAAATTGAAAGATATAGAAAAACATAAACAACCAAGTACAGTTAAAATAATCTTTACAATTTGTACTCAAAAACCAGCTAATAACTTAAATGATAATTCCAGAATGAATCAAGCATAATTTAATTCGCAATAATAAAAGAAGACGTTACTTTGTTGTTGCGAAGCTTAGTTTCTCTAGATTGGCAACAAATCTACTGTTCTGCTAAGCTTCAAATGTAAACAAATATGGCCGCGATCATAACTAAAAGCTAGGTTTAGAGGTACTTAAAAAACTTTTAAATTGTAAAAGTTCCATAATTATTGCACGCAGTTTAACTAAGGGCATAAAAATTTTAACCGAAAGATAAGAACAACATAATTCAATCATTTTTAAAGCAAAAAAATACACAATTTACAAACTTATAAGAATAAAGAAACTGAGCTCACTGAGCCGAGTAACAGAGTGGATATATATATACATATATCTATATACTTTTGGTAAGGCCGATTTCAACAAAATGCCAGGTGCACATCTACATGTTGTAGCAGCCCTATATACAAAATTTCGATGTTCTGATGCTACTCGATTTTGAGTTATGCAAGATACATACATACATACCTGCGTATGTACGCACAGACGCCACGAAAAATTCTTTTCAGAATCCATTTTAAATCAGTTTTATAATTATTCGGGGGGAGGAAAGATTCCTTTATTCTGTCCTTGCGCATGGATGTCGCTCAAAAACATCGTTAAATTAAATTCGATAGCGGTCAAAATAGATATTTTTGTTGAAATATGGTAGCCGAAATATTTCGCGATTACAATACTTCTTTTTATTTCGTGCAAGGAAGTAAAAAACCATGTAGAGGGGACCCTAATTCAAGCTTATTCGCCGAAAACTCCCTTGAATATTTGGAAGTTGGATATTTTGAAGTTGAAGTTAAAAATTAGAAGTTCTTCGCTGAATCTAGAATCAGTGATCACAACTCCAGCAATTTTGTTTTCTTGATTTATACAGTAAATTGATTCAAAACTTTAGGGAATATTTAATTGCAGCTCAAAATATACCATGGAGAGTGATCTAAATCAGGATATAATTTTTTACTGAAGTTTATTTACAAGTAAATTTTAATAAAATTCTTTATAGCATCGTGAGTATATTCTGACTGGAATATTTCATTAGGTTTTTTAAATAAGGGAAAGCAGTTGGAGAATAACTACCTAAAGGGACTGGTTCTTTCGTAGAGAACATTTTAAAGGAAATGATTTCGTATTTTCTAACACAAAAAAGCTAAAACCAAAAACTAAGCACACAAAAAAAACTTTGAAAATACGTCTGCTGACAGACCGTTCATGCGGATTCTAACACAGATCAAACTACTAGTATTCATTGGGCCTTAATTAGTCGGCTACGTTGGAGGACACAGCGACTTTTGCTTTTTAGTAGACATATAAAAATGTTTACATGTAAAAAAACGTCTTATTAAGTTTCTATAAAATATTCTGGCAAGATACTTTCTCTTATTTTGATTACTTTTACAGCTGGAACTACTTGTCTGAGGAAAGAGGTTTTTCTAACATCCTCAATTTATGTTTATTAATAAATAATAATTCAGATATATAGATATTCATTAAATTGAAATATTTATGGATAGCCTTTAGCAATCAATACTGGAATTCAAAAAAAATGCTCGTATCTTAGCTCTAAATACGAGAAGAAAAATGTAAGAAAACAATCTTTCTTACATGTTTTTAGTCTTTTACATTCTGCTGTATTCTTTGCATAGTATCTGACAAGTACAATATAAATTTTGGATTTCTAGTTCACCTTTTAGATAATATTTAAAATAATACTAGATATTTTCTGAAACTGCGAATTTCTTTTTTTTTATCGGAGATCAAACTAAAATAAAACGTTTCTAGAAATAAAGTCCTAACGATATTCTTGTTGCTAACACGATCTTGTGGTTTTATTTTTATTTTCTTGAGTAGGCTGGTACTCAAAGAAATTCGGCTCTGAAAGAAAGAGCAGGATCGATTCGTTTTCTAGTTAATATCCCTGTATTTAGGCAGCACGTCCGTCGAGCAGAGCTCAGACTCCTGCTATCCTTATGAAACTGAGCTTTTCTAGCCTGAATATCAAGCCAGAGTTTTACTGAGTGCTTAAAATAGGGATCATTGGTGTTACATTTCTTACACCGCTTAATACCGAGTTTAGACAAAGGCTAGGCTTTATGGCTGTTTTTAATATTTGAAGAAGCTGAGATACAGAATAGTTGATCTACTGATTGCTATAATGTGTAAAAAGAATTGAACAATACAGCGATATCACGCTGTAAGGTATATTTTAATTTTATAACAGTTATTTTAATTTCGAAATCTTTTCCTATCAATTCTTGTTTCTATTTACAACTCCCTACCAGAGGTTCCCTACCTTATGAGGTTTTAGAATCGCGTTGAATGCAAATGAGTTAGAAAGAGTATTTAAGGAAGGTTCAACGTACTTCATGAGAGAGGGTTGGGAATCTTTAGCACCGGGTGTTTACCTTTGGGCTAAGTCTTTCGTGAAGCTGTTACGTTCGGCCTTAGTATTACATGCCTTTTGATATTCTCTACTTTAATTTAGACGCTCAAGTACGTTAGATATTTTTGTTTAGCTTCGATTAGGTCTCCTTTAGTTAGTTATAGTTTAGTTTCTTATTTCTTATTCTGAGTTAAAGCTTCAAGTAGCGGCTTTGTTATAAGCCCCAGAAAGCGACCAACTGTTATTCTTATTTGAGTGAAATAAAGGGTATTTTAACCCTTCTCGAGTCTACTATTTAGTTGTTTGAACTCAGCGATAATTCGCTACACAGTTCATTAGGTTCATCGACGATCATCTTAGACAAAAAGAGTGAGGAACTCTACAATGTTACAAATTATTCTGCAATATTGGAAATGTTATTTGTTAAGACATTAATTGGCATTTTTTTATTAATTTTCATTTTTAATTTACTATTTAATTTTTTATTATTGTTTTACTTTTCTTATTTATATCAGTTGGCAATTTTAGTTATAATTTCAAAACTTATTCAAAGTATCATATGAAACTCTACACAATAAAAGACTCAACAGCAATTCCTTGTGTCAAACACGCTTCAATTACATGAAGTTGGGAATTGAATTTGTAAGGTTGATTATAATGGAAAATAAATAACAATCGCAAAGGTTTTTTTCTAATCCTACACCAAACGGTGATTGGTTGTTTTATGATAAAATTTCGCTTGCATAATTAACTAACATGTTTCAAAGCAAAGACTAAAAATAATAACAGTCAGAAAACTCCTTTTTTTGTCGGAAGTTTGTCTTGCTATCATATTACTAAAGAAAATCTGTCATATTCAAAGATATATTTGAAATTATTTATCTTATTAAGTAAGTGATTGCGAATTCAAAAAATAAAATATATTAACCAGAAATAAATTTCATTAAAAAAAGGAATACTTATGTTTTTCTAATCATATATTCAGTTGTAAAGTTTAATAGTGTCCCAGTTTACAAACTACCCTTTTTTAAGAGAAAAACATCTCAAATGATATAAGAAGAAAACATATAAAGAAAGGTCATCCTAATAAACAATAAAAAAATCTGAAAGGTTTCAGATTTAAAATTACGTCCAAGGAGGCGTTTTTCAACATTTTGTGTGTTACCTTTATTTATTAAATATTTTCTTCTCACTTAAAACATAAAATTAAGTTCAAGAGCAATACCACCTAATAATTTTTAAATAAGCATATCTTTAGAACTTCCGATATAGTCTCCCGCTCTAGAAATAAAAAAATGTTTTTTTTTTCTATACAACGTTGCCGTTGCTCGTTTAAAATTCTTGAATTTGTTAGTAAAAAATTTGTTAAAGTTTTACAAAATATGAAATCAATAATAAAACAAAATTCCAAATTTCAATTTTGGGCTTCCAGATGCCCATATTCGCAGAAGGATTACGTTATTCAAAATTTGATGCCTTTAGGTACCGTTGTTTTATCACAATGCGAGAACACATACGTACATTTATGCAAATTCTTCATTATTTAATTTTTTTTAAATAGAATACACGGCGATATTATTTGGTGACAACAATTTGAAAAGTAAAACAACGCTTGTAGTGAATCAACGCAAAATGCCAAAACCAAATTAATAGTCCTTCTGAGCAAATTGTTCCTTTGGACTAATAAAATAAACTTTACAGAGCTAAATATTAACTAAGTACGAAGCGTAAGTGCGTACGTAGTACGTACGAAACTTAAAGATATTCTGGTGCCCTAATGATTAAAACTTTTCTTATAAATGTTTAATATATTTTTTAAATTATATTATTATGATTCGGAACAAATCATATTATCCTAATGTAAATTTATATTTAATAAACTATTCATAATAATAAAATGTATCTGATAATTTATCGACTTTGACTTTAAAATTCCAAAATAAAAAGTTTAATATTTTTTCTTAGAAATGTGTTAAATGCAGATTTAATGGTGTTAAATCCTTGGAGAAACTTTAATTTTCAGGTTTTGTCTATTTTGTTATTTGTTGTTGAATATAATGGGCCTTATATCATTCGCTCATTATGTCATCCATGCATATAATTATTACAGATAGTCATGAAATAATGGCTTATATCAGTAATAATATAGCGGTCCCTTATGGGCTATGTCTCATTAAACGTGAACTAAGAATAAAGCGCTTCTTCTTTTTTATCATTACAAACAAGTGCAGCTCAGGCGATGTGCAAAATAAATCCATTCTTGTTTACTGGAGGAAATTTGAAGGAAATGACGTCCAATCGATGCTAAGTACTTTTAAATAATCTTGATAAATATTTGAATTACTTACTCTCAATCGAGTAACGGGCTATAAAAACCAGAAATACGGGAGAAAAAACTTGAAATAAATAAATAAAACAAAACAGCAAGAAACTTTACAGTTTTTTGACGGAAATCCGATAGCTTACATTTCTGAGATTCGAGTTTCATTTTCTACAGAAAGCAATGCCTTTGTCTTAGGACTGAAAATGCGATAACGCTTTTGCTGTTCCTTTAATACTACAATCAATAAGGGTAAGCACGTGACTTGCAGTTTGCAGCCAGATTTCACTGGCAGTTTTCTTTTCTTTGCAATTTGAAACGAAAGCTGTGACTTGTATTTCTTTCTCACAACACTTTTTTATTAAACAAATGATTTACGTTAAATGAAATATTAATTAAGACAAAGCATCAATTTATTTTTTGTTTAGGAAATGAGATATTTATTTTCTTTATTTCATGCAATATTAGAATTAAGAATTTAGTTTAGCAAACAAGGATATTTTTACGATAAAAAATGCCTTTCAATATCAAGCAGCTAAAAGAGATTTAGTATTGAAATTGGCATTAAACTTCTTCAAAAGAACTTAAATGTATTTCCACAAAAGTGTAGTTCTATTATTTATTTGAAGGTGCGACTTCAGTCGGTATGATGGTTATCATAATCCGGCTGTTACACAAGAGGGCCTGGTTTGAATTTCTAGGAAGAGATGATCGACTCATGGGAAAATAATTCGGTGTTTAAACGGTTAAACGATTGATAGGTTAGATTTACCAGTAAAAATATAGTCAAGATATAAGAATTAAATCCAAATTCAAACCAGAAAAGGGGTCAACGGCCGAATTAAATAACATTCATCAAAACTGAAACGAAAACAAAAGAATGAAATAAAATAAAATTACCTAATCAAAATTTCTATAAAATAACATAATAAAATTAATATAAAGTGCTGAGAACACCTTGGTCTTTTTAAGGAACAGCCGAAGAAGTTTCAACACAGCCATGTTAGAAAATTATATCTGGATGGTTTAAAGTTTACGAAATAATTTAAAAGGAAGTGAAAAATAAAAAATTCATTTAACTAAAATTTGTAATTATAATCCATTAAAAGGAAATAAAATATATTTTAAGAAGAATATTTTATATTAACATAGCTAATACTAATTTAAATTAAATTAATTTTTTATCTGACACTTTCTTTTGGATTATTTCAAGAACATATAACCTTCCAGATGCAATTCAGAAATATGGCTGTGATGAAAATTCTTCGGCGGCTTCTCTAAAAAACCAATCAGTTTTCGAATAGCTTGTTAGTTTATTTTAATTATGATATTTTATTCGTCTAACTCGCGACTCGTCTAACTTCTCCTAAGCATACACACTGTAGACGCATTCCAATGCAACAGAGTAAAACTTAGCTATTTCTTTAGTTTCCACTTCACTTTTCAACACATGTAAGTTTATTTTAATTAATGTCTGGCCTTTTTAACGTATACCTTTGGGTATATTTTGACTTGTTAAGCGGTTATGTCGGAGAATTTCCTATTTGCAGGATTATACCATCTTTACTTCAATAATTTGTTTAGAATTTATTTGAATTGTGCTTTGAATCTAATCACCATGTGCATAATTGTTGTTTTTTCTTCAACTGCAATTTCACTCAGTTTTAGCTCAAGCTCTTACTGATTAAATTTAAAAATTTGTCCTTGCAATATAAGTTGACGAAACATAATTGCTTTTCTTGGTTATTTGTTATTGAATGGGACTGATTTTTTCAAATATTCTCCGTTCAATGACAACAAAATTAATTTGTTTTTTTCTTTAAAACATTCAATCTTTTACGATTTTGTTTTTCATCGAAACATTTATTCTTTACAATTATTTTATTTTTTATGTTTTTACAGAGTATCTTAAGTAATGCATATTAGTATGCGCTACCACGTAATTTTAATATTTTTCTTCAATAGCATTTATGTTTACGATTTTCTCACTATTCCTAGCAGATAATTTAATTTGTTTTTATAAATAAATTTTATTTCTTACTTTGCAGCTTTAACATCATATTTTAATTGTTCTTTGTATGTATACACAACACAATGTACTTGAATTATATTATTGGAACTTATGAACTGTTCTCAGATATCGTGCGTGTTCGTTCGAATGACTTTAATAATCAAGTCATTCTATGCGTAGATCGTATGTTTCTCTATGAAATTTAACAACTATTTGATATAATTCTCATTATAGATCTGAATAATGTTATTTAAGCCCTTGTGAATCCTTAGAAAGTACGATAATTCACTTTCTTGGTTTCTACATGAAAAGAAATGTACACCCAATATTACTCATAAAATACTGTTTTTGAAAATCATTAACTTCAAGCTGTACAGAAGTTTTAAAGGAAATAATTTTAGTTATAAATTTCATAAAATTAGAAGGAAATTTTAAGCTTAAAAGCCAAAGAATTATAATGATATAAATTCATAATAGCACGTTGACTATTTCAATAATATAGCAAAAGCAAAACAGTCTTTCTGCTCTTCCATTCCTGCCTTTTGTTACAGATTAAAAGAGCATTACCTTTACCTGTCTGTAAAGAAATGATAAAATCATTAGTTTAAAAAATGTCCCTTGCATTGCAATATCCTTTATCTTACGTTATATACTTTAGTTAGATTTCATTAAAAATAATGTCGTCTCTGAAATTAATTAATTTGTGCGACGATAAAGCCTCTTCTCGTAAAAAAAATATGGAAGATCTTTCGAATAGACAAACATTCTCTCTTTCAAGATGCAACGCACGCTACGAATAACAGATTTAATTAAAAATTTAATTCTAGTCATTTTAGAAGTAATAAGAATTTTAGAAGCATTTCATTTTAGAAAAGTCAAAGTAATTTATGAAATACATGATCATATATAATATGTAATGCTTTCAGCAAGAAAACAAGTTATAAAAAGATTCAAATGTTAAAATTACGTGAGCAGTTTGCAGTCATTATTTTATCGGTACGAAAGTAATTTTCTTACCTAAACGGATAATGAATTTTTGATAGACTATAGTTGTGGAGCACATATGATATACTGCTGTTAGAAAAATAATAGTTAATTTTAAAAAAGCACTTAAAAAAGCAAAAGTTCTAATAGTTGCATTATTATGGTATTTATAAAACACATATATTTATATCAACAAACGGTTCTTCAATTAGCAGTTTAGGTTAAGAATACTTTCATGCAAGAAACAAATAAAGAATAAATGAGATATAGTATGTAGCCCTCAAGCCTAATACTGAAGAAGGTTTCCGTTTTTACCTATAGGACGTGCTTTTGAAGATATAAAGTGTGGAAATTTCGCCCTCTAGAAATTTCTAGAAGAGTTCAGAACATTCGAGAACATGTCCAATATTCCAGAGCATCCCGAAATATTCTGGAATTTTGTGGAATGCTCAAGAATAGTCTGGAACGTTCGGAACATTCCAGATCATTGTGGAACATTACAAAAGACTCTAGAATGTAGAGGAATGTTCTAGGACATTGTAGACCATTCCAAGTCTAGCCTTTTTTGTATAGGTGGGGCTACTCATTAGTAGGGGTATTTGAAACAAGATCCGTCGTACGTTCGAGCGCCAGTGTCTTATTAGTGAAGTGCAGTGAGTGAATAAAAACCAAACAGTGATGTGTGAGTAATCAAAGTGATACAGTGACTGAATATAAATCCAAAGTCATCAAATTCAAAGACAACATCTTCAATGAAACACTTAAGTCGCCTTGATAATGAATGATAATGAAACACTCATTTGATAAAATGAGTTTATAAATATAAATGTTTAGCAATAAAAAATCAGACCTTAGTACAACTTGGTGTGCCAGCACCACGCCAAGATGCGTTCACTGTGCTAAACTTCGGAATTACAAAGGAAAACGCTACAACATCAACGAACTACTTCAGTACATTGCTCACAGTAAACCACTCCTCAATGACAATAACAAAAAATTGCAACGTTCACATGGACCGAATAAACAACAAAAATGGCGGAATTATTTACTTGGACGCAACAGGGGGCACCCGGAAAACGTTTCAAATAAATCTATCTTTGGCAAAAATATTTGCTAAACAACACATAGACTGCCCATTCCGTCCCTCAACTACCGTTGAATATAGCGGAAGAACAATTCCCGGTATGTAAATTCTCAAGAGCATCTGGATGGGGTGAACTTTTAAAAGAAGCTAAAATTATCTTCTCTGACGAATGCACAAAGGCACATAACATATCACTCGAGGCCATGGAGGGAATATTATAGGACTTGCGGAGAAACTGCGAAAGCGATGGGAGGAACTCTACTTATACTGTCAGGAAATTTTCGACAAGCACTTCCACTTATCCCCAAGTCAACACCAACATATGAAATCAATGCATTCTTAAAAATATCATATCTTTAACCACGCAGCATACAAATACTGAAACTAACAAAAAATATGAGAGACGAAACAACAGTACATTTTCCCCAAAAACGCTTACAAATAAGAGAAGGAACATATCCTTCTGATCAGACGACCGGCCTCATTGAACTCAACAGTGATTTCTGAAACATAGCCACTACTGAAATCGAACTTATTCACCAAATTTATCCAAACATTGTTCAAAATTATGTAGAGTCATAAGGATTTTTTTTAATAAGGAAAGATGAAAAATGAGCAATGCCCTCGCCGGCGCTCGAACCACGAACCTCTCAAATACGCGCCGAGCGTGATGACCAATAAACCATGAAGACATGCGAAGAAGGCGGGGCACATACCTTATATACAGACCCTTTAAAAGGGTGACTGGGGATTAGGGGACCCAATCGACAAATCCCGGTGGTGGAGAACCATCATCCACCACCTTTTTCAGTTAAGGCGCCATTTGTAGAGTCATCAGGATTTTTTGAAGCAAGAAAGAGGAAAAATGAGCAATGCCCTCGCGGAGACTTGAACCACAGACCTCTCGAACATGCGCCGAATGTGCTGACCACTACACCACGAAGGCATGCGAAAAAGGCGGAGGAAATACCTTATAACTGTACCAAACCGGAGTGACTATTTCAAAGGGCAATTTTGGCAACTAAAAATAATATTGTCGAAGATATCAACTTTAATCAAAAGAAAATTCTCAATGAAGTTGTGGAGAAATTATATTATTGCGGAGCAGGAGAGATGAAAAATGAGGAACGCCTTCGTCGGGACTCGAACCACGGACCTCTGGAATATGCTTCCAGCGGGCTGACCACTACACTACGAAGGAATGCAAAGAAGGCGGGAGAAATACCTTATAAAATGAGAGTATATAAATAAATGGTAAACGTTGAAGTGGTAACTTCACTGCAGAATTTTTAAACTCTTAGCAAGTAACAGGATCTCCGATGATACTACTTAGAAATGTCAACTTACCAAAACTTTAATACTATATAATGGAACAAGGGTGGTCGACAAACAACTTCGGTGGTCGTACGAGAACCGGTTCTTTCCGCATGCTATGGCCGTTGACAGAAAAGCTATCGAATAACATCATCGAAGCCAAACATATGACTGGAAAGGATAAAGGACACAGTATTTATCCCCAGAATACCACTGATATCTACTGAACTGCCCTTCCAGTTTAAAAGCAAATTACAATCAAATTAACCTATAGTTTTACAATACAAAGCGCAAGGACAAACTTCAAAACATTGCGGCAACAACCTGCTTAAAGATTCCTGCTTTTCTTACTGTCAGCTATACGCAGCTTGCACTCGAGTAGGAAATTGAAAAAAAAACTTGTACATATATATACATATAACGGATAACAAAATGAAAACTTTTGTTTGTAAACACGTATTGTAAATAGTTAGAATATGTTTTCAATAAAAAAATTTTAACTCTTATATTTTAAAGTTTGTCCTTTTATTCCCACTACCACACAATCTCATATCAACTCCCTGAGCGAAACCGGGTACTCCAGCTAGTATATATATATACAAAATCAAGAGATAATAATTTAATGAAAATTAAACGAAGAAAGGGGTTAACAGTTTAACATGATGTATATATCAAAACTGAAACAAAAATAATTCAATAAAGTGACATAATAAAATTAATATAAAAAATGTTGAAAATTCCTTGGTAGTTTTCAAAAAGCAGCAGAAAAATTTTTAACAGAGCTACATTCCTGAATTTTAACTAGATGCTTGGGAATTTTTAAAACAATACAAAACAAATAATTAAAAAAAGTAGCAATAAAAATTAATTTGATGTAATTATAATTAGAAATATGAATTAAAGCCTTTTACATGTGCAATAAACTGAAAACTTTAAAATACTTTTCTTTAAATTTTGATTAATCAAAGATAAAATCTGCTCCGACAGGATCTTAGGACAAAAAACAGGGTAAAAATAAACATGATATAGAAATTATCGAGTAAGAAACCAGAAACCTTTAAGTAAATTAAATGTAATGGGATAAATAAATTTCAAATAAATTTCGAAACAAAAAAAAGCAGACTTAGTAAAATGTTTTGTAAATAAAAAGCCAAAATATTTTACCTCGCAGTTTTGAGAATTTGAATTTATTTAGCGAAAACTTACTAAAAATAAACAGAAATGTTATCATTAATTACTCCCTGTGTTCCGTAATAGCAGTAGCAAGTGAACAACATTCAACAGGAATTATTGGCCAAATGCAGCTACAACTTATGTTGTAGCTTAGAATTCCGAAGCCTTCAGTCAAAATCAATGTTTCCCGATATCTGTAATTTGTTTTGACATATCTGTCAACTTTAAGATTAATCTAAATATTACGAATTATAACTATTTTTCAAATTTCCTCCTGTGATAAAAATCATTTGTTTTTTTTTAGTTTAATACCAACCCACTCTAAAAGTAAGATGATATCAAAGAGAGTATTCAAGCAAAGATCGAGCTGCGATTATCTAGTTCTTGGTGCATTAAATGAGAAACAAAACTTTGCCGAAAGACGCAATTACGTTAGCTGAAAAAAATTAAGACCAACAGAATGGCAGTGTCAGGAATTTGGAAACGCGTTTCCGAAAATATTTGCCCATGTGAATTTGAAACTAATGTTAATTCTTTGGAAAAAAATTGTGAATGTAAGTGCAAAGATTATCGAGAAAAACCTGAAAAATATTAGACATATCCTCTTAGCAGAAGAGGCACCACAGAATGTTTAAAAATAGCTTTTGATAATATTTCTCCAGAAATACTGAATAATAACTTTTTGTAATTTCAGCAAGTTATGTTAGAAGCCATGAAGAACGATCGCTGCAATAACTTTAAGCTCACTCGTATAGGTAAAGCAAACTTTCATAGTCAATCGATCCTACCTACGAGTTTAAAACGTAGGAATGAAATCATTGAAGCTTCAGAAGCTATCTGAACACTCAACATAAAAACTGAGACTAATATTTTTAATTTTTTTTGCTAAATTTAGTCTAGTATTTTGGTAATAAATGTTGCATTCCATATTTATTTGCTTGGCAACTATTATTATGGATGATAGGGTGAGATTCAGAAAAGTTTTCAGACTGTGGAAAAACGAAAAATTATATAAAAATAGAAGACTCATAGTCTAAAATGAAAAATAGAATAATATATCAAATATAAATTTAAAAAGGGAATATGCATAAAATTGTGAAAATTAAAATAAAATTGAATCAATTAATTCAATTTAATTAAATCGCTACCAAGACATTAAGACTTCAATAATCCAATATCCTAATCTGAAATTTCTAAACTTTTGTTTATATGTATATTGACAAAAAAAAGAGTTCAAACTAAAATCTTCGCACCATTTTAGGTGTAAAGGGGTTTATTTAAGCATTTTATCCTGCAATAAGGTTTTGAATATGAAAAATATTCTAAAAGTCTTAGGAAAGGGAGGAAGTTTACCTAAACATCTACAAATTACTTTCGCCAGAATTTGAAAAATATAGTAAGCATTATTGAAATTTGGATTAGCAAAGCATGCTAAGGGCAGTTTTAAATTTGATTAAACAGCAGAGCAAAAGCCAAGATTTTGAAAGTAATAAAAAGTACAAAAATTCGCATTTTATCATAAGGTATGTTATGTATTACCATGGCTATAATCTTTTTGTTAAACCACCTTGCTGCATTTACAGTTAAGCATGCATTTAAACTGTTTTATGCAAAAAGTTAAAACCATTTAGTCCTGAACAAGAAAACAATGATGGTAATCAAATGTAAAAACATGAGCCAGCATAAATCTCTAGTAACGCCGATGAATTACCAGCATCACAAAATAATTCACGAGATGAAAAAATTACTGACATCGATCTACGATTTTCTTTTGTACGAACGTAGATCTATAATCCATATTGGTAAGAAGAGAATCAGGTGATAACACATGATAACTTTCTTTTCTCTACCTATCAGGCGAGTAACATGATATTGCGTTTTGTGCCCCGGTAATAGATTTTGCTTTATCTATCTTTGTGCCAATTTGTTTCGTAAATCAGCGTATTCCGTTCTGTTAATATAAGAAAGAATATAAATCTAATATTAACTTAATTGAAAGCAATCAACACATTATACGAAAATGTGACTTTATGTAAAGTAGAGAAGTAGGGATATACCTTTTTATCTGTTGTTCTATATATCGAAGGAAATATGTCCAGGTTATTAGAAAATCTGAAAACAAATTACTAATGCTCTGAACACTTTTAACTAAATTCGTTTACTGTAGGCTTTCCAAAAGCAGATACGTTTATTGTAGGCTTATTTTGTAAGTCGTAATAGTTTTCTTAGGCAAAGCATCATCTATCTAATAATAAACGTTTTTGCTTAATTAATTCTGCATCAGGTATCTTCTAATTTTATTTCAGCTAAGTGCTTTTATCTTAGAAGGTTTTAAAAATATTTTACAGATATATACTATAATCTATTACAGGCTTTAAAACTGATAATTAACATTTTTCTTTCTAGAGTTTAGATATTTGGTTCAGTATATTGCTATATAGGAAAATAAGTGCGTTTCAGTTTCGTAATTTTTTAATAGGGGAAGAAGAATTAACTTAACGACTTTGAATTTGCAGGCAGTGTGACAAAAAGGATTTTAATGAATTTAGACTAAAATTATTAATTTTGGAAATGCTATATTTCTCAGAAGACAAAATACAATACAATTTAATTCAGATTGTGCTCTGAAAAATTAAATTTATTTTAAGTGAAAGTACCAGTAAACATGCAAGTAAAATATGATAATAAGAGTGACGTCATGTGTGTAGGGTTCTAATTGACTTATATTAACTCAAAATATAAGCTATTACACAGATCTGTTAAGCAAACCTATTATACCATATTGACAAGAGAATAATCGCTTCGTCTGGAATAATACAGTGAAATCTTAAGAAGTTTTAAGTGTCCTTTTAATTTAAGCTTGAACTGAAAAGAAAGTATAACTGGTAAAAATATTTAAAACTTCTCCATTTAAGGTTTTAAAATAACTTTTTTGGTGGCGGAGGACATGGGCACTGTTCCTATACAATAACGGCTAACTAGTTTAGCGTCGCATCCACCATTATCTAAAGTACCTCAAAGCAACCAACATTGATACTGATACATTAATTTGCAGCTTTAATTGTAACGCAAGATACTGACGTTATCTAAGTTTTGTGATATACCTAACAGAGAATAATTGTCAAAAGAGTATCTAATTGGAGCTGCTGGAAGGACCTAACTCGTAAGGCAGATTTCTGTCAACAGTTCGAAGAATTTGGTCATAATATTTGTAATATTGCTTCTTAGATGTCCCTGCTTGATCATATATTTTCAGAATGCTTGCAAATTTATAGTTGACATTCGGAGGTGTATTTATTGAGTTAGTGGGCATTCAATACGGTAATGGTCCTGTGTCACCGCAGTAGCATGATAAATGACTAGAAAATGACTAGAGGTAGAATAATAACAGGCAGAACTGACCGGAGGAAAGTAAAAATGCAAGCGTCGCTGCCAAAATCTCTACACTCTTAGCATTATGAACTATGTTCCGAATTTTCTACTCTTCTATAAATATAAATGACATTTTTTAAAAGTTCTTGACTAAGGACTACGGTTATTTACATCGGATATTGAGCCAAAAGTAATTCAAAGCACACTGCAAAAATAAATAAATAACTAAGAAAATATAAAATAAAAAAAGAGGACAGTTGTATATTCCTCTTCTGCTGGGTCGGTTGACGAAATTCAAATTGCGTTTTTCATGTCTCGAAAGCGCGACTTAAGATATACACAGTCCAGTCACATTAATGTGACCATCTGTCAAAAGCCAGAATAACCACCTTTCGCAGAGCGGACTGCTGCGAGACGTGCAGGAAGAGAGTCACATAGGTCCCTGAAGGTGTTCTCTGGGATGTTGAGCCATGCCGACTCTAATGCCGTGGCCAGCTGCGCTAGATTACGCGGTTGAGGATCCATGGCACGAACAACTCGATCGAGATGGTCCCACAGATGCTCGATTGGGTTTAAGTCAGGTGAGTTTGCTGGCCAGGGGAGGACGGTAAACTCATCCTGGTGCTCTTCGAACCACGCACGTACACTGGCAGCTGTATGGCACCTCGCATTGTCCTGCTGGAAGATGCCATCATCCTGAGGAAAAACAATGCGCATGTAGGGGTGAACATGGTCCGCAAGGACAGATGCGTACTTGTATTGATCCATTGTGCCTTCCACAATGATCAGTGAACCTAGAGAATGCCAGGAAAACATTCCCCAGACCATAATGCTCCCGCCTCCAGCTTGGACCGTTCCGGCAATGGTTGCAGGGTGGTTCCTTTCAGAGGTTTCACGCCTTATACGCCAACGTCCATCTGTCCGATGGAGCATAAAACGCGATTCATCCGAAAACGCAACCTGTCGCCACTCAGTGGACGTCCAGCTGCTGTACTGGCGTGCAAATTCTAGCCTTCGCCGTCGATGAACAGCAGTCAGCATAGGTGCACGAACCAGGCGTCTGCTTCGGAGGCCCAGACGCAGCAATGTTCGCTGAATAGTACTTTGGGAGACACTTTTGGTAGCCCCTTGGTTCATTTTGGTGGTCAGTTGCTCAACGGTAGCCCGTCTATCTGCCCGAACGCATCTCCGCAACCGTCGTTCGCCTCTGTCATCTATGGCCCGTGGTGCACCACATTTGCCACGTCGCTGATTTTGGACAGTCCCATTTTGCCATGCACGGTACACTTTTACCACGGCGGCACGCGAACAGTTCACAAACTCAGCCGTTTCGGAAATGCTTCCACCCTTGGCCCGAAAGCCAATGATCATGCCCTTTTGGAAGTCGGATAAATCGCTTCGTTTCTGCATTACGCCAACGATTGAAATGTTTTCCGAAGCCCTCGCACACCCTTTATATACGCTCAACTGCACTGTGCTGCCACCTGCCTTCTGTGATTGGTTATTTAACTCTGACATGGAAAGTACGTGGTGGTCACATTAATGTGACTGGACTGTGTATATCAGATTTACATACAGGGTGTTTATAAAGTCTCGGACCCATTTTGATGTTAAATAACTCATAATGAAGATATAAACAAACTTATGGCATTGATTGATGGAATAACTTATATATTTTCCTTTTCAAGCTTCAATATCTTTACTTTTGTAAATATCGCCGGCGCGCGTGGTTAATTTCGGATGATTTCATTTTCTAGTCTAAATATCTGTACTTTTCTAAATATCGTCTGCTTATTAATTGCATTTTTCATATGGGGATCTGAAAACCCCCATGAATACCGTGAAGCACAATGGGATTTTCCAAAGGTTAATGTGTGGTGTGGAATAATGCACGACCGAGTCACTAGGCCTTTCTTTTTTACAGAAAAGACGGTCTCATCAGTCATATACTTAGACATGTTGGAAAACTTCGTATTTCCACAACTAGAAGAGCTTCAGCCACATGTCTTTTTGCAAAAAGGTGGTGCACCACCTCATTGGAGTACCATCGTTCGTAGTTCTTTGAATGACCATTTTACAGGAAGAAGGATTGGGCGAGGAGGTCCAATTCCTTGGCCACCCAGATCAGGATATAACGCCACTGGACTTTTTCTTTTGGGGATTTGTAAAGGACAACGTTTACAGGGAGGAGAGTGTCGAACATTGATGACCTGAAAGCCAGAATTACAACCGCAATAGCCTCTGTGGATGCCGACATGCTTGGCGGTACCTGGCGTGAAATTGAATATCGACTTGATATTCTCCGTGCGACGAAGGGGGCACACGTGGAAGTTCATTGACAGGAGTCATGAAACGTTTTGAGTCTATCTAACCATTTATGCTAGTAATTTTAATCTATCTTTGTTATTTTATGAGTTATTAAACATCAAAATGGGTGCGAGACTCTATAAACACCCTGTATAGCATTGTCCTAACATAGGTATTTTGACACAAAATCGGATTTTTTTTTTGAGATAACACACCCATTTTTTCCCATATTTCAAATCTACGGCACAAATTATGCCTAGGCATTAAATGTCGTAAATTTTGGTGAGAAATTTACGGAGAAATTTAAAAATATATCTTGGCGAATTTATTTCAGCTTGTGCCAAGGATAATTAATTCACTTGACGAACTTCTTAATGTATAACAACCTATTTTCCTTACCTTTCTTTCATTGTCCAGGCACCGATAAAAAGCCATCGTTCATACTTCCAAATAATTTTAACAGAGTGCGTCACATTTTCGTTATTATCGCTTGTAATAAATACGTCAAATTTTCAAACGAGCCAAAATGTAAATTCATGTACATCTTAGGAAATTTTCAATAAAAAACTCTTAATTTTTTGCAGGTTTGCTTAGAAATATATCAACCTTAAGATGATGGTAAAACGTTTATAGGTTATAATTAGTTCAAATTGGATTTGTCTCTGAAGGACAATTGCTTTCGTTTTGCGATTCTGCGCTGAATCACTATAAACGGCTGTATCACTTATCAGATTTTTGCTACCAAACGTTATCGACTTGTATTATATTTAAAGAAATTAAATACCGAAGAATCTGCATAAATGTATTCATACTTCTCCAAATGTGATAAAGCAACGCTACCTAGAGCCATCCAATTTTGAATAACGTGCGTTTCCACACGAATGTGCGCATCTGGGAGCCCAAATTTGGAATTTTGAATTTGTTTTATTATCTATTTCATATTTTATAAAACTTAAACGAGTTTTCCATGAACAAACTCAACGATTTAAAAGCGAGCAATGGCAACACTCTACGAAAAAAAAACTTCTCATCTCCAGTGCGCAGAGCTGTATATTGAAAATTCTAAAGATATGCTTATTTTAAATTATTTTGCAATATTGCTGTTAAACTGAATTTTATGGGTTAAGTGCGAAGAACATGGTATATAATAAATAAAGGTAACTCACGAAGCCTTAAAAACACGTCCCTTTGGACGTAATTTAAAATCTGAAACCTTTCAGGTTTTTTTTCCTCAATGTAGCAGTTAAAAACGAATCTTAAGAGGGTTGTTAAGTAACCATTTAATAAGTTGGCTAATCTGATTCATTATTGCTTGGTACTTTACATTGCTTCTTGCATATTAAGCCGCAGAAACACATTAGCTTATATTAATTATTATGAATTCATTGTAAATTTGTTTGTTTCCTTTGAAAAGACAATTAATTTCCGTTTAACGGCAAAATTGATTAATGTTGTCTTAAAATCATCGTTTTTTATCGTTTTCAATAATTTACGTTACAATAATTACAGACAATACTAAAAAATGCTTTTACTACACAGCCATCTAAGTTCACTTTTTATTAAGTTTCATAATTTACTTTCATTTCTTACGAGATAATCCAAAAACTGCTTTAATAAATTTACACACACACACACATACCTATATACATGAATACCATCTCTGAAAAATGTATATAAATATATATACTTCAAATAAGGCACAAAGAACTAAAGCTTTGGATTTTTGTTTATTTTGACTATATTTTAAATAGCGCATATTTATCTTTTATAATGAGATTGGTCTTCAATCTTGCGAAATATTAAGGAAGGTTTATCAAAAGTAGAGTACGAATTTCCTCTAAATGTCACCACAAGCTAGGAATTAAAATCCTTATTGAAGCCTAATGTTTGATAGGGATTTTAATTTCATTAACCTGAAGTTCTGCAGATTCGTTACTGGGCATTGATATTGAATATAATCTTCGTTGCATTTGCACATATGTTCTTTATAAGTGTATAAGAAACAGACTGCATGAGATGGAAGTTAATAACGAAATTCCTTTGGGGATTACTAATTTCAAAGTATTTGTGTTCAAACAAACTTGGAATTTCGTAATTATATCGTATTCGGGCCAATTCACCAGTCGAACAAGTTAATTTATTCTGGAAATTAGAAATTCTACACGTTGACATATTTCATTTGAATGATCTCCATATAATTAACATTTATCACAACAACTTGAATTACAAGAGTATCGAATTTCATCCAAATTATGTTTATAGCTATCTTTTCTTTTCACTAAAATTTACATTCAACATCAGAAGAGATATTTTCACTTCGTGTTCATAACCAACAGAAAATTTAATTCTAAAATAAACCTGTTGATAAACTTTACTTCAGATTTACACGTAAAAAATGCAACTGCTTACTATATTTTATAGGACATGTTTTATTTACAAAACGTAATTACGTTAATGAAATACGCTACCTGACATGTCATAAACTTAAAATGGGTAATATATGCCAATTTTTTTATAATTATCTTGACTGTTAAGCTAATGTTAGATAATAATATTCAACCGTATAAGTTAAAGACAGTTTAACTAAACATCTCGACATAATAAATTGGATCTATTCCTAAAAAATACTAAACGTGTACCAATAACTTTAAAAGAAACTTAACACAGTTTATAATAGTTCTTTTATTAATAATATTTGTTCATAATGTCGCAGAGAACTTGAATACCTTCCCTTTTGGCAGCGTATTTCGAACTACATCTGTTGAAGTAGGTTCATATTAAACTTAAAAATCAAAGTCACTCCTGTGAACCGGGTCACCAGAGCATCTGTGATATTTAAGACGAAGCGAATTATCGCTCCCTTTTAAATATCATGAAAACAAAACTTGCAAGCGTAAACACTTTCTATAATGTGAACAAACAAATTCTAAAATAAGACTGTAGAGACATTAGGTTATTTGGAATCAAGAGAGAAGGCGGGAGAAATACCTTATATACTCCCTCTTTTAAAGGGCGACTGGGGATTAGGGAAACCAATGGCCAGATCCCGGTGGTAAGGAATCATCATCCACTACCTTTTTTTATTTCGGTTGCCACTTTAGATTTATTAGTTTATTTTCGATATCAGGAAGCTAAAGAAATGAGCAATGCCCTTGCCGGGAATCGAGCCACGGACCTCTGGAATACGCGTTCAGCATGTTGACCACTACAGGAAGTTATGCGAAGAAGGCGGAAGAAATACCTTATAAGACTAAAGGAAGAAAAGTATGTAATGATATTCATGCTCTCGCTGAGCATCGTAGGTTACAAGATATTCATTTTTGTCTTTTTAGCCTTATTATTAAGCATGCCTTCTTCTTTACATCTTTTAACCAAAAGGGGCAATTTGCCCAGAAGGGCTAAAAATTTTGTTTTGGAATTTTGCGTTTGTTCAGTCTAAACGGCGTTTCAGTTTTCAAATTGTTGCAGCGAAATATTAGGGCCCTGAATTACATTTAAAGAAATTAAACAATGAAGAATGTGCATAAATGTATGTATGTTTCTTACATTGTGAAAAACAACGGTTGTAGATTCATTAGGTTATTTCGATTCATTAGGTTTATTAGATTTTTTAGGTTCATTTATAGATTCATTAGGTAGAGTCATTAGGTATTCGAGACTTGTAAAATGAAGAATGCCTTAGCCGGGAATCAAACCTCGGACTTCTAGAATACGCACCGAGCCTGCTGACCATTACACCACGAAGGCATGCTAAAAGAAAGGGAGAAATATGTTATACGGTACTAGAGACCTCGATCTTTGAATAACTCGAATATGGGCATCTGGAAGCTCAAATTTGGAATTTGTTTCATTATCTGTTTCATATTTTGTAAATCTTTAGCGAATCTTTGATTAACAAACACAACGATTTCAAAGCGAGCAATGGCAACGCTGTACCGGAAAAAAAATTTTTGCCAGCGCTCGAGATTATGTATCGGACATTTTAAAGATATGCTCTTTTAAAATTATTTTGTGGTACGGCTTTTGAATTGAGTTTTAAGGTGTAAGTACGAAGAACATGATATTTAATAAATAAAGGCAACACACAAAACATTACAAAAACGCTAATGTTCAAAAATTAGACAAAAACGCTAATGTTCAAAAATTAGACTTACTTGAGGGTACTAAAAATTTTTTTTATTTTGATGCCTTTGTTTTCCCATAGTGAGAGGAACATACATACATACATACAGCTTCTTTATTACTTATATTTGTTTTAATAATACATCGCAACAGCTTTTGGTGAAGACAGTTTAAAAAATTATTCGGACACAAAAGTAAGACGGACAAAAAGTAACAATATGAACAGTGCAGCAATGCATGCTCTTTTTAATAAGTTCTTATGAGTTCACACAAATTATAACACAAGCCAGTAAGTGATATATTAAATACTTTGGAACATGTAAAATCATAATAGAAAGCATTTAAGAAATGAATTTACTATAAACTTGAAACCAAACGTCCTTTATAAACATTAGGACGTTAAGAATTTCAGTCAGATATACAAATCTATTCTAAAGACCCAAGAGCTCGTTAACCTATCTAGAAGGAGTTCTTTAGGGATTCTGTAAAATCTGAACGAGGTGAGAATTTTCACTGCTGGGGAAGAACTCGTCCATGGCACTTGACGAAATCCTTGACGGTCGGAAAAGCGGAATTTTGACCTCAAATGAAAATAATTTGTTCGTATTTTTTTTAATTTTCTTCTTAAGTATTCTGATATTTTTGACGTTTTTAAATATGTACCAAAATGACAATGTAATTAATTCCTTTCTATTGTTTTAAATAAATATTTTTCTTTATATAATTTTTCTTCAATACTTACATAATTAAAAC
>KK120805.1:527416-636285 GCA_000611955.2 Stegodyphus mimosarum
TCCTTGGGGTAGCACTGTTTTGACGCCATTTCATTATGTTTCCTTTTTAATTTCGTGTCAGGTGCTATTCAACAGCCTGTTAGAACAGAAGTGAGGCTAGCGCTTCCCAAAATATTAATATCCCAAATGAGTTTCATATTTCTTGACTGAATGCTTTAGTGTGTTCTTCGCCTTTTTCTGTGTCATATAGCGCTCGTCATTTCATTTGCGATTCTAGTAAGCATTATGGGCAAAAGCATCCCTTAATCTTGTAAGAAAATCAAGACAAATTAAATGTTTTTCAAATGATGAAAATCGATCAGAAGATGAAAAAATAGCAAAAGATGGTACAGTGGGGAAAAAGAAATTGATTCAACAAATTCACGCGGAAGCTTTCCACTTCAAAATGTTTTGCGCTAATCTTGTGAAGAATGTGGGTTAATCTTGTGAAGAGAAAAGTAATTGGTAGGAAGATACGTAGGGCATGGAAACGTGCATTAGAGATAAAATATTGCTTCAATACAACCATGAACAGAAACTGAGATAAGTCGAAAACCCTAAATTGGAGCTTGTCGCTTAACAAGCTAGGAATGGTTTCGCTCTAATATATCAACCTGGCGTGTTCGCTGGAAAAACGAATTTCTATTTTTAAGATTTTGCGCTAAATCCTGAAGCCCATAATTATTTAGTAAAATAATTCCTAAGGACAGATTCTTGCAAATAATGAAATATTCTCACTCTGCGTGAAGTCAATTAGATCGCAAGACTATACAGTGATTCATTTACTTTTACTTTAAAGGTATGGCATACTTTTATTAAGAATTGTTTATTGTGTTTCAGAACAAAAGGAAATATTGTAGTTGCTGAAGAGTAGTTTCCTACAAAGAGTACATGCCACTTCATTCAGTATATTCTGCGGAACCCGAGAAATTCTGCATAAAATGTTGACTTTTAGTTGACGTGAGAAAGGAAATACTTCATAGATGGATATATTTATTTCGGTAAAGAAGAAAACGGATAAGCAGATAACTTGAAGAACCGTTTTGGGACTTTGTCGTTTAATTGCTGAATAATCCTTTTTAAAACACCAGAAGATATGTTACTACGGACAATTTTTAATTTCATTGAATTCGATAAAACAATTCAGGAATAAAGAAATGGGCTATGGTGGAAAAAAATTATCCCTTTGGCCATTCAAAGTTATTGAAAGATGTCCTCTAAGAAAATTATCCAGCAAGATAATATATCTGTCACATACTATCGGGGTACAAGGAACAAAACTGTCTTCCTCATGAGTTCTTTCCATCTAAATCTGGACGTCAAATGACAGAAAAAAAAACGCACCTGAAGTTAAGAGGGTTTACAATGCAATCAAATATTGAATAGATATTTTAGATCAAATGGCTAGAAAATATTCCGTCTAGTATAAAAATTGGCTTTGGAAGCAGGTGTGAGTTTTCTATGATAAATGCATAAATCATCTATAAGATAAGTGTTCTTATACTTCTATAAGTATTATATGGCAATCGATTCATTATAGGTACGTTAGTCGTAATGATTTTATTTTAGATGTAGATGAACAGCTGCAAAAAATTGCATTTACTCAAAGAAGAATCCTCTTGCTCCCATTAAAAGTAAACAGTGCTGTTTATTCTCTGAATAAGCTTAAATAATGTCAAATTGGGCAATGTAAGATAAAGGAAAATTTTATTTTTTATGAAAGATGCAATAAATATTTGTGTGGGAATTGTAAAGAAAGAATCAATAAATTAATCATTTATGTAAATTGAAAACACCGATAATTTGAGTTTTTTTTTCATTTTTAATATTCTGTACACTCATAATTTAGTTTAAATCATAGGTTCCCAACGTGGGCGATAACGCCCCCTTGTGGGCGTTTCAGGCTTTCAGGGGGGCGGTAAAAAACCCAAAGAAAATTAGGGGGCGTTGATATGGCACAGAGGGGCGTTGGAAGATTAGCCAAATATAGTCTTAATCACGCTGATAATTCATTTCTATCACGTGTGCGAAAATTCACATATTTCGATATGAGACTTCACTGTTCAGAGAAAGACATAACTCTCTAGTATGTACGATTCTGGGGCTGCATGTGCTAAAACTAGCAACCTGTCTTGCCAATTTGGCGAGATGCACTCCAAAAAGTCGCAGAAAACTGTTGACTTTTGTTAATAGGGTCACCATTTTAGTGAAAGGAGAAGTAGAACCGGAGTTCATAATATCAGAAGGAAAAGCCTTCAGTGCAAAAATATATCTGTATTGTCTTTATGTACATACTTATGTTACGTCCAAAGCCCAAAGTTCGGCCAGTTTGCGTTTTGGCCAGGAGGTTTGACCAAAGTCCGAAATACTTGCAATTAATATTGTATTTTATACTTTGGCCGGCCATTTCGCGAAGTGGCTGGGAATTCTTGGCCAAAGCCTGATGTGATAATGGTAGATTGAGTCTATGGAGCAGAAAAAGACTAAGGATCACCCTTAAAGGTAGTTGACAAATTGAGTACTCAATTTGCCTCTGTATTTATACTCGATACGCAACGCATTTGCTTAAGATATAATTCGTCATTTTGAAGGGCGCAAATCACTATCATATTGTTACTATCATATTGTTACAGCATTTGCGTTCACTGAATACTTTCTACTCGTTGAACTCACAGAAGTACTCATTTTTAAATACTTCATTTTTAATAGTGTGTAAAACCATCTGCCCTTGATTTCTTTTTTCCCAAATTGGCCGGTCAAAGCCAGAAATCAACAAAATGATTGGACATTCGCCGGTAAGTTTACAGCAACGTTGGCCAAAATGCGAATTGGCCGATTTCGGGCTTTGGCCGTAACATTTACAAAAAATGTCACTGGGACTAAAAAATGCCACTTACAAGCGGCAACGATAGCGAGATCTCCAACTAAACTGTATTCTAAGAGAGTCTGTAAAAGTGCGTAGGCGACGTTGGACGCGGGAAAAAATTAGAGCACCGAAATAAGCGGCGGCGGAGTAGACAAATCGTCGCCAGTGGTTTACCCGATCAAAATTTTAGGTAGCTAAAAATAGAACAGCCCCGCAGAATGCTACAGACTCAGGCTCACACTATCTATCGTTCATCGCAGCATGTACTGCGTACGATGAAAACGGCGTTGCCTTAATATTTTGCTACTTCAACTTATATTATTTAAACCGGCAGTATCCCTTGCAGCTCCCTTAACTTGGATCAAGTATAAGTAAAGAAAAACCCATGTCGGAAGCAAAAAAGAAGAGGCGGCAGTACAGTGCGGATTATATAAAATACGGATTTATCGAAAATCCCTCAAATCCATCATCTCCATTGTGCCTTATTTGTCAAAAAACATTTTCGAATGAAGCGATGAAACCTTCTAGGCTTCAAGATCATCTTAATAAAATGCATCCGGATAAGAAAGACAGAGATATGACCTATTTTCTAGAGATAAAAAAGAAGATTGAAAATCAGCCAACTATATCAAAATTATTTTCATCAGCTTCTAAACAAGACGATGACGGACTTCGAGCTTCGTACAATATCTCATTGTTGATTGCTAAAACAGGCAAGCCACATACTATTGGGGAAGATTTAATTTTACCAGCAGTTAAAGAAGTAATAACCACCGTGCTCCATAAACCAGCTACAGATATTATCCGAAAAATTCCTTTGAGCAATAATTCTGTGCAAAGACGAATTGATGAGATGGCTGAAAACATTGAAGAATCGTTGTGCAATTATCTGCAGACTTGTCAATTTTCAATTCAGCTGGATGAGTCCACTTTACCAACCAATGAAGCATTGTTATTGTCGTACGTGAGGTTTATCAAAGATGAAAAAATATGTCAAGAAATGTTGTTTGCTACCAATTTGGAAACAGATACAAAAGGAGAAACCATATTTGATACACTGCAAAAGTTTTTTGACGAAAAGGAAATTCCTTTTAATAATATTTTGTCGGTTGCTACGGATGGCGCACCGGCTATGACAGGGCGTCACAAAGGCTTCATAGCATGCTTAAAAAATAAAGTTCCGGACGTGCTTGCTGTGCATTGCGTAATTCATCGACAGCATTTGGTTGCGAAAAATTTGAGCGAACGTCTCCATACATCACTGCAATATGTTATAAGAGCAGTTAATAAAATCAGAAGTAACTCGTTGAATGACAGATTATTTAGTCAGCTTTGCATTGCAAATGATGAAGATTTCAACCGATTGCTGCTTCACACAGAGGTGCGCTGGCTTTCAAAAGGTACTTGTTTGACTCGATTTTACAATCTGTTTGAATCTGTGATAGAGTTCCTAGGAAACAAAGACACGGAATTGCGCGACAACCTCATCGCATCAAAAAACGATATTGCGTACTTAGCAGACCTCTATAAATTGTTTAATGATGTCAATCTCCAACTTCAAGGAGAAGACTTAAACTTGATTAAGACTAAAAATAGCATTGCTGCTTTCGTGTCTAAACTGCTATTATATAAAAGAAATATAGGCAGACGTGAATTCCATACCTTCCCATGTTTATCAGCAGTATCATTCAAGCACGACGACTTGCTTGTTTACTGTCAGCACTTGGAAAACCTCTACAATGACTTCAAGGAACGATTCGAGGACATTTTAAACATGGACATACCAGACTGGGTTTTGGATCCTTTTTCCAATGTCAACACAGCAGGACCATCTCAGTTAGAAGAAGAACTGATAGAACTGACGACAAATGAGGAATTAAAAATTAAATTCAAGAATGGCTACCAAGAATTTTGGCTGCAGAAGTCGATTTCGCAATTGTATCCAAGATTATGGTCGATTGTGCAACGATTTCTGCTAGCATTCCCATCTTCATATTTAGCAGAACGTGGATTTAGTGCTGTAGCAACATTGGTAACGAAAAAGAGAAATCGGCTCCATGTTACTGAACGCGGCGATTTACGATTGTTTTTAAGTAAAATCGAGCCTGATATTAACAAGCTTCTTAAAATGCATCAAATTCAGCCTTCTCATTAGTTAAGTTAGAAATTCGATGCCTTTAAATTTTAATAAAAATACTTTTTAATAATAATTAAGTATGCCTTTTGAGTGTTCTCTGAAACTGTCAATTTATTTATTTAGAAAGCAATAGTTTATTATGGATTATTTCGTATCATCAAAACCCCTGCCTGTCCTTATAACAGGTAAGCTAAAACTTTTATTTTTCTTTTTAAATAACGAAGAAATTCAGTAGCGTTTCAATTCCAACAACATTCTATCTATTAGTATTTTTTTTATTTAATTCTTGTTTTCACCATGCATTATGTACGCTCTTATTTCTCTAGGGGGGCGGTATTGAAATATTCACTAGAAAAGGGGGCACCAGTTCGAAAAAGGTTGGGAACCTATGGTTTAAATAATAAGAAACACTATTTCTTGCTGCGACTATCTAGATTGGAAAAAAATCTGCAGCATTTTAGATTAATTTCACTGATTTATATAGTAAAAGAGAAATTGATGCGATTTAATTATGTAAAATAAAATATAAATTAAAAAAATGGTTGAAGATTTTAACCCCGTAACGAAAATAAATTATAACGTATTTTATTAAATTCTTTCAAAATGTGTTAGAATTTTTTTCAATTAAGTAAATTTTGTTCAAAATAATCGCCCGTCGTAATTACAGGTAAACTCAAAATGCTGTATTGCTGAATTTAACCACAGCCTTTTCTCCATGGTAGTAGGCAACAACAGGACGAAAATTTACCATAGAACATGGGAACACAAACCATGCTTAGTGGGTGAAAATGGCAAAAATAGACGTCGAGTAGACAGCGAGACTGCCGAAGACAGTGGTAAAAAACTTGGGGGGGGGGGTTTAGAGCACTGCTATCGAGAAGAATCGTATGCAAATTTGTTATGTGCGTGAGGAAATAAACGCAGCTAGCAAATGTTCATTAGTGGGCGTTTCATATTATTTTGCGGGCATTAAACTTCATTTGTAAACAACACATCAGCTCATGGGAGGTGGAAGGAAAGTTTTGTGTTAACATCTGGCGGAGTTTCTTAGAGATCTCCTGTTGGGACCATACCTTCTGCCCGAGAGCCTCAATGACGCAAATTGTTTTCCTACAGCACGTCATTCCGGATTTGATGTAGGAAATAACGGGCATTGTTCGCCAAGACATGTATGCATGCTGGTGCACCAGCTCATTTTATAACTGTAGTGTATAACCGCTTTTATGCTACTTATACCAGAAAGTGGATTGGAAGGAATGGATCTGTTGCTTGGTCTCCACACTTCCCCGACCTCAGTGACTTGGATTTCTTTTTCTGGGGTCGCTTCAAATTGGTTTTAAATGCCCTGACAGCACGGATCGTCGTCGCTTCAGCAGACATCGTCAGCACCCCAGGTATGCTTGAACGTGTGCGGCAGTCCTTCGTCCATCAATGTCGGCAGTGCAGTGACTTTCACAGCCGCAATTTCTTAAATTCCTGTAAATTTGTTTCGTCATCTCTTCTCTGATGTTGA
Source organism: Stegodyphus mimosarum (assembly GCA_000611955.2). Taxonomy (NCBI): domain Eukaryota; kingdom Metazoa; phylum Arthropoda; class Arachnida; order Araneae; family Eresidae; genus Stegodyphus; species Stegodyphus mimosarum. The sequence goes on from KK120805.1 coordinate 533,912, forward strand.
ACTTTGATGCGTTATACTCATGCTTTACGTCAAACAAATATTTTTCTACTAATTTTTGTCTCTTTTTTTCCATTCGAAATCATACTCTACATAATTATTTTTGCTAGTCTGTCCCACTAAACGTAGTTGGCGAACACATTCTCTACAGCAGTTTTTTATTCTCTTGATGCCTATCCCCCCCTCTGAAATTGTCAGTCGAAATCGAGAAAATCCCGTGTAATTGCATTATAATAAGAGAACATAAGGTCTAAATAAATTTTATAGTTTAATGTAATGAATTTGATATTTTCGGAAGCCAAAATTATTGCTCCCATTAATTCGCCCTTCAATTTGGATTCTTAGAAGACTTCGAAAAATATCCTGCGTGACGAATTCGTTAATAACGCTTTAAGTCCGTACTTGTTCGAAATGTAGAAAAATTAGCCCCGAGTCCAAACTCCGTGCATTCAAACAAGCAACTGAACTTAACTATCTTTTGCATTCATTATAAAAGTAAGATTTGATAAAGTTGAAACTAATTCCTAAATATCTACCAGGAATCAATAATATCTAATTTACTTGTCTTAAGTTTAAGGTTGAAATTTTTAATTTGCTCATTAAATAGAATTGATTTAAATGGCTTTTAAATTTCCATACTTTCATTCTGTTATATTATTTAGAATAGCTTATAAATGCAGTAAAGTACTCTTTTAATAGTTTTATTCCTTTTAGAATATCCTTCAAGCATATTTAGTGCTTTATAAACTTCCAGAGATCTGTATATTGGCTTCGTAAAGATTATGTACTTAACCTTTTAATTGTAAATTTAAAAAAAAATATTTTCTTTCCTCTTACTTCGTCATTTTTTTTCTTGGTGTACAACAAATAATTCTGACTCTTTCTATCAAAACGAAATTGATCCACTTCAGAAAAGATAAAGCAAAAAAAAAAAAATGGTATGAAAGGACAAGATAACACACAGATTAAAAAACAAGAAAGAGAAAAAGACATTAAACTCCTTAAGTTCCTAAAACCAAACGAGAAGCCATCTTACTTTACTATATTTAAATTTATTATTATGTAACAGCATTATTCTATCTTTTAAAAGAAGAAAGAATTAATTTCTTCTTCCTTTAAAGGAGATAATAGTAACGGCTTAAACCATGTTGTCAAGCACAATTTTCATATATAGATTTCAGAAAGAAACAAAAATACATATCTGCTAAAGTTTCATGTAGAAAAACCAGTATTTCAATTTAAATTAAAGTAAATACGCATATTTATGATAATCTTAAGAGAAATGAAAAGTAATTACCTTTTAAACATTTGTTTGCTGAATCTCCGAGTGGAAACATTTTATAAAAAAGTATTAGTTGATAATTTTCTAAAACATTCTACAGCATCCTATTTGTTTCGAGTACTAATTGAATCAAATTGCTTTTTACAAAATACCTGTTTGAGGAAATTATACATTATTGTTACAATGCAAAATGAGACGGATAGTTCTTATAACCCCTTTGATATGGAAATCACAAGAATAAAAATAAATTAGTAGTTCTAAAGTTATTAAACAATTACTTTAAATTATAGATTTAAAATTTCTCTTGATTTACAAAAGTTAGTACAGTATTTAGCAAACTTTTAATTGTATTACGGTAGAGAAAGGCTGAAGAATTACTCAACATTCTTACCTATGTATACCGAACTTGTATGAATAACAAACACTAAATACTTTTACACAATCTTGTATTAGTATGTGATCAATGAATTAAACAACCATCATAATTTAATAGCAATTTATTAATAAGACCCGAAATAAATGTAGAAATTACGTTTTGAAAATTTAACATCAGGATATGTGATTTCTAAATTTTACTGTAATGTTTATTCTGTATAAAAATCGAAGAGTTTGAAAAGCAAGAGAAATCAAGTATAATCAACCATGCAAACATAAAACATGCTACCAGAGTTTCAATGAAATCAGTTATTAATTATTTCTGATCCGTGTCTTGCTACTTAATCTGCAAAATAGAGGCGTCAGTTTTCTTATTTCTCTTAGTTGATTTTTTAAGTGTCAAATGTATATTTATTTTATTTCAGAGTCATAGAAGCTATTTAATGCAGGGGTGGTAGGTAACTACGGTAGGCTGACATAAAAGGAAAGCAAGTATAAACGTTTTCAAGGAACGAAACGCTGTTGTTCCAATTTCTATCAATATAAATCTACGAAGTCTATTGCCTTATGACATTATCTTAATATTTTACTGTAGCAATAGCACTCTGGAGGAACAAAACAGCAGCCTGGCTGTTCCAGAACCCGAGAAAAAACCGTCTCTACAGTTGAGAATAAAGGGATTGGAGTAAGTCCTAGAACCGAATACAGTGGTAGCTCGGTCGGAGATGCCGAATAGGCTGAGTAATGTCCTTGATTATGAGTATGATTCTACTTTCGGATAGCTTTATGACGATCAGTTAAACTTTCAGGTTAATATAGTGTCTGTAATTTGAAGCCCCCTTGGTGCTATGTAAGACCCGAGTTGAGGATAAGCGCCCGGTGGTCTGGTTCAGACTTAAGGATTTGAACAAAGAGTTCTTTCTAAAAAGTCTGCGCTGGGGCTTTGAGGACCACACGACGTAGCAAGGGAGTGTTCTTTAAACCCCCTTTTCAGGTTTTTCTCTTATATCTCTCTTTTGAGATTCTATGGATAATCACCGGCCCTCCCTGTTAATACAGAAGATGATCAGAGTATGCCGTCTTAGTTTCATAATTCAATGAAAATCATTTCATGTGCTACGCTTGATACTCGAGCTAGAGACCGAACATGCATAATGTTAACTTGCATCTCCGGTATCCGAAACCGGGCGCTTCGGTATGACATTCAGTGTCACTAATTATTGTCCCAACTGGGCGGCTATATTCTTTATAATTACATTTAAATCATTTCGGAGCATTTCGGGTCATCTTCAAATGAATTTAAGTTACTTTGTAACCTTTAAACATAGAATCAGAAAGAGCAATATAATTATTCAATAAGTTCCATTCTAATTTAAAATGTAAAGTGTCATTAATAAAAAAAATGGGATATAAACTTTTTAATTGAAAGTAAAAATGCTTATGTAAACGACTGTGGAGAATGTATCTAATAAATTAGCAGTTGAATAAATATGAATATGTAATACATTAATCCATTTAGAAATAAAAATCTCTCACTGTCCTAGAAGCAGAATAATTAAATTATTTATTTCTAGGTTTAGCATTCTTTTACGTGTCATATCTGTACTAATGTAGTATATACAACATAAATTAAATTTTGAATTTATTTTAGCTTCAGAGCTTAGATCATAATTGAATCTAAGGATGCATTGCTCAAATTAAAATTCTAAATTCTGTTTGAAATGTTTCTTTGTAAATGTTGTGAAAAAAAGAAATGAATGTTGAGCATATTTTAATTAAATTTCCAGAGAAATTAACTCACTCATTTAAAATGTTTTTGTTGAAATGCATATTCTCTTAAATACCTTAATTATTTTTTTCACCCAACAGCAAGTTCAATTAAAAAAATCAAAAAATAACTAAATTAAAGAAAGAAGCGAATTTAAGAAGTGTAATTTCGTTATTTTTTTAAAAGATCCTTTATTTTCATTTTACAAACAATGAAAAATATTTTTCTAATTTCTATTAAAAACTATAAAATACATATTTTTCTCAATTTCAAGTTTCAGACTGTATTTAGCTTTTCTATAGATAGCGACTTTACACCAATATTAAAACAATAATTAATAAAATAAAAAAAAATGTTTTGTAGTATGTTTTTGTAACTTTGAGCAAGTCCGACAAACAAGATGAATTATAGCAGAAATCTAAATACCTAGACTAACTCGAGAATGCAGTCCATTCGCATACTGGTAAAATCTGAATAAATCAGTCGTTAAAAATGAATATATTATTATGCAAGTGCAAGCTAGAAATCTTTTTTTTTGCTTACAGTATTGTATTTAATTTAAGACTTAATTAAATTATTATTTATTAATAAATTTAAGACTTACGGTTATAAAATAAAAGACTTTTTTAAGTAAAATATTTATATATTTATAAAAATTCTGTTAGTGTTACATTGCTATATTCGAGAACGATTTTCTCAATTTAAAAATCACATACAAAAGGGTTATATTATAAATAAAGAAAAAAATAAGGAAATAACTAAATAACCCTTTTATTACTTTAAATGTTACTTACGTTATTTTATGCTATTTTCACAGATGGCGTACTAATATCCCACGCAAATGATTTTGTTTTTACTTTGGCAAGTAAGTCGTGTCTTTCTATCTCTATTAGAAGGCCGCAGTGCATATCAGTATAATTCTGTATAACTAAATTTTGAACTCCTGCACAAATACATTCAGAAGACGATGGAAAGACAATTTTGAATCCAGTTTCGAACCTTGATATTGAGGGTATATGGATTAAAAGCTCTCATCTGTAAATCTATTTAACCTCGTTGACATGACACGTAAAGTATCATTATAATATGTTTTAAAATCTAATTTAAAGTACAGGTTTTTATTTGTTTAAATGCTTCGCTATTTAATTTTCATCTAAAAAACAAAAAAAAACTCTTTCTTTTCAAATCATGAGATTTAATATATAGTGTCATCCAAAATGCATTTTGTGATACTATTTATTAAAAACTTACGAATGTGCTTTTGATTTCAGACGAAATTGCATTCTTACCTAAGTTGAGAAGTATACAAATTTGATGATGGCTCCAGACCAACGTATTCTGAACACAGAAACTTATTAAAATATACATTCAATAAAAGAAACACACACAGAAACATTCTTGAATGTTTCCGTATTTTCAATCGTCCCTCTGAACAGGCAGCTCAAGGTTTATTAAAATACTTGGAGAGGCCAAATCTGTTCATAAGATATCGTCACAGAGAATAAAGGCTGCATATTCTTCTGAAAACATTGCAGCTGCCGTTGACAGCATCGTGAATGATCCATCGACAACAGTGTATCGGTTCAGTTTTCAAGATTTTTAAACCATTCTTAAATAATTTTGCATAAAAATTTACATTTACATGCATATAAGCTTAGTTAACGCAAGAATTAAGGAAAAGAGACCATTTGGAACTCAAACATTTTGTTAAGTTGGATATTGGAGTAAAGGGCAACAAATCTCGATGTTTCTCATCAAATTATCTTCAGCGATAAGGTCTGTTGTTTTGATATTTGCGCTGGTTCAAAATGAAATTTATACATCACATAAAGATGAAATATAATCATGTTATTGTTATTTACAGCTTACACGGTATCTCTTCCTCAGCTTTCCATTCCTCGTTTTAGCCACCTCCAACAAAGATGTGTAGCTCACTCCAACGTTCGAAAGTGGGTGATTCCGAAGTGGCAACTTTCTAAATTTCTAAAAACTCTTTCATCGTACATTGCAAGCTCCGCGAACCACCTACTCAATGCTTTTTTGCAACCAACATATATCCCCTTTGAACTTACTCGGTTAAAAAAAAAGAAATAATAGTTACAATAAATCACAGCATAGATTACAACTCCACATAAGCTTAAAAGTTTAAAAGTTACAGCTGAGGTATTCTAATATTATTCTCAAATAGTGAATGCAAATCTTTGAAACACCTCTTTTAAATATCCCATGTTTTGTCTTCTCATTTACTACTCTTCAAACAGCTACCGCTTTTCCCACTAACGAACTACAAAGTGACGTATTATATTCCTTAATGATAATTAAAGGAACTATTTTCAAATTATTCTTTCTTCGCGAACATCCACTTACATCTGTCTTGTAAATTATTTACGTAAGTATGTGACCACTTTTCGTACTGAATCGATGCAATTTTGTTACCCGTTGTTAGATGAAATGTCGGTTATCAGGTAAATTATTAAAATCTTTCTTAGGGATGTCTGTCAATGAACGATATATCAAAAATGCGCAGGTGTTATCACTTCGAGAACACCTGGATCTGTTGACACAGGAGAAATAGGACGAATATTAATACGATTTGTTAGTATAAGAAATTCTTCAAACTTAATGTTGCATTACACTCACACATCTTTAAATGGTATTTGAAAGCCTACACCTCGTCTTTCCACCGTCCTCCAAAATCGGAGGTTCGGGAAGGAATGAAATTCCATTCAATACCTTTCGTAGCTAGATGTCCCGTTAATCTCTCATTTGGTTTATAATAATACTGCAAAGTTTCCTTATTTCGTTGTGAATTCCAATAAACGTTTTAGCATTATCACTAAATAATGTAATATTTTTACCACGTCTGGAAAGGAAACTTTTCAAGGCAGCGATTAGTATTTCATATGTAAGAACTTTAACAAATTCTACATGTTCTGCATCAAGTATGAAAAAAATGAAAATGTAATTGTAAATTTTACTATAAGCACTTTGACTGACGTTTGAATCTGATAAAAAAGGACTTCAAAAATCAATACCTGTGTCGTTGAACGCCTAATTTTGTTTCATCAAATCTCCAGGGAAGGTGCTTGAAAGATGATTTGCAGAAATTGATCTGGCTTTGAAACAAGAAACAAATTCGTGCAACATTTCTGTTTAGTGCCTTATCATGAATAGGCCAAAAAACTTGCTGAAGTTTGGAATCTTACATTTCTTCTCGCCAGTGGCAATTTAAATAACGATCTGATTGAAAGATATAGCTGAAACATCTACGACATGTTTTTAAATCTCTGAAGCCATGCTATAACTCTTTATATTTTAAAACACGAGATCTTTAAAATAACTTGTCAGTCTTCTATATCTACTCCAACAGCATATGAAGAGTGTTTCAGTTCTTGTTTCAGTGCTTCCTCACAGTTTAGAATTTTTTGAAGAAAGGAAATTTCTTTTGATTTTAACCATTCTTAGTTATTCTACCAGAGTTTATGAGCAACCAAATTACCCGAATAAAGTCCCAGTGACGCAAAATTAACTGGTTCGCTTTTCCTTGACAGTGATTCCAAATTCCGAACAGTACCCTGAAGCATTATCATACTAAGCACTAATAAGTTTGCTATCGGTTAGGTTCAGACATTAGGCAAGGTAATGCAATAATTGAATTACTCCATGCATGAACAGAGTGAACTTCCACCTGTAATGCCCGTCTAAATGTTTTTGTTAAGTGCGTTAATAAAACAACAATAGAGCTCATATAATAGTGCTTTCTTGGGAATTCGAATTGAATTGCACGTTGAATTTCTTTACATGTAGTCCTTCGAGTTTTCTCAATCTCTTCCGTAACTGGATCATCCCAGGAAAGTTAAAATTTTCAAGATTCTTGAGAAATAATTACTGTTGATATGACAAATGGTGCAATAAATCTTCTCAAGTACTCTTAGTTTAAAAATCACTCATTCCATCTAGTGCTAAATGCTACATTTTCTAACTCTGGGACCACATTATATTTTTAACCAAATATTTAGTTTCTATACTTTGTCCTTTATTTTCTAACAATGTTTACACTGTAAATTCATTTTTGAAGTCGTAAATTTAGAGATATTTCTATACTGTACTCAATTATGATATCTTTTGATATTAAATATCTGTTTATTAATGTTCTAGTCAAAGGTGCAATAAAATGCATTGAAACTAGGCTTCGTGAATTCCATTTCACACATACTGAAATGAAAGAGTTAATTTCTTTTATTAAAATCTCATTGAGTCAAACCATGTTTTTCCTATTATTACCAAACTGAAGGAATATCAATGGGTAATGCCCTCAGTTCTGTACTTGCTGATATTTACATGCATATTTTTGAGGTCAAATTATTTAAGAAACTATCTTTTCGTCCCTGGATTCGTTACTTAGACGATACTTTCGCGCTTTTTGATGGCAATAAAGAAATGTAATCAGAAATTTTATCTGTCATAAAATCGATTGTTCCAACCATCCAGTTAACGTTTGAATCTGATATTCCCCTTCTTTTGCTTGATATTCTTATAATCCGAAATGAATCCGATTTAGTAGTACTGTTTACCGTAAATCTTTTCATATTCGTTTGTCCTCTCCATGCTAAATCATGTTATCCGGCTGAGCAAAAATATGGCTTCTTTTTACTACACGCTTTTGCAAAAAAATCGAAGCACCATGAAGGAAGCGGTTGTTTTTGATGAAATTGAATATGTGTATAACTCATATACAGATAATAAAATGATTAAAAAATCAAGGCCATATTACCTGTTCACGGCTTCCAAACACCCACTGAGTGTTCAATTAGTAGTTGGTCGAACCGCCCTTGGCGGCAACACATGCTTGAATTCGTCGAGCAAAGAGTAGTTCCTAATGTCCTCCTGTGACAAATTCTGCCAGGCATTCATCAGTTGTCCCTCCAGATCTGCGATATTTTGTGGTGTCCGAATCTTGCGGACTATCATGTCCAGATATGCTCGATTGGTGAAAGGTCTGGTGACCATGCTGGCCAAGGAAGAAACTCAACCGCACGGAGACATTCCAGAGATATGCGATCAGTACGCGGCCTGGTATTATTTTGTTGGAAAAGGGCCCCAAGATGATGTGCCATGAAGGGTAATGCAACTGGCCGCAGGTTGGTATAAACAATTCGTTGAGTTGTTAAAGATGTACGGAGAATGACTGAAGTTGACCTGCTGTCATAAGAAATAGCGCCCCACGCTATCACACCAGGGGTTATGGCTGTATGCCTTTTGTCAAACAAAGGCTGATTGGGACCACTGGACCTCTTCCTCTCCAGACATGAACACTGTGGTCATCTGCTTCAAGAGCGAAGCGGGATTCATCGCTGAATACTATACGATGCCAGTCTGATGGCAGCCATGATGTTCGGCTGCGATACCGCTCCAGACGACTCCGCCGATTCTGACGGGTCAAAGGCAAACGTCTTAAAGGTCTCTGTGAGCGTATCCCGCCTCAGACAAGAGCCGTGAGATGGTGGACAGTACCACGGGAGATATAGAAGTATTTGTAATGCGTTGAATAATTATACCGTTGCGGAGGTTCAGTCCTGGCAAACAATCATCCTATCTTGCCTCGCATTTGTGCTTCTTGGCCTTCCAGAGCCTTCATTTCGTCGGCAATTTCTTTGTAGCAACCATTGCTGGCAACATCTTTGCACAAGAGTGTTTGTAAGCTCCAGGTGGCGACCTATTGCCCGGTATGACCACCCAGCTTCACGCAACACTACAATGCGACCACGTTCGAAGTCGTTCGATTGTCTGTGAGGTCTTCAGTATCGTCGTAATGGCATCTTTAGTTGCTCCTTTACGCAATTACAGTGGCTGCAACAAAAAAAGATAAATTTTCCGCCTCTGTTATTGGTTTTATACTTTGCGAATTGCGCACTGGAAATGCGCGCTATGATCGCAATTCCTGTCCATTTGCCTTGAAACTTTGATCATCTGCATCTTTGATCAAGATGTTTTGGCATACCAAATTCCGTCATGATCGCAAAAGTCCTTCTTGGTGCTTCGAATTTTTTACTAAAGAGTGTATTATGTATTTCATGCTCGCAAAGTTTTCTCTTCAGAATCTCTGATTTCTAATGGACTCAGTTATTTGGAATCAGTTATCACTGACCGAGAATTTTCTTCCATGTTTTTTGATAAAACCTTTAAAATATTTTCATTCTGACATCAAAGAAGGCACTCCGCTTTTAGAAATAGCATTAATATCATTTTCGCTCTTTCATTTCATCATTCTATCTGTTACAAAATTTCACAGATTCTACAGAAGTTAAATTTTCGAGTCACCTTTCTCCCCTATGAATGAAATTTCTTGTTCGATTCTTAAAGATTCCATTTCTGATTTTAATTCTTGGGAGCAATGTAGAATAACTTAGCAATGTGGTTTGAGATATATCGGTTAAACTAAAAGCATGTTAAAGTTCCTCGTCAAGGAACAGGACCCTTAACGCATGTAACTTTTAACGCAACAAGTAAAATTCGGATACAGATCATATCTAAGGTTTGAATGACTGTTGTAATTTTAAGACAACTCTAAATAATAGACTACAGTAAGAACTAGTTTCTACGATACCCAAAAAATTACACATGATTTCTTCACAAAGCATCAAAATTTAAACTTCGGGTATTAAAGAAACGTTAATTGCAGTAAAATATGTTTTTTTTCATTTAAATTAGAACACTTATAATTAATATAAATTATATCACAGCCCATTCATATATTAATAAAATTCAAATTATTTACCTGCCTAAATCCGCAGCCCTATTTACTGTAGGAGCTTACTGTAATGCAGGAAAAGAGTTTTTCTTTCACCAAGATTACGTTAAAGAAGAGTAAAACATTTTTATCTATATAAAGCGGTACGAAAAACAGCAGTATTTCTATAAAACAAAATATATTTTCTTTATTTTTATTAACATGTAATTTTATCAAATGCATGTTTTAGGCAAAATTTGAAATGATATATTATATTATAACTGCTGTAATGCTGTAAAATTTGTATAACAAAGTGAACAGTAGACATGAAAATGAGGAAGAAAACAGACTGTCAGAACCCATGACCTCCTTGTAAAGTCCAGCAAAATTTTCATCATTCAGGAATTTAAAGACACTATTGCAGCCATATTTGAAATGAAGGACTTAGGAGAAATACATCACATTCTTTCAATTAGGATAAGCAGAAGGGTAGATGGCTCTGTGATTCTCGATCAAAATGTCAATATTAGTGAGTTCTTGGAAACAAGCAGCATGCTAGATGCTAAAGAAGCATTAACATCATTAGACACAGGTCTGAAATATACACCAGCTACTAAAGGTAACACGTTAGATGCTGAAGGAGCATTGAAAGGCTATTGAAGACTTTTGTACTTGGCAGGAGGAAAGAGGCCTGATTCAGCCTTTGCTACCACTTGCATGAGCCAGTTCAATAATTGTCCAAGCAAGGCATATTAGGTTGGCATATAACTGTCTTCATTACCTAAAACAGACCAAAGAATTAAGACTGACTTCTAAAAGACTAGAAAGGATTTGGAAGTGGTCTATGATTCCAAATGAGCTGGTGATAAGATTGACAGGCGATCGTTTAGTGGCTATGTTGTATTGCTAGCATAGCAGGTGGAGCTGTCTTGGAGCAGTAAGAAGCAACAGACAACTGCCTTGTCAACAACTCAAGCTAAGTACTTCTGAGTGTGTCATGCAGCCAAGGAAGTACTGCGTTTCCAAAACTTTTTACAAGAAATTGTGAGAGAACATTTTTTGAACTTTCCAGAAACCTGTTTGATAATCAGGGTGCCATTTCTTTAGCTAAAAACCATATTACTTCAGAGCGTAACAAACATGTTGAACTTAGGTATTTTTTCTTAAGAGAGAAAGTTGTCAAACTTTACCTACATGCCTTCCAATTCAAATGCAGCAGACATGTTGACTAAGAATGTGCAAAAGAAAACCTTCTTTAACCAAAAGTTCAGAGTTAAGACTGAGGCGAATCTGATTAAGGGGGAGTGTTGCAAAGAACTTTTAATCAGGGTTGTGGAGTCGGAATCAGAATTAGGCAGATTTTGGGGTAAAAGGAGTTGGAGCTGGGGTCACTAAAAACAAGTCGACTCCAACTCTAGTTTTTGTTGGACAGTTTGAATTTGAAATGAAATATATTATATCATTTCATATATTATAACTGCTTTTCTTTAACCCATTTACAACGAAGCGCTCGAAACTCTTGTGCATTTTGACATTGTCAGATATCCCGAACGCCTGTGTCCGTTATCTACCTGATGCCTTTCCCCATCACGTTAGTATATCATGTTAGTCCACTAATTTTAGTACATGAAGTATTGTTTTTGGGAGTTATTGAGGGAGTTATCACATGCCAATCATTCTTTTGAAGCCTCACAAAATGTAGCTCACGTTTTGAGTAACCACTTCGCTTCTTTGTTTAGCCTCAATGGTTAGCTATTGATACTAGCAATCGCAATCCTATCCGAATGGTTAATTGTACGTAGTGGATGAAACCACACAAAGTTTCCCAAGAGAGATGTAATCATTTCCTTTAAGCAGGTTGTTTAACACTGTAGCATTCTACGTGGCATGTGGGAAGGAAAGGCATTTTAACAAAAGTTACTGCAATAAGCGGAGTTTCAGATGTTTGAGATGAACGAATTTTGGTCTCTAACAATGCGAAAAAGTTAATTTGCTTTTAGAAAAAGTGCACTTATCGTGGCTAAACTCATTTGAAGACAAAAATAGAAAAGTAAGCTTATATATAATATATATAAGACCAATGAAAAATATAATTTGACATTGAAAGAAGGACAGGAGATCCATGTAAATGAAGTTACAGATATCTAGAGCTCAGTTTCTAGATATATTAGGTAATTTTGAAAGCAGGAGATGTCAGAAAGGAGCAACGCCCTCGCCAGGACTCGAACCATGGACTTCTCGAATACGCACCAAGCGTGCTGACCACTACACCCCGAAGGCATGCGAAGAAAGTGGGAGAAATACCTTACATACACTCTTTTTAAAGGGTGACTGTGGATTAGAGGATTCAGTCGCCAAATCCTGGTGGTGAAGAATCATCATTCACCGCCTTTTTCAGTTCATGCGCCTTTGTAGAGACATTACGTATTTTTTTAAACCAGGAAATGTGAGAAATGAGCAGTGCCCTCGCCGCGACCCGAACCACGGACCTCTCGAATACGCGCAGAGCGTATTGACCACTACACCACAAAGGCAAGCGAAAAAGGTAGGAGTAATGCCTTATAACGTCTATTGTATTTTATGTTTGACTAAAAAAGAATTCACATCTTTCGAAATGTATACATTATTAATCATATTAAAACAACATTTGGAATTTTAAATAAGAAAGTAAAGCTGTTAAATGCACACTCAGTCCTGAATGTCAAAACTGAAAATGCATTTAAGAGTTGCATTATTAGTAGAGCCTGTCGAAATCTAAATAGTGCGCAATATCCGCATGGGGCAAATGCAAAATTACAGATATTTCTCGGATACTGAAATTGAATAATGTAAACTTATTTACTATGAATGTTAACGTCTTATTCTTAAGCTCTTATCAGAAGAATTTTGACGCTTAACGTATTTTGTATTCTATTGAAAAATTGCTCATGTAGAATTTCAAAATGTGTGTTGAAAGTATTCTTTGCAGTTTTCGAAAATTTCGTATTAAATTTTTACCTTGAAATCAGCCCGGTTCTCACTTTGAGATATTCACTTTATTCTAATAAATCATCACCGCCATATTCGTATGAACTAGGATGTCGTTTATCACGTAAATATGCAAAACATCCGTCAGCTCCGCCTTTGTCTTGGAATAATGGACGCTTCGTTGATTCATTTAATTGAGTTTATGAAGGAAGGTGCAGTTCATGCATGTCAAATTCATTCTTAAAGAGAATTTTGTTAAGAATAAAAGTTTTCTGGGAAGTACGTTTCATTAAAGTAAAAATTTTACTCTCATTTATCTTATTTTGTTTAGTCAAAAGTGATTGACTCTAAGATAGAAAATGGAGCACGTCTAATGAAAAAGGTAAAAAAGATATGCATTACATCAGCGAAGATGCGAAAAAACTTCCTTCTTAATAAATAGTCAGTGTATGCTGTTAAAACTGTATCTTAACGAAGTGTATTCATTTTTAAAGGGAAAACAAAACTTCATCGTGAACTTAGCATAATACATTTAACATCCAATTTAGTACCCCGAGGATACTCTTTAAGTTTTAAAAGAATGGATAAGTAAAATAAAAAAAAACTAAATGCATGTGATATTTTGATTTAAAACATTAAGAATTACGAACTTAACCATTGTGGGTTATAAACCGATACACATGAAGAGTAAACTATTTTACTATACGCTAAGAGCCCACTAAAGTGTTGTATACTCCATTCCATATACGATATGAACTCGTATATTTTATGTACATTCATTTCGAATCACATTCACGTGAATAAGAAACAAAAAGCACGGCAAGCTCTAAAATCAGAAATATGCACTGAAAGATCACTTTATTCTTCACACAGCCTACTCCAGAAATATTGTACCAAAGCTGTGTTTTAGGTCCACTTTACATAAAATAGATCGAACTAATCCCATTCTATATTTAAATTAGAGTTGCCTAGTTTTTATTGCGGTAAAGTTTCTGAAATTTCCTTGTCATTATACTTAAATATTATGGAACATTAATTATCCCATGTATTACTATAACGAGACAATTTTCTTATACTATAATTGAAAAAGAAATAGTTGTGCGTCAATTAATATGTATCCTATATGTATACATATATATATATATATATATAGAAAGAGAGGGAGAGAATGAGTATACATAGTACATGGCTTCCTGTACTATATATATATATATATGCGTGTGTATGCATATGTGAGTGTGTATAATGATTTAGATGCTGATGCGGAAATATTTACTATTCACACATGAAATACAGAATAGCTTGCCGCAAAAAGGGGTCTGTTGTTGAAGAACTGTGTCCTTAGCTACTAGAGAATTGAGTACGACCAGCCACGAGCGGCAAAGTCGCTAAGCACTGGTTCTTCGGTCCGGGGTTCGAATCCTGGCTGCGTGAACGCTTTCATGATTTTCCATATGTGTAACGTGTATATGAGTCAGTTTCTCTAAGAAAGTCCTCCCCGAAGGAATCCTTTCCCCTTGAGCAGATAGCCCTCAAATGTTTTGCTGTAATTAAATAATCACCCAATTAAGAGATTCTAAAATATATTTGAAGGGAGCAAGTAGTCATAACAACTTGTAGTAGGGAAGCGGGAGAGGAAGAATCCAATTTGCCGAATGTTAGATCCACGTCAGAATGAATAGTTTCAGTTTGAAATTAGTTCTAAAGCGGCTCGTACCCAGTGGCGAAGTTTAAATAATGATTCCGAAATTGGAAATTAATATTTGTAAGTATCTGCTTCATGAGCCTTGCGCAAGAACCGTGTGAAACAACAGATTGGTTTTGAAATGACGCAGCCTCGAGCGAAATTTTATAAGCAGTTACTATTTATTGGATGGAAAGGAACAGTAACCAAATTAAAGTGGAGAGTTAAGGTAGTATTGTGAATTAAAGTTAGCATTTTGATTAACATCCTTTTTAGTATTCTTATATTTATACAAAAGAAAGAAACAGATTATATTTTGTCTGTTTTTTAATTTTGTAATTCATTAATTTCGCAGCATTTTGCGTTGTCGTCCAAATAATATCCAGCTTATAGCTGGGTTGCCTAGTGGATTAATGTCATCCTGACGAACAAAAAGGGATCAGCAGACACGCAATTACTGATACAACGTTCAAGCATTACAGGTTACGCACCGTGATGTTACATAAAATGCAACATGATGCACAAGTTCGTGCTTCGTTAGCTTCTTGCAATATTCGCAGTTTATGTTTTGTGCTTTTGGCTTGTTTCGACATTTAGCATTTGGAACAAAAAATTTATTAAATATTATTCAGTTTCCGTCCTCTGTCTCTCTGTATACATATATGTGTGTTTGTTTGTGTGTATGTGCGTGAGTGGGTGGGTGTTACTGGCATAGTAGTGAATGCGGGTATTCTACAGAGTACCTAGACATTATATAGAATGTCTGGCGTTTTCAGGTAAAGTATGAAACATGACAATTACTATATACTTTACCCAGTAATTGTATGTAATACCTAGACATTCTATCGCATGACACTCATTCCTCAAGAATCCAAATGTTATTTCGAAAAAAAATAATGAAAAAACACCTTTAGAAAATGTATTCAAAATATAAAAAGAAAAACTTAAAAATTGTCAGAAAAAAGTTATGCTTTTCTTGATAAAAAAATCAGACAAAAGTTGAGAAATTAAAATTAACTTATTTGTTGCAATCCAGTGGACTGAACAACTGCAACTAACCAGAGAGGAATTTCGTGGTCAGGAATATCTTCAGTTCTAAGCAAGTTCTTAGAATGTAAAATTAAGTGTGATCTCATATATAGTTGTCACACTCATTACATCGCCAATATACTGCACGAATTATTCCCTAGCAGTGTTTATAATGCAGAGGTGTATTTCAAATCTTTTGGTTTGTTATTTGGCATTCTATAGAACGCCTAGGCAATTTATGAAATGCATTTGCATTTTGAAACGGATTTCATGCATCTACACACTTCTTTATTAGTCAATAATTTAATACCTTAAATCACATGTGCATAGTAATTTAATAGATTTTGAATTGTCAATAGCGTAACTGTAGTGTAATGGAGTAACCAATTGTAAATAACAATAGTGTAATCGAGTAACAAACTGTAAGAATAATCGTAAGAGTAAAAAATAAAATAGCAAATACGTTCGTTCCTACGAATTGCTGCAGTGACCAATTTTTCTAAAGATAGAAAGTAATGTTCTTCAATTGCCCATCCCTCCTCTTAGGGTTTTCATTCCTTCCAGTGTATCTACATAGCTTCCATGAAGCTCTCTTTCTCAGAAGATTTGCTATTCCTTGCACACTACCGTCTTCCTTTCGCTATTCGAGTTGCTTGGATAATTTCTGAAGAAGCCTTTCTCAGCAAGAAAAGGGCGTAATGCACACTAGGGATCTTTCAAATTTGGAAAGTATTTCAGGAGTCGTGAAACCACGGGTAAACCTTAATGAAATGTGAGGTAAAATTTATTACTTCTACTAGATCAGTAAAGCTGTCGCAACCTTTCCACATGCAGATATGCTTTAGTGTTCGAATTAGTGCATCCTTAAGCAAGTCAGATAGCATTTTTGCATTTCTGTACTGTTTTGACAATAATTGACTATAATATGCTGTGCTTCAGTTACAGTATATCGAGATGGACTATCTTTTCTAATAACTCCTTGATAATCCTAGACAGAAATTACTATTGCTTCATCTATGATTGTTAAAGTTGCAATTTTTGCGATCGTGGAGAAAACAGATTTCTTCATCAGATTAAAAACAATTCCATCTCAGATTCGAAATCTCTAATCTTCCTTTAATCAGATTATTGGAACAAGAAATGTTTCATTTTTATCATAAAAGTTTCGTTTCAATAAAAGAACATCCAGCAATAAGGAATCAATCGCGCACAAAATTTTTGGTCCTCCTCTGTCTGTTATGCATACTTTTATAAAATTTAGTTGGAGGATTACCACACAAAGTTTTCATTTTAAAATACAACATTGCACATGTAGAACACAGAAATTATGAACATTTCCTGCCACGAAGAATTATCAAGAATTAATTTCAGACTTGAGATTTATGGCAACATTTTCAGACCTAAAATTTATCTATTCCAAAGTTCAAACTGGCTTATAGTGAAAGGTATATCATAATTTACATAAATATCACAAGAGAATTTTACCAGCGGCAGAGCGGTAAAGACGCTAAACACTGGTAGTTCGGTCCGAGGTTCGAATCTCGCGAACGGGCTGGGTGCATGGGCGTTTTCGTGGTCCTCCCCATGTGTAACGTGTATACGAGCCAGTTTCCCTTAGAAAGTCCTCCACGAAGGCATCCCTCCCCTTAGGCAGATAGCCCTCGTGTGCTTTGCCATAATTGAATAACCTAACCTAACCTAACCATAAGAGAATTTTTTCCTTTTATATATTACTTATACAAATAACAGAATTATTTATTCTTCAGCTGAAATATAATATTCATAATATTTAATTGCATTAGGCATCTTTCTTCTTTAGTCCATATATTAAAAATTTCTTAGAAGCATTAGTTGACTGCTTCTCTGTAAATTTTAATAAGCCCTCTAATACGGACATGTAGAATACTTTACATAAAATATTCTATAATAGGTCAAAGATGTCCCCATTTAACAAAAGGTGGATCTACGTGTCAATAATGTCAGCATAATTTTTTTTAGAAATGTAGCAGAAATATTGATGTGAATTTTTATTTTCATGACTGATCATCTCATCTATTCTACCATTTAGTTACACTTAGAATATGAAACGTCTTTATTACTTATTAAAACGATGCATAATTAAGTAAATAATTAAACTATTGAGTTCAGTTTCCCAATATGATTTGAAAAACACCTCAAATTACAGTGAATAGTTTAAAACTCAGGTACATTGTACAGGTACGTGTAGACAACAGGCCTCATGTTCGCTAGTAGGGTGTATATACAATGCCCTAAGCTGTTAGAAGCATTCGAAACCTATTTATAGTAAGCTATCTATATACAGAATTGTGGAGACGATTCCAGTGTTAATTTTGAGAAACATTAAGAGAAAACGCAACGTACAGATAGCGTGGAAAGTCTCTTAGATATCTTCGGATGCCAAACTAAAACACTGTGGCACTCACGACCGTAACCAGAGGATTTAAATGACTCATATACCATTTAAGTTGCAACAAGTTCTAACCGCAATAAGAGTATCCGGAAAAGGCAAAAAGTCTGTATATTCGTGAGATACAGAAATAAGATTATCTGGAATTCAGCTCCTTTACTACTAACGTGAATGTTTATATATTTCTAACAATGAGTTATTCTCAGCTTCTATGATGGTACTACGTGATTGAAAAAGAGGTTAACCTTAAACATACTTTTCCGTTAAGCCGTGCCATGCATTTTCATCGGTACGTATGTGCATTTTAGTTGAATTTAGCCCTTTTTGTCTTTATGCTACCTGAGTTGAACAATCGGGAACAAAAACAATAAAGGAAGGGCCTTTAAAACTATTGTTGTGCCGAATATCTGAAACAACAGACAAATCATCTTTGGTAGTGCAACACTGACTTTGATGATTCCCGATTTACAGCTTGTAAGGTTTTAGTTAAACTAACCAAGTTTTATTTTAATTTAAAACTTTCTATCTCCTCTCTGTTTCAACTTCCCGTCAGAAGAAGCGCGCGTTTTCAGCTTATGCTAATTTTTGAAGTACAGCGAAGTACTATTTAAGCCAGAGGTAGAAACCTCTTAGCGTGAGAGAGCTTTAGTCTCAGATCACGGCCACTCGGCTCAACGTTCGTCTGACCAGCTAGCAGTTTAAATTTATAAGCCATAGTGCTTACTACGTGATTGCATTGTAAAACAATTTGAAGTGCGCTAGTATTAGTATATCTTGCTACGCACCCTTTTAGGTAGAGGCCAATCTCCGCGAATCGCTCGGTGAGCAACTTTGATTTAATTTCTCTTTTTGGTTTAGCATTTAAATTTATTTGATTGTTAAGTTCGACCCAAGTGCGGTCTGTTACTTTCTGTATCTCTCCCGAGTTGGGAAGTTTGTAAATAATAGTGATTCAATAAAAGAGGATTTCAAATCCCTTCACGTGCAGTTACTATCCAGCCCAGCAGTACATCAGAACAAATCTTACGTTTCATCAGCTCACTGTTCCAGTTCAGGACTAAAAACTTGAGAAGAAACACCCTGGTAAATATTTCACAATGTTCTCCAAGAACACAGACAGAATACTCAGTCCTGATAAGCTCCTATTTAGTAAACGTACTATTGCCTGAAAGATGCAGATGAAAACTTTGATCATTTTCAAGAAGAATAAAAAATATGTCTAAAAACGAAATATAATAAAGAAGATAGATTAAGGAAGACAATATTTAGGAAGACGCATTTACAACGATCCTCCAAAGATCCACCGTAGAGGAAAAACTCGACATACGTATTTCTTTATTTTCGTTATTTAAAAAAAATACGTTTTCTTAATTTCTACAGTTTTGTTGCGTTAGTGGATTTTACTAATAACGTTTAATAACAAGGAACTGGCCTATGCTTGTCTCCTATAATAATTCCAAGTAGCCGATGGATTCTGATACATTTGGGGTAAGCAACGTTTGATCCGCAAAGCTTAATGGGCATTAATACCTGACATATTAAGTAGTGGAATCGCACGGAAATGATAAAAGGAATGCTTGATACAATAAATTACATTTTCGTTTGGAGCACCTTTGATACCCGGAATGAAAGGAGGTTGCATAGCCATTTCAGCACTACGGAAGTGAACCAGAACGAAGGACAAAAAATACTTATGACACAGAATTGAATCAAAAAAGTCTTATAACAACCAGCCAAAGAGGTAAAAATTATTCTACCAGTCTCCTGTTAAACTCACTCCTGTTAAACCATTTCGTTTTGCCACTGTAGCTAGTTACTAGCAGCAATACCCTGTGCCAGTTAAGTTAGATTGAGAGTAATGCATCTAACAACAGAGAGAACGATACCGCTGTAATACGTCTCTAATAACGATGCAAAAAACATCATTCAGAGTCATATATTTTTCACTCTGATGCGATATGGAACTCATATAAAAAATTTCGATAGAAAAATAAGTTAGTTATCTCTCATTATATCAGCAGAAATGGCACGCAATATTTTCAAATGGTCGTAAAAGCTCAAATTCCATCCAACATTCCACTTATATTCAATTTTAATTTGATAAATGCGGCAAAACATTTGTCATAATTGATCAGAAGTGAATAATGCGAGCAAGCAAACAAAAACACAAATAGACATTCTTCTTTATATATATAGAGTTTGTAAAATTTGCAAACTTTTGATTAACAAACTCCACGATTTGAAAGAGTGCAGTAGCAACACTTTTCGAAATAAAGCATTTTTGTCTCCAACTCGTGACATTGTTGCCACTCGGAAAAATGAACGCGAAAATTAGCGCTTTAAGAGTTTTTAATTAATATTCCGGCTGATTAAAGTCGTACGAAGATAGGAATAGCCGAAATGGCTTCCCACGAATTTTTGGAATCGGGAATAATGTATTTAATGTTTGACAATGCTATTTTTATTTCATCATAAATCTTAGAAGTATTTTATTAACAAACTCTAGGATTTGAAAGCGAGAAGTGGCAACAACATTCGAAATAAAGCAGATTTTCATATTCAGTGTGCGAGACTGTTGCCACTCGAAAAAAAACGATAATATTTGCCCTCATTAACTAATATCTCTGATTTTAGCTATTTTTTTTGGAAACAAGCCGACGTCGACCTTTTCCAGGACTCAGAAAAGAATTGTAGAAAGTTTGGTGACGATAGCTATAGTAGTGACTGAGTTACTAGAGGACAAACAAACAGATTTTCTTCTTTATATATATAGATGAAGCATAATTGTTTTCGAACTTATGCGATATATAATTCAACGATGAAATTATAAAAAATTTAAAAGCAGAACGTGTTTAGAATCTCCGATGAAGTGTTAAGTGCTGGCATATATTTTTCTATTTTTTTCAGTCTTTCCTCAGTCTATCACATCAAAGTACAATTTTAGTAACATGAGTTGCGAAGCATATTTTTTCTCTTTTTATTATCAACGTTTTCTGTGTTAAATGTATTTATTAAATGTCATGTTCTTTGCACTTACGCGATATAAATTCCAGTTGACTAGAAAAATCAAAAAATATTTAAAAACATTACATGTTTATAATTTCCACTACACAGCCTCTCACGCTGGAAATAAAAATGTTTCAATCCGTACAGTGTTGCCATTGCTTATTTTCAAATCGTTGAGCTTGTTAAAATTCTGTAAAGTTTTAGAAGTGAAATTTAAAATTCAAAATTTAAATTTTGGACCTCCAGATGCACATGTTCGATGGAGGACTACGTTATTCGTAATTTGATGTCTCTAGGTACCGCTAGTTTTTCACAATTTGAGAAACATGCTACATATATTCATGCAGATTCTTCATTATTTAATTTCTTTAATATAACTCTAGGTGATACTATTTTGCGGCAATAATTTAAAACGTGATACGCCGTTTATAGTGAATCGACCCAAAATGCCGTTTTGAGATTAATAGCCCTAATGGGCTAACTCTCCTTTGAGCTAAAAAAATCATATTCTTTTATCGAATTATTTCCAAGTTATTTATGTGTAAATGCAGTGATACGTCGGTATATATCATTAATCGTTTTCAGATCTTTCTACACATACAAAACATACTTTTCTAATAAGAAATATGGGGAAAATAATTAATAAAATAATAAATTAATCCATCTTTACCAAAAAATTCCATTAACTTTGTCTTTCTAACCTGATCTTTGTTTGGTAATCAATTTTATCCCGTTTGCAGTGTTAACTGATTTAATAGCACTACTGTTTTTCATAATCATAGATATCCTGGTACTCGACATATGATACGCAGAAGCCAAGTCAAGAGGACGAATGCCATATTCATACCTTTCAACGATCTTATTCTTCACCTTCATGGTGATCCTAACACTTTTCGCTGTTGCTTGACTATTTTTGTTAACTTTCTGGAAGCTCGATGTTAAGAATTTACGAAACATTTACGCACAAAATCAGTTGAAAATTCAGAGTTATAACGCGGATTGTTTTCTGAATAGTAGCAACAGGCTCTGACAACGGTGGACAGTTGTAGCATTGCCTCGAAAGGGATATACAAGTGCAGTGCCCAACAAGACTGACTCATCCGACTCAATTCGTATTCCAAATAAATGTCTCATGCCAAGTAGAAAGTTTCGCATGCAAACTGGATGCATACCAAATCGACATATTTCAAAGCTGAAGTTAATTACACAATGGTATATCCAAACTGTATTTTTTTACAATTATGTTGCACATTGTACATTATAGAGGCAAGATGGTAGATGAAGTAAATTATTACTTTAAAAGTGGTAGATGCAAGAAAAAGTTGGAAATTCGTAGTATAGAAAAAGCACAATCCAGTTAATTTGCAAAGCCTACATCTTGTTTCTGAAATGAGTCCTCAGGCTTACGACGCAATGTTTCATGTGGAATTCTCTACTACGTTTAAGCCTAAAAAAATCAGAATAAATCGGAATGATAATAGATAACAAAACTGACAAGAACATTGCCATATCAATAAAGAGTAAAATATTGCTCAATTCAAAATCTGCTCATTTTATAAGGCATCCTATATTTTCACATATCAATGCATGACAAGTCACACATGAATACGATCATAATAAATTTCGTGAAACTTTTAATTTACGAGTTTGCATGTGCAGAAAAGCTTTCAAATACTGTTTGAAAAAGTACCAAAACATCCCTATTAAATGAAAATGAAGAGCAACTTAAACTTGGTTTTCATACCTTTCGCTTTAGATTTCAGGTATCCATTTAATTTCTGCTATTAAATTTAAGAATGAGGAAAGAGACATAAATCTCTCAAAAGTATTAAGGCATTTTTCAGAGAAAACTGCAGCAGTAGTAAGAAGACAGAATTCATTTGTTTAAGGTGTGTCTTACATTTTGTTTAGAAAGTTTTTTTAAGAAAGTCTGTTTTCTTTCTTTTGAAGAAACGATAATGCAGGTTTTTTTTTCAAAAAAAATCTTAGATTATATTTCTTGAAAAAGGTGTGTATAAGACTATTAATTGATTCTCCAGTTACATTATTAAAAATGATTTTAAAGGAGAATTTCATAAAATGTTTTTTACACCTTAAAGATAGCAAAATTTATTCTGTGATTTATAATTTGTTCTGCCCAAACAAAACGATTTAAGTAAGTGTAAAATTTTTAATTAAAATATGTTTAATGCACTATAAAACTTAAGTACTTAATATAAAATGTTTCGTTTGAATATAAAATCTCTGATAGGAATGCAATTCGTTTGCTAGCAGTACTGCCTTTTTTAATTCATTTTAATGACACGAATTAGAAAATTAATTCATCTTTTGGAGTGATAATCTTGCCTTGTTACAGTTACTTTCCAATGAGTTAAAAGATTTGTTTTAGAAATATGTCAAAATTATCAGCTAGCGTTGTTTTCTATGGTGAAGCCGAAATAATATGGCTTAGAAAATGAGAAAAATAAAATGAGAATTTATATTAAATGACATTACAAATGTGATTTTTTCTTTAAATTTAAGAAACTAAAAGCAAAACAAACGGAACACTACTTATAAGAAAACCTTCATGACACGTCTTTGGAAAGAAATTGTGTTAAAAATGCAAGAACAGTGTGAATTGTTTTTAAAGTCTTATTTATTATACTTAAAATGCTAGTTTATCTTCGTTTTTATTTCTCTTTCTATACATGGTTCTCCAGTTACGATTACACGGACATTTTTCATTTCTTTGTATGCACTCATATTGTTTAAATGATTAACATTTTGAGGTAAAATTTGGCAGATCCCCCCGTGGTTCAAATCCCGGTAAGTTGATATTTTGCATAGTTGAAATTTCGTATTTTTTTCCTTTAAATAACAGATAACGCTGGGAAGTCCATTAAAAAACCAATTAGTATAGTTTTGCAAACCATAGCAACTTAAATATAAATATTAATGTATTGACAGGTTTGTAATTCATGTAACATGCATTGTTTATCCTTTTGGGGTATCTGGTGCAAAATTTACATATATCGTTTGGATATTATGGCACGCGAATGTTAATATAACATACTGCAATACTTTGCTCAATAACACATTTGCGAATAGAACATAATTTTTTTTTCGGTTGAGCAGTTGAGCCATTCGCAATAGCAGCTCTTTCCAACAGGAATTTGTAACTTGTCTTTAACACATAACAGTCAGCATTCTTAGGATACGAATTATTTGAGCAAAATAATTGAAACGCTTTCAGGAGAAAGTACAGAAAAGAGTAAAATTCCCTTCTCTTTTTTTTTAGATAGAAGTGCATTTAATCCTGCTTCAGTAACTGCTAACCTGTTAGCTGTTTATTCATTCTCATCGTATGTAAACCGTTGTATGTAAACCGAAACTAATACATTAGCGTATTTTTGCCGCTAATCTTTTAACGCCAGGCTCTGAAAGCATTAAAAATATTAGCATAATTTTACTCTTCTTCAGTAGGTTCCAACAACAGGCTTCTCTAAATTTTTAAATGGTTTCGTTCATGTAGTGATTATTTTCATTTTATTAAGAAAGACAAATCTTTGCAAACTATCTGCGAAGGTCACCCAGAAAGTTTATCTTCTAGCTCTGTCACTTTATACCACTCCGAATAAAAAACCTACTCACAGCGAAGCAAACACGAACTAACATTCCGTCGATGATTTCCCTGAGTCAGCCGCACATTCACCTTTTCTGTTTATCTACGAACGGTGTTCCTGTCTGAATAGGCAATTTTCTCCAAATATGTATGGCAACGCGAAAATCCGTAGACGTGCACAGGTTTAGAGAGCGCGTAGTGGAAACAGTTTGAACTTTAGAACTTGCTTTCAAATTGTTTGATGCGGCATAAATGCTACGGGTGAAATATCAAATAGATTCTAAATTAGATTAATTAGTTTTGATATTCTAATAAATTCCCGTGTAACACTAAAAGCGCCAGAGCAGTAATTTTGACTGATGATGATGATGATGACCGTGGATTCCTATAAAAACCTTTACCTTATGAAGTCACAAATTTTTTGGATTTTCCTAAAAAATCTCGAAAATTATTGGTACCAAATATGAATCGAATAAAATTAAAACTAACCAAGATATTATAAATTATACCTAAAAGCGTCACAAACAGTCATATTAACTGCTAGCAATACAAAAAAAAATGCACGGATGCAAAACTGGTCAATATCTTTAGAAGAGTTTGATGCTTTCATTGCTATTTTTTATGCAAGAGGAGCATACGGTTGCAATGGTATGGATTATGATCCTTTTGTGGAATAATAATTTGAATCTTCCTTTTTTTCGAGATATTATGAAATATCTATCATTAGACTTGAAGTCAACTACGACTCAGCTTTTAGAAATGTGATAGGTTTCTCACTTTTTTAGATATCTGGAACAAATTTATACAGAACTGTGCGATTTCCCATAATCCAGGAGAAAATCTAGTTGTGGATGAGCAGTTATTTCCATCCAAAGCCAGGTGTAAGTTTATACAGTATATGTCGAATAAACCAGACAAATTTGGTATCAAATTTTGTCTCCTAGTCATTGTAGTTTATGTGCGATGCTTTTCCATATCTTGGAAAAGATACATCGAGAAATGGAACTGAAGGTCTTCCTGATAATGTAATAATGCGTCTTCTAAGCCGTTATCTGAATTCAGGTAGAAAGTTTATCAGGACTGAGTATTCTGTGTGTGTTCTTGGAGAACATTGTGAAATATCTACCAGGGTGTTTCTTCTCAGGTCCTGAACTGGAACAGTGAGCTGATGAAATGTAAGCTTTGTTCTGATGTACTGCTGGGCTGGATAGTAACTGCACGTGAAGGGATTTGAAATCCTCTTTTATTAAATCACTATTAATTACACACTTCCCAACTTGGGAGAGATACAGAAAGTAAAAGACCGCACTTGGGTCGAACTTAACAATCAAGTAAATTAAATGCTAAACCTAAAATAGAAATTAAATCAAACTTTGCTTCGCAGAGCAATTCGCGGAAGTTGGCCTCTACCTGAAAGGGTGCGTAGCAAGATATACTAATACTAGCGCACTTCAAATTGTTTTACAATGCAATCACGTAGTAAGCACTATGGCTTATAAATTTAAACTGCTAGCTGGTCAGGCGAACGTTGAGCAAAGTGACCGTGGTCTGAGACAAAGCTCTCTCACGCTAAGAGGTTTCTACCTCTGGCTTAAATAGTACTTGGCTGTACTTCAAAATTAGCATAAGCTGAAAACGCGCGCTTCTTCTGACGGAAAGTTGAAACAGAGAGGAGATAGACAGATTTAAATTAAAATAAAACTTGGTTAGTTTAACTAAAACCTTACAAGTTGATTGCGAACAATTATTTTCCTCACTATCATTAGCTAAAAGACTAAAATGAAAAACACAAGTTTTGTGGGCACAGTAAGAAGACATCGAAAAGAAATTAAGCATGAAGTAAGGAAATAAATCATCAGGCTATTTGAAATAGTTTTCTAAAGAATGATGAAACTGCACTGACGGTCTGTAAGGGAAAAAGAAAAAAAATGTCCTTCTACCAAGTACCTTACATCTGAATGTCAATCCATGCGTTTCAGGTTCAGAAAAATAAGAAGAAACTTCCACAAACATTAGAGTTTTACAACAAAACCAAATGTGGAGTTGATATCCTTGACCAGATGACGCGTAAATATTCTGTTCGGACTACTTCAAGTAGATGGCCTGTGTATGGTTTCTATAATATGCTGGATTTAGAAGGAACGAATGCCTACGTTATCTACCATAAATTGAGTGATAAAAATATTGCAAGGCAGAGCTTCCCATTTCAAACGGCAGAGGATTAAGAGGGCTTTATTTAAAAAGAAGGAAAATCACAAGATTGCCTCATGAAATTTCCAGCTCTAGCAAGAGACTCTCGAAAAAAAGACATCAATGTCAGATTGGTGCAACAAAACACGTGATGTGTGTAAAAAAAATTTCATATTATGTGTGTTTGATATATACATTTTGAAATATACATTTTGAATATACATTGAAATATACATTTAATTCGTGTGCAGTCAATTTGACTGCAGTTTTGACTGCAGTTTTGACTGCAGTTAGCGCTTCTAGGTAGGGAGAAAGTTCGGTGCTTCTAGTAAACTAGATTGAATATTGATTTAGATAGATAAGCCATTGAACACCATGTAGGCACTTATAGGCGGCATTAGATTCATCGTAGAACTCGGTTAGATACGCCGTACCATTATTGTCTATTGCATAGATAATTTAAAATCCTAAGGCGTAGCAGACATAGCAATAAGAGTCGCTGTGATTCAATTAACATTTCAGGGAGTAAAATAAGTAAAACAAATAAAGGAATAACTCGAGGTAATACCGTATTTCCTCGAAGTAATCAACTTCGCCGTAAAATCAACTTCGGTGTTCTCTGTTCGTGCAGAAAATCAACAAGATCAGTCAGTTATAAGGTTTGGTTTGTTTTATTTGATTATGGCAATCCGCTCGAAGGTTTTCTACCTAAGGGTAGGGATGTCTTTGTGGAGGGCGTTCTAAGGGAAACTGGCTAGTGTGCATGTTACATATAGCAAAATCCTCGAAAATGGCCATGCACCCAGGCCATTCGTCGGGATTCGAACCCCGGACCAAACTATTAGTGCTCAATGATTTTAGCGCTTGGCCGCTGGAAGAGTTTTAAGATTTATATGTAAACCGAACTCTAGAAAAGTAATTTTGTGCTTTGCAAAAGCGTAAGGAATTTTTTAAAGAGCTGTGGAAAAATATATGATGAAAGAAATGGTGCTTTGTATCCCCCTTAACGAAAACATTCGTTTGATAAATACAGTAGACAGCCTATTAGATTACTGGCTTTCAGAAATCTATAATTTCACTTTTTGACAATTTGAAGCAAATTCGCCAGAAGAATGCCAAGGATAAAATAAATATTTGAAAATGAGGTATGAAGATAAGGCTGATAGGGCTTTCTCATTCAATACGATGTTTAACTTACGGCATACTGGACAAGTTTCTGTTAATCTCAAATTAACAGAGGTATCTCGTTCTCTCTCTCCCTTTATATATTACATCAAATGGTCCCATAAATAAACATTTCCTGAGTATTTGGTCGTAAGACATTTTAACTGTGCGACAGGTTTGGTTTACCTGGAAAAGTATACAATTTACTTCTTTTGTGCGGGTTTCACAAAAAATAACGAAGGGGTACATTTCATTTAGAAAAATTAGGTATTTAGCCCAATTGTGATACGTATAAAAGTACCAAATACATTACTGACTAAAATTTTTAATCAATAGTTGAACATAGTGCAAGTAATTCAAATATGCAAGTTTACGAAAATAAAATTTTGAAGAATAACTTTAAAATCAGAGAAACCGGAAGTTAAGAGAATGGGCATGTTAAAAGTACATGTAAAAGCTAATTGTTTTAGTTCTATAATTTGAAAGTGAGTTCCATCTTCCATGTAGAAATTTATCCACCACCAAGACTTTAATTTTATTCTATTAAATAAAGTCAGTATGTATTTTCCTGAAAACATTTTAGGAACAGTAAAATAATACATAAAGATATTAAGAAGTGTAAGTGTTTTAGCATGAGCATAAAAATAGGGAAAATAAGTACTAGTAAACAATATAATGTTATATATAAAGAAAATAAAAAATGCGAAACTAAAATGAATTGTTTTATGATAGCGAAATAGCCAGCTTACCTGCACAAGCTTTTCATGATACAAGCTTGCAGATCTAGCGAGAAATTACTGGAAATACAACGATTTCCCCTGGTGCACATTAATAGAAAATAAAAAGAAATGTCTCAGATAATCTAATAACTTAAATGCATACATTTGAAAAATTAAATATTTAATACGTATATATGCACACAGTTTTGGCTTAAGGATGGATGACAGATGACTGTTAATTCTGGTACTCTCCATCTGCTATATTATAACGAAAAGAGCTGTGTTTCCTTTTTTTGAAATTTTATATATATACATATTGATGTAATATCACGTTAAATGAATTTCGCTCATGCTGGACGCAAACTGAACAATGAATGCTTTATCGCGATAACAATGAGCAGAGAACAAAACGTATTTTCTCTTTAATCCCATAAGCCTTTTCATCTGATTAAAAGTTTCTGCTTCACTATACATGACTGTATTTGGTTAAGTCAGATATTGAATGAAAAATGTGATACATGTAAACTAGATTTTTCTAGTAGATAAAAGAAAAAAAATAATTACAATTGCATTTTCGGCTTTCATAATACATAACATTTGTTACTTTTTCCATAACAGAAAAAATGAAGAAAAATGAAGTATATTAAGATTATAATATGTAATGAGATTGTGCAAGCATATTTAGTTATACATTTAACATTGCATGTTCTAATAGTAGCTTATTTTCACAAATTACGCTTTTTATTTACTCCTGAATCAATTCCGATTTCTGTATGAATGCCAGAAAATTATGCAAAAAATAGTATGACAGTTCCTAATCTAAAAGCAGAATTATCAAATTTAGCCGGAAATAATTTAGTTACGGCACAGAAACAAAGTTGGTAGCTTCTTTGGAAACCATGCACAAATGAATTTGCATTTACCTTATAAATAATTTAATATTACGACATAAATATAAAACGTTTAATCAAAAGGTTTTTATTGTAAAATAAATTAAATATATGCAAATTAAAAAAATGCACTTTTAATGGTATTTTAGTGTTGCTTAAATTTAATTTTGGTGTTACGTAAATTAGACAAATAAATGTTATAATACTATTAGATTTTTATGTTCTTCTAAAACAAATAAATTCGAGAATTATTCAGTAATATTTCATTTCAAGATGCGAGGACAAAAGAATTTTGAGACGTTATTGTGTATGCATTGAAACATATATTTATGTAATATATCACCAAATCAGTGGCCTATTGTAAAAGAAATTAATTAGATCTATACGCTCTTAATATCAGTTTTTAATGAAACAATAAGAGACACATATTTTAACTAATAAATATTATGTAATTTAATTGGCTACAACAAGGTGTGTGAATTGATAATTTTAATAAGCAATTAGACGGAAATTCTAATTTTTCTGAAATTTTATGGAGTCTACGAAAATGAGATTTTTCTATACTTTCAGGGACTCTTAAGTTAGAATAGTTTCTTCCGTCATCAAAAGTTTAATGACCTCAATACTCACAGTCTATATAATCATTGTTTGCCTGGACGAAGGTCTTGATCTATGCGGTCTTCTTAGAAGCTGACCAGAATTTCTTTTTAGATTTTACTTCGAATAGTCAATCGGACTTTAAAATGAATAAATGAAAAAAGAAAAAAATTACTGGAGTAATTTTAATATTAAATAATCATATAACATAACATTAATATTGCTGTACTCAGTAGCAAATATTTAATTATATCGATATAGTTTTCTCCCATATATTTTTAGTTTTAAATATATTTTCCCCTAATTTGTTGTATCTTTTTAACTTCGGTCTAAAATATTGCATATGAATTTGTAAGGTGTTTCATTTTAATTAACCAATATAACCATTTAAGCAAATTACTATAACTTCTTCTTTACATATTCTTCACCAGAATGCAAATTAGGTTCTTTTATGAATTAAAGTTGAATGTTTTGAATCTTTAGATCAGAGCGTCTGGTACCCTGGTCTTGCTGTTATTTTGCTGCGTAGCCTTTTGCTGTTGATTTTAATTGATTTAATTTGGTATTTAATTTAAATTTTTGCAGTTGATTAATTTTAATTTAAAGTGGTTTCAGTGTAATATTATTTTGAATTTGATTTATTGGATAGTTTCAAGAACTTGGCTAAAAGATTTAAGGACATTTTATTTGAATTGCAAATGTGTTATATAATTTGTGATAATTATTGTTTAATTTTCTTAATAATTTCTTTTAAAAGGAAGTGAAGGAATATTTTTTATTTTTTATAAAGTTTATTTCTTTTAATTAAGCTCAATTAAGCTTCGCACTTAAAAATTTAATCGCTTTGTTAACTGAGTTTTTACTCTAATTTTCTCCCCTCAATCCTTAAGATTTACGAATCATTTGCCTCAGCTGGTATTTGGTAGGATATTTTAAAATTTTGAAGGGAAAAAAAATGTCATATAATTAGAAAGTATTAGAGAATTATTCGATAAAATAATTAATGTAACGGTGATTTTTCAGAGTTAAGAAATCTGCTAATTTTTTCGGTCCTTTCTACTTTTTTTTTTTGTTTGGAAATGACTTATCTGTTGTTCGTTGCTTAGATAGGGCTTTCAAAAAGGGGGTATTTTGTTTCTCTCAGAGTGACCTAATAAGGAATGTACAACGACTGAGGACCCCGGTACGAGGCAAGAAGTTTGTATATGTATTACCTCTGAAAGGAAGGGCCCTCTGAAAGGAAGGGCGATATTTGGATTACCCAGCTGAAACCCTTGTAAAGACGAACCTTTGGTAGACGCGCTAGCAAATGGTTGCATCAGAACATTGAAACAAGATGCGTACGTGACTTCCGAGGGGTTTAACTTACCCAGTTTCCTTCCTGCCAAACTTAGTACCCTTGGTAAAGAATTGGAGTCAGCTAACACCGGCTTCTTCTGAAATAGGTGGTTACCCTCGGGTTTCCTTGAGGGTTTGATATATCATGTCCTCGCCTGAAGAGATTGTCTTTGCCAAGCAGCAGTGCAGAGAGGAAGAACATATTGAAGAGGAGCCTAATCGAGCAGTTTGGAGGTGTTTGCCTGATAAGAATAACGATGGCGGCGACGACATGGTTCCTGGGTGAGGACAAGGTCCTCCGACTTCACTCTCCCGAATCCCTTGAATGAAAACCATAATATTCAGCTTCTCATCCTTTTTTTTCTTTCTTCAGATGTCTAATTCGGATTGCTGCCCTTCTTTCTAGACAGCTTCATGAAATGTGCAATAATAGATTAACATAGACTATGGACTGGTATGGTTTAGTTTTAAACCCCTGGTCGTCTTCTATCTGGTGCAAGCCGGTTCTTTGTCCAATAGTTGATAAAGATATGTGTATCTGATCTTTTGAGAAATGCTTCATCCTTTTAAATCGAAAAAATAAATCCTAGGATAGTGTTTAGTAAATTTTCCGGGTGCCAGAGGGATGGTGTTTCCACTTGTCTGATATTTGTCAATTTATTCTTTCAGAATACTTAATGTAAGTTATGTAAAAGTCTGAACATATTTAAAATTTTCAAACCTCTGGTGGGTATGGCCATTCCCCACTTAATTTATCAAGATGGTATTCATTTATTATTTTTAGTTCCAGCTGTTACTTCCAAAATTTTATGTATTGAAATAGTATTTGTACTAGTTGTCACCATTATCTTAGAAAGAGGAAGTTTGTAATCTTTCAATTTGTCACTCAATAAATGGTATTTTTAATTTTCTTAAAATTGTCTATCTTACGATAACTTTACACATTTATATTCTCTGTGATGTTCCTCCATGCAAACGTTATTTGCTTGATTATCACAGTAAAATTTCCATTCCTCTTTTCCCCTACAGTTTGCATCGTGAACATACCTATTAGTTGTCGAAATGGCTATTTATGCACTCAAAATAAAAATGATTTTTCGAAATAGAAAGGAAAGGAAAGGCAGTTTCTACACAAAATTTTAGATTAGTGATTAATGTGAGCTACTTTAATTAAAAGATGAGATGAGCGCATGAAAACCGATTCAATTAATTTTCCGCTATAATTCGAGAGAAAGAGAATTGCTGAAAATATTCCACAAAAATTACGTGTATATAATGAGCAGTTTAAATGCATGAGCAAGTCGCAAAGCGATGACAAAACATTGATTCCGAAGGTTCTGCATGGACTCTGCATCCACAATGACTGAAAATATTAAAATCAGCAATTATGATGTGGTGGTCCATTATATGCTGACAGAAATCGTTTTAGTTGCTTCAGAACACCCAGCAGCTCTTCCTAATTTCTTTTAAAACAATATCATTCTCTAGGAATTTGAACGTATAGCCATCTTTAATAATTTCAGCAATTCAGGAAAGCAATATTAATATCTAGTTAAGCATATCAAATACGTAATTCGGAATGGAAGATTGTTTTTCAATTCCTGTTGAATTTTTACGTTTGAATTTGCCACAATTTGTATTTCATAAAATTACTAAGATATTTTATTTCTTATATTATTTAAAATTTAACGAACAGTAACATTCTAAAAATAATCATTTTAAGGGAAAAATTTCATTCAGAAATTCAACATAATTCGAAAGGCAAATTTTAAATTTATTATTTCTCATATGAAAAATGTCCACAAACGCCATTCTTAATTCTCAAGATAAATTACATATTTATTATTTCGCGTATGAAAAGTCTTCCTTATTTCTTCGTATTTTCATTCTTAAAGTGACAAATTTTCATTTGTCTGGACTGCTGTTGAGATTTCTCGACATAACTGTTCTTGACTCTACAATGAAAAAATAGCAAATTAGGAAAAAAAAGACATAAATTAAAAATGTACTAACATCAATTGGTAGGTTAACCGTAAATGAATCTGACAGTTCTATAGCGAAAAATAGGTAAAATGTCATTAACGATGGCTAATGAACGCTAAAAGAAATATTATGTTAACTTGAATTTCTTTCCTTGTGATGCAATTCAGTTAGAAGGGAAAAAGCAAAATCTCCGGTACGTGGTGGCCTAATATTAGATTAGCATCCTCTTCGATAAAGTGAGAATACCGCTGCCGAGGAATCTGCTAATTTCGCGCAATATTTTTTATTTTTGGGAACTTGTAAGCGTTATACTAGTGAGATCAACTTATGCAATTAATGCTTTTGTGTAACTCCTTTACTTGTAAGATGTAATTAAGCACTTTTCTTCTAAACTGGTTATGGATGACATTTTTTTTCCGTTACATTAATTATATAGACCTCATCAGAGGTTTCAGCAAATTAAAGTTGCACCGCAAAATTTTAAATTTTATTTTAAGACGGTATACGGGTAAAATCAAAATGTAACCCAAAGATTGTTGCTCTGTACTCTTAATATTCTTGTTAATTTTTCAGTGTCATGCTGAATTTGATAAACATGAAATACTTCACGATATCATTGGGAGAATTTCTTACAGTGCAGTAATAGAATATTTCCTTTTTCCCATTGACAGGCATTTAACCGACTAAAGCTTGGCTCCTTTACTGCGGAAGCACCTAATAGGTGGGTCCCCTTTAACTTCTATGAAAGGAAAGACAAGTACAGGCATACCTTCTCCGGGATTAAAACCTAGGCCGTTTGGTATCGCTGGTGACAGGTGAAGGAGGACGAGGACATCTGTGTCTAACAAAGGTAAGCAGGTATATGTCCCACGCCTTCCACTGTCGAGAACCGGCAACTCCCTCCATTCCCAGGAGGTCTACCTGAAGAATGAATTTGCTTCTCTGTGAAGTCGCATGAATAAACAGAGACCTTAGATGATATTACATTAAGGCGTTAGCTGCATGAACATATAAGCATGAGCTGTTAGAATGCATTGGTGATGCTCTTCGTTGCACGTTGCCATAATTCTTAAATACATCAAATACTACATTAAATATAATCCGTCACTTAAATACATTAATACATTGGACACACGGTTAACTTACGTGGATACATTAGTTATGTACTTGAGAGCTAAATTATAGTAAAACATTTGAATACATTAAAACTAATCATGTATTAACTAATCATTTAAACGTCTATCTGTTAAAGGAAGGTATATCTTCGTGGAAAGCTTTATCACATGGTTAATGTTCTTAAATTTCTACAACAGAAAGCTTTGTATTCAAAGTGTCAAGACAATTACAGTATTATTTCATAATATTTTACATCTTATTTAAGACATGTGAATGAAATCATAATGTAGTGTCAGCATTTAAGGAAATAAATCCTGCAGGACATCTGGCTAGAGCCTCATTGAATATTCACCCTCAGAGTTTACATACGAAATTCCAAAAATCTTATGGCAATTTGCATTATAGCAATGTTTTACTTTACGTTCATTTTGGGAACGTCTCATCATCGTACATAAATCTCTGACACTGACAAACACTTATCTGCATATTAATTTACAGTCTGCACGAAAATTGAACTGACGAAATTGAATTTGTGTTTCTCATATCTCGAAAGCACGACTTAGGATATATATTAGATTCATATATAACATTGTTCCAACATAAGTGTTTTAACACAAGGTCTGACTTTTTCTGAAATAAGATACCGATTTTGTTTCGTTATTTGGATTCTACGATGCAAATTAACCGAAATAATTATTTTCGTAAAGTTTAGTGAGAAACATATCGAGAAATTTAATAATTTATTTAGGAGAACTTTTCTCAGTTTGCGGCAAGAATAATTCATTTGGTGACATTTATAATTTAGGGTAATCTATTTTGCTTTCCCTTTCATTGTGCAAGAATGTAAAAAATATTCTTGATTCATTCTTTCCAATGACTTTAAATGATAATAAATATCCCAAAACTTCAAAACGCGCCAATATGTAAATTCATCAATCCTTAGAAAATTTTGAATAAAATCCCGACGTTTTGGTAGGTATGTTTAGAAATACATCTACTTTAAAATGATGCCAAAAATTTTAGAGGTTGTAATTCAAACAGAAATTTGAAAATTTATAAAAATATTTTACAAAATACAAATTTTAAAAATAAATCAGAAAATAGATTCGAAGTGTATATGGATTATAGCTAAATTACGAGTTGTGAAAGAAGGAATCAAGTAAGTTTAAAAAAGCATTAACAAATATACACCAAATTCAATTAACACTGAGCAGCTAAAATTTCGATAGCTTTCTAAAACCTATTCGTGCGATTTTCGGAGAACTTAGCACTATCGTAGAATTGAAATACGGAAAAAATTGATATATTATTGCAAAAAAGATACGATTTTTAGTCAAAATACTTATATTTGAATAATGCTATATATTCTATGTATGTTGCGTTTCTCAGACGTGACAACGCCAGTTAAATGTCGTCAATCGACCCAGTAGACATAGAATATAAGATATAGAATATAAGATATAGAACATAGAATATAAGATATAGTCCCTTTTTTTGTGCAGAGTGTAGAAGAAAAGGAAAATAAATAAATTCTAGTTAATTTACAACTTACATAATTTTAACGCATTTTTTGCACCCGAATATTAAAATTTGAAATTATTTTTTAAAAATGGGTATCATAATTTAACTAGTCTTAAAAGAGTAACATAAAATTTCCCCTCAGATAAATACGTATAAATGTTTCCTGCCATAAAAGGACCGAAAGCACCACTTTAATTATTATTAAGAGGTATCGTTCAACATTTAGGAAATGGGTACTTAGAGACTGTAACTGCCAAAATCCACATTTCATTTCATTTATTTCTGCTGCAGGAGGAAGATCGTTCTTTTACGTTCCCTTTTTTGATGGTTCCATATATACGATTAGGACAGTTGCCCTGGATTCTTACAGTAGCTTTGAGAAGGAGAACATGGAATAAATGTCGCGTATCACATTATGTGGAACATTCTTAAATTTAAAGAGTGTCATCAGAGAGCTAAAATTACCGTCTATTATTTAATTGGTCTGTACAAGTTTCAATACGTGCATTTAATTACAGTAATAATAAAAGCTTTAATGGCAGAATACTGAATAAGTAGAAAAATGTATATACGAGGATGAAAATAAGTTAAGGAAGCACTAAAGTAATCCTATCTAAGCCGATTTACATGTCCGTTTAACCAGAAAAACAAGTTTTTGAGAAATACAGTCGCTACCAAAAGAAAAAAAAACTGGTGTGTACACCACATGACTATGGTATACGGAATACTACGTATTTTTTCCTGCATTTCATTTAAACTTATTGAATTGTATTAAATCTACTGCTTCGGTAGCTCATAAACCACAACAGAATAACAGAATTCTTTAAAATTCACTATATGTATTTACCATAGCGACACGCTGGCGCTAGGTTCACTTAAAAACGTTTGATCCCATTCAATTTATAACTCAGAATGCAAAAATATATATTATCTAAATTATCTAATCGGCGCCATATGTTCTATTCAAATACTAGAATACATTTAAAACGATGTATAAAAGAAATTAAACAAATAAAAAAGAAACAGGTTTTCACAGACCATTCAGCGCCGCTTACCTAATGCCCATGCGCTACTAGTAAAAATTCTCCTCTCTGAGACAGACTAGTGACAATATTTGCTGCTAATACGAAACACCAAATTCCTAGAATTTCATTAGAGATATATTTCTTATTCAAATAATTCAGTTCTCACTTCGCGGCAAGGCAAAAGTACATAAAAACGTAAAATATTTTCATTAAAAATTGAAAGCTAAAGAAAAATATGAAACACTTAGTTCAGCCAAAACAATTTAAAAAAAAATTTACAATTAAAATTACAGTTTCTGCTCAAAAATAAGCAATTCGACCAGCAGGCAAGAAGGCAGATTTTTAGGTGCACAAAACTAAAAGTTTCCTTGGTCCTAGTCGGCAAAAAGACATTGAAGGTGCAGAAAGAATTAATTCACTATTCTTCTAAGTTTCAAGCGGAAATAAATATGGCTGCTGTGGTGAAACATTAGGCTTAGCCGCACATAAACAGCTTTTAAATTGTTGATAATTCTACAAATATAGCATGCAGATTAACTAACATAAAAACCTTAACCGGAACATAAAAACAACATAGTTCAATCATTTTTAAAATAAAAATGCACAATTTACCAACATTTAAGAATACAAAAACTGAGCTCACTGAGACGAGTAATAGAGTGGATATATATATATATATATATCTACATACTGTTGGTGCTTCCGATTGCAACGAAGAAGGGAGGTGCACAACTACATGTTATAGCAGTTCTATATACAAAATTCCAACGGTCTGGGACTACTCGTTTCTGAGTTATGCGAGATACATACGTACATATGTACTTACGGACGCCGCAAAAAACTCTTCTGGATCCATTTTAAATCAGCTTTATATACCGTTTGGGAAAAAGTGTCATTTATTCTGTCCTTACGTCCAAATGTCATGCAAAGCCATCGTTAAATTGCATTTGATAGCAGTCAAAATGGATATTCTGGCAAAAAAATTGGTCGTGTATCATTAGGAATTGATCATCCGCGTTACTCTAATGCCACTGTCGCCACGTGAAGAGTAATGCAAAGAAACTTGCAATCATTTGCTTCGATGTGCTTCGTCCGCGAACAACTTTTGTCGGATTTGCTTGGCTTGGAAGACCCAGCCACCCACAGTCGACTGTTGTTTTGTTTCGGGCTCATACGCATATATCCAAGATTCTTTTCCTATGTAGATGTCATAAGCAACCTTTGATACACCTGGAACGCACTTTTCAAACATATCTCTGCATCAATTCGTTTGAGCGTTTGTCAGATTACGCGGGATCCAACGTAATGCTATATATTTTAAGTTGACAAACAAATATTTTTTTATGACCAAATGGGCATGTAATATTTTATTGATGCTTGCCATATAATTCCAAAGATGCCTCAATCTCAGGTATGGTCACATGACGATCTTGCTTTAGCCGTTCACGCACACCATCGATATTTTTTAGCACAACAACCGATTTTGGACGATCTTTACGGAATTCCTCCTGGAGCGAGCGAACATCGACCAGGATTGAATTTGTTATACCAGATTTTACAGTGCTGTAGAATGGTGGTTTATCGCTCTATAAAGAATTAAGTTCATCGCAGAACTCTTGTGTTGATAATCTACGTAGAAAGTTGCGAAAAATAATCTTACGAAAATATTCACGAGTCAATTCTATTTTTTGCCTAAGATAAATTTTTCAATTTACTGTGAACAAGACAAATCACGCTAAAATGGCAAAACATTCTAAATAAGTTATGTTTAAAAATAGCAAACTTTCGATCGAAATTGTCTGCGGTCGCCTAGCAGCACTTACTGTTGCCAAGACCAGAAATATAATTAGAAACCTTCGTCCCACATAGATGTTCACATTTGATAACAAAATAATAACTTTACGTTAAATTACACAGTCCAGTCACATTAATGTGACCATCTGTCAAAAGCCACAATAACCACCTTTCGCAGAGCGGACTGCTGCGAGACGTGCAGGAAGAGAGTCACATAGGTCCCTGAAGGTGTTCTCTGGGATGTTGAGCCATGCCGACTCTAATGCCGTGGCCAGCTGCGCTAGATTACGCGGTTGAGGATCCATGGCGCGAACAACTCGATCGAGATGGTCCCACAGATGCTCGATTGGGTTTAAGTCAGGTGAGTTTGCTGGCCAGGGAAGGACGGTAAACTCATCCTGGTGCTCTTCGAACCACGCACGTACACTGGCAGCTGTATGGCACCTCGCATTGTCCTGCTGGAAGATGCCATCATCCTGAGGAAAAACAATGCGCATGTAGGGGTGAACATGGTCCGCAAGGACAGATGCGTACTTGTATTGATCCATTGTGCCTTCCACAATGATCAGTGAACCTAGAGAATGCCAGGAAAACATTCCCCAGACCATAATGCTCCCGCCTCCAGCTTGGACCGTTCCGGCAATGGTTGCAGGGTGGTTCCTTTCAGAGGTTTCACGCCTTATACGCCAACGTCCATCTGTCCGATGGAGCATAAAACGCGATTCATCCGAAAACGCAACCTGTCGCCACTCAGTGGACGTCCAGCTGCTGTACTGGCGTGCAAATTCTAGCCTTCGCCGTCGATGAACAGCAGTCAGCATAGGTGCACGAACCAGGCGTCTGCTTCGGAGGCCCAGACGCAGCAATGTTCGCTGAATAGTACTTT
The DNA here is from genome assembly GCA_000611955.2 of Stegodyphus mimosarum. Taxonomy (NCBI): domain Eukaryota; kingdom Metazoa; phylum Arthropoda; class Arachnida; order Araneae; family Eresidae; genus Stegodyphus; species Stegodyphus mimosarum. The sequence goes on from KK120805.1 coordinate 574,005, forward strand.
GGGAGACACTTTTGGTAGCCCCTTGGTTCATTTTGGTGGTCAGTTGCTCAACGGTAGCCCGTCTATCTGCCCGAACGCATCTCCGCAACCGTCGTTCGCCTCTGTCATCTATGGCCCGTGGTGCACCACATTTGCCACGTCGCTGATTTTGGACAGTCCCATTTTGCCATGCACGGTACACTTTTACCACGGCGGCACGCGAACAGTTCACAAACTCAGCCGTTTCGGAAATGCTTCCACCCTTGGCCGGAAAGCCAATGATCATGCCCTTTTGGAAGTCGGATAAATCGCTTCGTTTCTGCATTACGCCAACGATTGAAATATTTTCCGAAGCCCTCACACACCCTTTATATACGCTCAACTGCACTGTGCTGCCACCTGCCTTCTGTGATTGGTTATTTAACTCTGACATGGAAAGTACGTGGTGGTCACATTAATGTGACTGGACTGTGTATAATACTTTAAATAAAAAAAATCTAAAAGGATTCAGATTTTAGATTACGTCCAAAGGGATCTTGCTTAATAATATAATAACTTGCCGAACGCAACAAACATTAAACTAAACCCAATACGAACACAAAAACCAACCCAATATAATTCCAATAGTCAACCCAATACAATTCCATTAATCCATGCAGTACAGACCCAATAACCAACACAGTACAAATCCAAAAATTCTAATAGCCAACCCAATGCAACTTCAATTACCAACAAAGAAACATAAGCACTAAATTGAAAAGTGAATCGGACATTTTTGTGAAACGACGCAAAACGCCCAAACGAAATTAATAGTCCTTCGGGACTACATCCCTTTGGACTAATAAATTTTTAACTTTACGTTAAAATAATACTTTAACTACTCTGGTATATCCAATGTATGCAAAGCATTATAAGTCTAAAATTCTGAAAGATCAAGGCATTTTTGTTTATCTTTGATTTTTCGTTAATACATTAAAGCTTTCATTATTCTGCCAGTGATCGGTATGTGAGGATTTAGTTGCTTAAATGTAGGAAGAACATCGCGGAGATTAAATTATTGATTTCTGAATGTATGTTAAAAAATGAGGAAATGCATAAAATGAGTTTGCATCCTTTAAAATAATTCTCATAACCTGTCTTACTATGTTTCTATATTTCTCAACTAAGTGAGTGGATTATATAGAACACTAACAACGGTAAATAATAATTCTGGCATGTTGCCATAGCAAAAACCAAGGATAGTAATAGGTGGTGTTGTATTTTAACTTCACATTGTAGATAAACACATTTAAGTGGTATTTTTCCTCAGATAACAAAACCATGATTTCAAGTATTATCAGAACAATGCAAATATTTATTTTACAATCACTTAAGGAACTGTAATTATATTTCATTTTACAATGAAATTACAATTTTATCCGAACGTGTCTATTCGGTCTTTTAACAGACTGATATGAAAATCGCTGTGAATGGTTTGGAAACAAGAAAATTTGAATAACTCACTGATGTACGATTACATTAGGTAAAAGTTTTTAACATTATCCATAAAATTTATTATGTAGCAGGAGAAGTTTTAGAAGAGCTAGCAAAGTAGACGTTTACTGAAATTGGACCAATATTTAGTGGTTAGTTGCTTTGTATTGCGTTGCATTGCGATGTCCAAAGTATTATTTTTATTTTTTTCTTCTTTCATCTCCAGTATATAAACGCTGAATTTAATTCGCAGGTGATAAACAATGATAAAAAATTCTTTAGGATAAGTAAAACAAATCTAAAAGTGGGATGATAGAGAAATTAGCGCAAAAAACTCACAGCATGTTTACAAACGTAAGCGGCAACAGATCCAAAATATATAGAACATGATTTGTAACAGGAAACCATCACCTATATAAAGAGGTATTTATACCAAAAGAACAGCTAATTGAAATTAAAATTAAGCCATAAATTCTGTATACATCTGAAAGCGATAATCGCTTTTTATTGTTTTTGGTACGTGTAATTTTTAAATATGGCAGGTAATACGAGGACCTTTCCATACTTTACAAACGCATTATTGTTTAACTCGTTTAATATTCAGGTCATGTATTAAACTCAGGGCAGTGATCGCTGAAGAATTTTTACACGTATAAAAGTTGGCTATGTGACTTATACGTGAAACGCATGGGAATATCAAAAGACTATGCATTTTTTTCCTTGGGTAGATTGAGCTTGAATATTTGTTACCTGCGACATATTTGATTGTATTTAAGATTTAATATATTTACGGTAGCTGAAACTGGAAGGATTTCCTCAGTACACCGAATACATGTTTTAGGTAATGAACCAAATTTAAAGTTATTTACAGCTCATTCTCATATTAATGTTTTTTGAATGAAAAAAAGATTGAATACTATTTCATTCAAAACTACTTGCTATATCTAGACTTTGCAAAAGTTTTTAAACCACTTAAACATGACTAAGCATCGTTCTCATTGATAAAATTGGACACACCAGCAATAAAATATCAGCCGCTGAATACTGGGTATAATTTCCTACGAAGAAACCTGCAGAAAATAGACCTTTTTATTGTTTTATCTTGTGTAACATGAATACGTGTTAGGCTGGCTTAGAAGATCCTCCACAAAGCCATTCCACTTTTAAGCAATTTGACCTCGCTTACTTCGCCGTACTCAAACGAAAGCTAAGCTACAGAAAAAAAAATAAGTTTGTAAGGTTTTAGTTAAACTAACCAAGTTTTAATTTAAATCTTTCTATCTCCTCTCTGTTTCAACGTCCCGTCAGAAGAAGCGCGCGTTTTCAGCTTATGCTAATTTGAAGTACAGCGAAGTACTATTTAAACCAGAGGTAGAAACCTCTCAATGTGAGAGAGCTTTAGTCTCAGATCACGGTCAGTCTGCTCAACGTTCGCCTGACCAGCTAGCAGTTTAAATTTATAAGCCATAGTGCTTACTACGTGATTGCATCTTGAAACAAAATTGAAGTGAGCTAGTATTAGTATATCTTGCTACGCACCCTTTTAGTGAGAGGCCAAACTCCGCGAATCACTCTGTGAGCAAAGTTTGATTTAAGTTCTATTTAAATTTAGTTTAAATTTATTTGATTGTTAAGTTAAGCCCAAGTGCGGTCTTTTACTTTCTGTATCTCTCTCGAGTTGGGAAGTGTGTAAATAATAGTAATTTAATAAAAGAGGATTTTAAATCCCTTTCACGTGCAGTCATTTTCCAGCACAGTACCTACATCAGAACAAAGCTAACATTTCATCAGCTCACTGTTCCAGTTCAGGACTTGAGACTTGAGGATAAGGACCCTATTACAGACTTTACCATGCTTACAAAGAGTATGCACAGAACACTCAGTCCTGATAAGTTGCGACTGCAAAACTCACAAACACACCTTAGTAGGAAGAAAAAGAGAAAACAATAGGCGATATCTTGAAATTTATAAATGTTAAGTTAATGAACGGCTTTTAGGCCTCTTAAAATTAGGCAAAAGATGAATCTTAGATTGTCGAAAATTTTGAATAATATAGTAAAGGAATGGAAATAAAACTTAAATTGGAATTGATTTTGCATGTTTTGTTAAATATTTAACATTTTGCATTGGCATGTTCCTCTACCGCTTAGATATCTAAGGATTTTCTGAAACAGGAAACATTCATGGGATACCTGAAGCAAAAACATTTGTCTAATTTTTGGGATGGCGCATATTCAATATTATTCTCCAATTCTAACACGTCATAATTCAAATTATATTCGGAAAGCCTTTTCAAATCTCACCAGAATCTTTATATAAAAACACATGTCTGACAGTAAGTATAGTTCACGTGCATGACTATATTTGTAAAGACGTACCTAACGACAAGTAAAAATTACCCATTTATTTTCCTGCAATTTCTACTGTCACGGGGCACGATCCTACAATACTGAAAGAAGTACTTAAATAAGTGCACTGCTCGACATTGAAAATGCAACACCAAGAAGGAGTGGTCAGAAATTTATGCAAAATTTAGAGTAGACGCACGTCACTGAGTTATGCGAATGATGTGAAATGCGCAGCTCTCCGACACACGTGAAGTAGGATATAAACGAAGGAACTTACAGAGTGGGCAATATTCGTGTCGTTATTTCTGCCAGACGAAGTATAGAAGAAAGTTGGTTTTTGACCCGGAGGATACGTGTAATACGAGAGAAGGCCAGGCCGCCGTCAACGAAGTCACTTCCAGCAGGTAGACGATTTTACGAGGGGTATGGTGATCGGACTGAGAAGGGCAGGTTGGTCCTTACGTCAAATCGCAGCTGATACACACATGGATGCGAACACGGTGCATCGGCTATGGCGAACATGGTTGGAACAAGGGAATGTGGGAAGAAGGAGGGGTGCAGGTGCAAACAGAGTGACGTCAGTACTCGTAGATCGACGCATCCGCCGAGAAGTTGTCCCGCAAGTCACTTGTAGCGCGATTCTGCAGCTTGTGCAAGATACCCTGGATGTTCCCGTCTCGACGAGAACCATTTCCCGTCGATTGGTTGAACGTGGCCTGCACACACGGCGTCTGTTAAGAGCACTGCCATTGACCCCACAGCATAGACGCCAAAGTTTAGAATGGTATCGGACTGGAGCGATGTGGATGACAGAATGGCAAAACGTCGTGTTCACAGATGAGTCACGCGTCTGTTTATCCAGTGACAGTCGCCGCATACGTGTGTGGCGTCGACGTGGAGATAGATCTAATCCAGCCACTCGTGAGATCTAATGTAGTCATGTATTTTGTAGACGAAATATTTCGAATAATTTCTTCAATTATCGGCAGCGGATATACAGGATATTTTGTAACTGAATTTAACTTGCGATAATCTATAGCAAAACGCCACCGCTTCGGGTGCGTAATCGGGTAATCATTATTTTTCTTACACAGGACAACGGGGCTAGCGTAACTGCTAGAAATTGGCGTGATGATTTTATTCTTTAACATCTCTTTAATATGATGTTCAATTATTTCCTCTTTTGTCCTATCATATCTATATGGCTTTTGCCTAACTGGCTGAGCGTCCCCCGTGTCAATGTCGTGGTTCACCACCTGCGTAAAGCCTGGTACATCACTAAATAAATTCGCAAAGTGACTTACCAGACCTTGGATTTTCTCTTTTTCCTCTGCTTGTAAATGTTCCAAGTCCAGCTGCGGGGGCTTATCATTCTTCGCTTCAATTGGCTTCATATTTAATGTTAGTTCTCCCCCCTTGAAATCAATTTTTGCTTCTGCCAAACTAAAAAAGTCCACACCTAGAATAATACAAGTCTGCAGGTTACGCACAATATAAAACAGGATTCTTACCTGTTCGTTGTTGATACGCACGAACAATGGTACTTTTCCTAAACAGCTACATTTTTCTCCTTGGGCCGCTATGACATCCGTGTCTCTTGCACTAAAAATTCTGTAACGTCGAAAGTGCTTCTTAAAGAATCTTTCCGATACGAAGCTGCTTTGGGCTCCTGTATCCAAGAGGGCTGTCGCCGGTATGTTGTTGATTAGAACTTCAATCTTCGGCAAACTCAAATTCTTAACGACCACGGTGTTTAAATTGATTTTGGAAGGGTTTTGCGCTGCTTCGGACTTCTTCACCTTCCTCGAAGAAATCCCTCTTAGTTTAAATTCTTTTTCTTCTGGTTGCCCTCGGAATCTTTGCTTGTTCTTCTATTAAATTCCCTTCGTTCGCCGCTCGCTTTAGGAGACACATCTTTCTTCGGCCATTGCTTCGCCTTATTCCCGTAACTTTGATTTTGCTTTTGCTGCGGTCTTGGCGAACTCCACTGACTTCTTCGCTCAAATTGGCGTCGTCGTTCGTTGTCGGCTGTTCTTCGGCTTTCAAATTGTACCGCGAGCTCAAATAATCTGTCTAATGTTGTTGGATTTCTTAGTTCGATGAAATCTTGAACTTGGGGCAGTAGCCTAGGAAGTATAACTTGAATAATTTCAGGATCCGGGCGACTTCCATACAAAAGCTTGAAAACTTGAATTTTCCTCAAAATAAAATTAGACAAATCTTCTATTCTTTCTTGGTATCGGCTAAACAGTTCAGCTTCCAATCTGGCTCGATCTCGCACCACGGGAAATGCTTTCACTAGAGAATTCTTGAAATTTTCATACGTGTATGTGGGGCTTCCTGGTTCCCCCAAGAGATTCTTTCCGATGCACTTGAACCAACTTAGCGCTTGGCCCTTCAAAGCGCTGGTAGCAAGAGCGACTTTCTGAAATTCGTGGACTGGATATAGCATGAAGTGGGAGTCTAGCTTTTCCAGGAAATTGATTACGGCTGTCTTGCCGTCAAAACTTGCCGCTGGCTTCATGGCTGCTCGCATGGTTTGTACGATGTAGCCGAATCCTTCTATGCCAGGAGGTGCTATCTCAGGATTCTGGACAGGTACAGCAGGTGTCTCAGGTTCGTCTTCTTGTTGTTGAGGCCATCCTCTTCTTTTTGTGCGGGCGCCACTATCAGGACTTAGCATTCTGTGTGTATTCTTTGAGAACATGGTAAATTCTGTAAAGGGTTCTTATCCTTACGTTCTAAGTCCTGAACTGGAACAGGGAGCGGAAGGTACGCTATGTTCTGATGTAACTGCTGGGTTGGAGAATAACTGCACGTGAAGGGATTTGAAATCCTCTTTTATTCAATCACTATTAAATACAAACCTCCCAATTCGGGAGAGATACAGAACGTAACAGACCACACTTTGGTCGAACTTAACAATCAAATAAATTTAAATAAATTAAAATAGAACTTAAATTAAACGTTGCTTCGCAGAGCAATTCGCGGAAGTTGGCCTCTACCGAAAAGGGTGCGTAGCAAGGTATACTAAATACTACCGCACTTTAATTTATTTTACAATGCAATCACGTAGTAAGCACTATGGCTTATAAATTTAAACTGCTAGCTGGTCAGGCGAACGTTGAGCAGAGTGACCGTGGTCTGAGACTAAGCTCTCTCACACTGAGAGGTTTCTAACTCTGGTTTAAATATAACTTGGCTCCACTTCAAATTAGCACAAAGCTGAAAACGCGTGCTTCTTCTAACGAGAAGTTGAAAATGAGAAGGGATAGAAAGATTTAAATTGAAATAAAACTTTGTTAGTTTAACTAAAACCTTACTCATCTACTAATCTTCTCAACGGATACGTACACCGGGGAAATGTCACTGTTTAGTATTATATCGCTACTTCCAGATTTGACTGATCCTTTGTCCATTTTTATCTTGACTGCAAGGTATGCTAGTATTTACTATGCTATCTTTTATAAAATCCCTGCTTTATTATTTGCAAAGGATTCCATCTCAACCGGATGTCATGAGGGTTGGTATAACTGTATTCATATAGAAATCTGTAATATTTTCTGTTGCTATGGAATGAGAATCATTGGAGGCCTAGAATTTAGAATAGAGTCTACATCCGTAAGTAAAGAACTATCTCCCCTATAACTGTTCTGAGATAAAATTTTACAGATTTAATTCCGCTTCATCAGATACCACTGAAATGTGACGAGAGGAGACATATGCCACCGAATGAAAACATTGGCCAAAAAATCATTGAAGTCCCTTGCATTACTTAATTCCCTTAAAGGTATTTAAAAAATCCGCAAATTTCCCTTTGCTGCGAAGAATTCATCGCATTGTCACTGAATAGGTATTGAAGTATATATCGACAACGCAACAAACATCTTTAATGCAGCCCTAAAAGAAAAGGTTTTAAATCTGAAACAGCTTCTACATGTTGTTGTTATGCAAAGCAATAATGCTATATAAACCTTAGCAGACCTTGCCACACGTCCGTTGTTAAATTTTAAAGATACGGTGCCTGAACAGTAAATACCACAAAGCTAAAAATGGCCTTTCTAATTGTATTCTAAATTCTGTCAAGTTACCCATTACTTCAACAAAACTGTCACTTATACCTAATACAAATTTCGCATTTTGCTAAAAACCTTTTAATGAACTTCTTTGCTCCAATAATCACAAAATGTTGCTTTAAAATATGATTTAACATCATAGGTCATGCATGGGTGTATGTAATATGATATTAGTTAATCAAAAGTTGCTCAAATTAGTAGATGGAATAATTAATAGATACTTAGCATTATAATTTGAAATAAAATGATATATGCGACTTCCCATTCAGAAGAGATCTCCTTCAAGTAAAGACTTCGGTGACGCCAATCACCATTTCTCAAAGAATTCTTGCAACTGAATAAATATATGAATTATCATCTTTAAACTACACTTGCTCGATACATGATGTTAAATGCCTAACAGATATAAGCAAAACTGCAATCTTAGACATGCAGCTTGCCAATCAGTTTTTTAGCTTGCAAAACTTAACAAATCTTTTTGCTATAGAATGCAATTCGAATAATTTTATGCGGAAGATATGTTATTTAAGAGAGTATCTAAAGCTACGGTTTTCTAAGCCAGTTCGAAATAAAAATAGAGTACTAATGCTTCCCTCAGCTAACAGATTCTGATCTTCAGTGACGTAGGGTATTTCAGAACTCGGCCAGAATGAAGGAGATTATTTCAACTAACTAGTAACCTGGCACCACCGACATTTCATTACTATCTGTTCTGGAAACTAATTCTGAGTCATTCGGAGTCATTAGGTGTTCTGGAAAAACTCCTCTAGAAGCAAGATCTGTTGGATTAAATTACGATGGAAGATCATTCTATTCCTTGCAAAGAAAAATAAAGGCACAACTGATAAGCGGTAGTGAAATATCGAGGACAACTCCCATGCGACACTCCGTCACTGCCTTTGAGCATATCTTTAAAATGCCGCATTCGAAAACAATAAACTGCTCTGTAGTAAATAGTGATCTGAGTTATGAAGTTTCAACAAATATAATTTTAAAATACAATTATATCCGTTAAATTTCTTGAAAGTCATAAATCCACAACCTTTCACGAGATATGAAATGGAATATTCGGTACTAAATTTTAGGCGGAAATATGAGACAAATAAGGATGAGTAGAAAAGTCTTTCGTGCACTTCTGATTTACTAAATATACAACTGTTAGATCTAATCTGAAAAAGTGTGTTGTAGAAGGACAGATGTAGAAACATAATATAAAAACAATTCCCCTTTGCATTCTCTTCCATGTTAATATTATGATCAAAAATGTTACATCTTGTATAAAATTTGCAAGGACATCAATTTCAGCACTCGTAATATACTCAATACTCTTTCTGTCTTTTAAGAATCAAATATTGGTCAATCAAGCAAACGGTGAAAAAGAAAAATTGACACAAATAGACAATAGGTTTGCCCACAAATAGACTTCCAGTAAACAAGATAGCTATAAATTTCTCTAAAAAGGAATTGAGAAGGATCATTATCATTATGCTGTTCTAATCCCTCTATTTACATACAGAATGAGCCTGGTATACTTTGCTTCATTAAAAAGTTTATTTATACGAATCTACATAAGGTACCTTCTGATTATCGAACATCCGATGAGTTTTAATTCTCTATATTTAATTACCAATATTTCGGGAGATGGGTGGTTTTACATTCTTTGGATGGAGAAATAGCTTTATAATAAAAGTTAGCTAGAATGTGACGGAAGTTTGTATGCAAAGTAGGTACTTTTATGAAAAGTAATAGTTGCATAGAAATTACATTTTCGAACAAAAACTTAGGAGAAAAGTTATTCTTGAAAGATTGCAAGATCATTTGCGTCATAAAAGCTCATTTCATTGAATTATAATTTTACTTGGAAATCGTTCTCATTTATTGATCTACTGTACTTCGATACCAAATACTCAAATCTTACTCTATTCTTTACACTTTATCAGTTTATTACATTATAGTAACCAACGCTTATTTATTATAGTAACGATTTTTGTTGGTTTCAAGCTACGTGTAGAACATAATATTGCAGTTTAATATTTAGTCGTACAAGATATTCTCCCCAACGTTAACAGAATGTAATTTATTTCGTGGTAAGGAGAGAATTTGTTTTTTTCAGTATTTAAATGCCTTTATCCTCACATTTATTGAAATTAAGCTCAATTTCCTGTTAGATTCCCTCAAACAGAAATAATGCCAAAAAGAACGTTTAAAGAAGAAGATTAAAATTTTATTTCTTAAACATTATTCATAGGCTTCGCATAATTTTAAGGTAAAGTTTTTCAATATGAGCAGAAAATTTAAAAAAAGAAATTTCAGCAAATTTTGTTGGGATATTTCTTTACAAACGAACTTTAAAAGAAATCGATTAAATAAAACATTTTTATGCTTGAATAAATTAAATACGCAGACATGCATACCTTTGATTTCAAAATTTGTGGATTTATTCTATATATTAATATAGATGACTTTCATTTGGAGCTAAGGACAGCAAGCAAATGTTGCTTATTCATATTTCCAGCAGCGTCGGTTAAATCTCCGAAATTAAACTTATTATGAGGGATGTTTTATCGTGTAATTCCACCAACAATAGACACGTATATTCGTACGCAAATCACATTTATTCGGTTTTACTAAAGCAATAAGAAGCGACGTATACATTAAAGATGCATACAAGCATACAAGAGAGAGTAATAATAACATGTTAAGACAAAATGATTACGGGATATCATTCTTGGCCTTGCTTGACGCGCGCCTTGGCGTTGCTAGGGTTACTAGAAGAAGTGAGTTGCAAAAGATATTTTTCAATTGCTTGATTAATTTACAATCCCCCTTTAATCATTTATTTGGCAAAATGGTGGAAATTAGATTTAGCTCACTTCTTAATTTCAGAAATTTTGGCTTGTGTAATAGCTTTGTGAAAATATCTGCAATCATCGAATTTTTATTGCAGTATGTTATCTTGATTATTTTATTCTCTTCCATTTCTCTTAAAAAGAAATGTTTAATATTAGTATGTTTTAGCCTAGCATTCTTTTTCCTGTTTGATAAGAGGTATTGCGGATTAAATTTCTTAATGGGTAGTTTTTGGGGTACTGCAAAATCTTTAAGGATATACTCTTGAATCTTTAAGGAATACCCTTTGAACTCTTGAGCAGCAGCAGCTGAAGAAATAAGTTAGGACTTGGTAGATAATAATGAAACATAATTTTGTCTTTCTGCGGACCCAAACATTGAGCTGTTTCCTAAGAAAAAAAATTCCCCCATGTAATCGTCTAGTGGTTAAAACAGATGGATAATCAGAATCCGTATAACAGGAAAGTGTTGGTTGGCTATCAGAGTCAATTTTTAGGTAAATGTCCTTTGTAGAACTCAAGTACTGAATCACGAATCACTCTTAGAACTGCTTTCCAGTCCTTCTCATTTTGAGATTAATTTTTCCTGCTTAATAGTGTCACTGCTAGGGTAATGTCCAATCTGGTTGCAGTGGCTATGTATAGTATGGCTTCAATTAATTGCTTGTACTTGGTATTGTCCACTGGTGGAGAGGCATACTCTTCCTTTGGATAAGAAGTATCCACTGGAGTGTAAGAAAGCTTGTGGATATCTGAACACCAAATCCTCAATTTTTCTATTTTTAATTTTTGGCTCCATAAGAACTTGCTGCCATCTCTTTTGATGTTGATTCATAAGTAGTTTCTGATTTCCCCTAAACCTCTTGCTTCGAAGAATTCGTTAAGGAATTTGATTAGCCTTTTATCATCGTTTTTGCATGCTTTTGCATGCTGTGCATCGTGTTAAAACAAGCAGTGGCCTGCCGTACTCTGCGTAAAGTTACTGTTCTTTAATACTTCTTTCTTTAACACTTTCTTCTTAATATCCTCCCATTCCATGCTCTAGCGGCGTGCTTTAATCCATAAAGCGTTTTACAATTTGCAAACCTTTCCTTCTTGTCCTGGTTGAACTGTGCCTTCGGGCTGTTTCGCGTATATTTTGTTTTCTGAATTTTCATGTAGAAATACTGTAGTGATGTCTACATGCCTCACGGGCATTTTACCATATGATACGACAGCAAGAAAGGTTCTGGTGGTTGTATACAGAACTACAAGTGCGAAGGTATCGTCGTATTTAATTTTTGATTATAACGCTTTGCGAGTGGTCGCGCCTTGAAACGAATGACTGTTCCATCTTCGTTTTCTTTCAGATTTAAAATCCATCGACAACCAATAGATTTCTTTCGAACAGGAAGCTCAACTAGTTCCCAAGCTTTATTTCGGGATAAGGACATTATTCTTCATCAACTGCGAGTAACACTTTTCCTTTTCTTCGGAATTCAACTTATCCGAGTCTTTAAAATTCTCATGTAAGCTATTGATTGTGTTTTGTTTAAGAATCCTAGGCGTTCTTGTGGTTTCCCCTTCATTTACCTTTCTGATTGTCTTGGCTCTTTTTCAGATACAATTTTGTGGTTTTCCTCAGTTTCTTCGTCGTTTTCAACGTCTTCAACCTCTGGATGGAGGAAATTTTAATATTTTCATTCCTTGATAATTCTTCGACAAAGTTTCCGCTTCTACTGATAATTATACGGTTTTCACCTGTATAGATTCTGTACATCTTTAATCTTTGATCGTAACCCATAAAGTTCCTTCTGTTGCTTTCTGGGCTAATTTTTTCCGGTTTTCCTTATGCACATATGCATAGATTGTGCAACCAAATCGTCCTATATGAGCTGGATTAGGTTTTCTTCCATTCCATAGTTCCTAGAGAATCTTATCAGAAAATGTTGTTGGAAGGCAGTTCTGTATGCAGTTTGTTTTGGTTTCAGCTTCACACCAGATTTAGTTTGAAAGTAGGCCTTGGGACAGCAGGCACCTGGTTATCTCAGTAAGGCTTCTAAATTTTCTTTCGTTTACACCGTTTTGACGAGATGAAAAAAGAACAGTAAGTTGATATTTGATGCCGTTATTCGATAGATATTCCTCCAATTCCTAATTGGTATATTTACTGCAGTTATCGATTCAAAGGAGTCTACTTGGTTCTTCCAAATTTCTTTCTTGTTATAACGAAAAAATCTTTTAATTTACTAAAAACTTCATTCTTTTTTAGCGAGCAAACAGACGACAATGCATCTAGTAAAGCTATCAATAAAGGTTACGAAATAAAATTTTCCACTAATACTTGGAGTTAGGCATAGGCCTGCAAATATCACTAATGTATAAGTGGTTTATTTTGCGCGAATATTAGAAGCTTTTGGATAAGGAATTTACTGAATTTTACTCTTTATGTTTTCAGACTAGCTATCATTATGAGTGAAATTATGTAAGTTTATTCCTTCGGCAAGGTTTTTCTTAATTATTGTCTGATTGCATCATAACTTTGACGGCCTAACCGTGATTGCCATGTTTGTATGCAGTTTTAGTTTTACATTCTTCTGTAATATTGGAGTTTTCTGGATTTTTGACTAGAACAATTTTACATAAACTATTAACATCAGAATATGCGCACATAATTATTTGACTATCCTTTTTGAGGAAAAAACACTCTTTTTCGAAAGTAACAGAATATCCCTTACTGGCAATTTGTTTAGCGGAATTTGCTATTTAAATCAGGAACGTAATAAACATTAGGCATTCTAATTTTCTGCAATCCACATTCATCCTCTAAATCAAGGTCAACAAATCCTCCGCATTGCGAATATAAAATTGTTTCATCCGCTAAAATGATTTTTGCTTGAGAATTCTCATATATCAGCACTGTAAACAACATTTTAACTCCTATTAGGTGACTACCCGCGCTGGAATCAACGTACAAAATCTTTTTATACCGTGAAGTAATTATTAAACACTTTCCGCAAACAGTCCTTAGGACTGGCGCCGATTGAGACCTGTCACTGCTGGATTGACATCTTCTTTTATCGGAGGTCTCGGCGCTCACACAATGACGGTTCGATTTTCCGACATGTTTGGTCAAGCGAGATTCTGATTTTGTGTTATCAAGATAAAAATTGTTATTTTTGTTTTGTAATTTAAAAACGTCCACAAGTATGACCATTGCGTTTTTAAAAGGCAAAACAAAATCCTGGTCTATTGTTATCAGAATTTCTTCATTTTATTTCAGATTTGATTTGTCGTTGAAGAATTAGATCTTCAGTCTGCTTGTTGTTCTAGTCCTGCGTTTCTCAATCTTTCATTATTTGCGGTCCAGTTTTCAATCATAATTTTCATCGCGCCCCCGCATACACTAAAATATATACAACAATAATTATATATATCGAGCATTTTGATTTATGTTCTTAAATTATTTTTAACTAACATCCTACAAAGTTTCATATAAAATAGCCAGATGTAAAAAACCTCACACCGTTGGTGAAGAGCTTATTTTGCCAGCAGCAATTGAGATTGTAGAAACTATGTTTGGAGATAATTTTTCAAATCAATTTCAGTCCATACCTCTTTCAAATGATACTCTTGCTCGTCGAATTGGTAATATAGCTGAATAAGATGTACAGTGTCAGCTTTTTTCGAAGTTGCGTGACAAATTATTTTCAATACAGCTTGATGAAGCGACATATAATAATAAAGATGCTCATTTCATTGCCTATGTTTGATTTTGTGATAATATGTCAGTAGTAGGAGAAATACATTTCTGCAAATCAAAGGAACAGCGCTCGCATTATTTGTTATTTTAAATGATTTTATGAACGAGGCAAAAATAGAATGGAAACATTGCACCGGAATATGCACCGATGGTTCTCGTTCAGTGCCCTTAAGATTTCAAAGTATACAAGCACTTATAAAATAAAAACCACCTCAGTGCATTTGGACACTTTGCATGATCCACAGACAAGCTTTGGCTAACCAAAGAAATGAGTACTGGTTTGAATATTGTGTTAACTACGGTTGTAACCGTAGTAAATTATATCAAAATGAGACCCCTGAAATCAAGAATGTTTCCTGCACTTTGTAAAAACAAGGGTACAATACATTCAGCGTCACTATTTTATTGCGAGACAAGATGGTTATCACATGGGAAAGTCTTGTAATGTGTTTATGAATTAAGAGAAGAAATCACCATTTCCTTAGAAGAAGAAAACAGACCGGAAGCTGAGAATTTTCTCAATGGTTTATTGTGATGAAATTGAGCTACTTGGTCGACATATCCGAGAAATTAAATGACTTGAATAGTCAACTGCAAGGAACAAATACACATATGTTGGATACGAGTGATAAAGTTAATGCTTTTTGTAGAAAATTGGAATTGTAGAGCAGAAATTTAAAGCAAAAAAACCTAACAATGTTTGCAAGTGTGAATGATCGTACTACAATGTGCAAGGCTGAAGGAGAACATGTAAAAGTTGTTTCTGTAACCACTGAAAATCATTTAGCCTTGCTGGCGAAGAATTTTAAAAATATTTTCTTGCTGACAGCGAACTGATAGCAAGTTACGAGTGGGTTAGGGATTCGTTTCATAAGATTCCCGAAGCACTCTCAATCGACGAGGAAGAAAAATTCATAGACTTCAGGAGAGGTGGCGAAACCAAAAGAAACTTTAGTAATAAATTACTTATTTGAATTTTTGTCAGGAGTAGAGGATTATTTTTCTGCACTAAAACCAAAGGCATTTTGCGTTCTATTACTATTTTCAACATCCTACCTTTGTGAAACTGGATTTTCTGCTGTGGCTTCTTGGAAAACAAAATATGGATCTCGGCTAAATACAGAAACAGAACTGAGAGTGGCTATTTCTGATATTAAGCCTTCGTTCGAGAAACTTTGCTCTGCATAACAGGCCCAAGGAAGTCACAGATAATTATTAAATTTGTTATATTTTGATTAAGTAAATTTTGATTTAGAAGTTGTTTTACTTTAATAAGTTAATTATTAAATATGCCAAAATATATTTTGTTTCCTATTTGTACTTTCCTTTCAGTCAGTTAATCAATTTTTTTAAATAATATTTTCTCTTGAATTCTCGCACCCCCCAGGAGAGCGCGCTCCACAGGTTGAGAATCACTGTTCTAGTCTTCTGTTATATTCGTCAGCGAATTTCATTTTACGAGATGTGAAGTTATAAGAGTTTACTCTCTGATTTTTAGGATAGTTACAAGATTGTTGTATGATTCGGGAATTGAAACTAGCTAAACTGCGGCTACATGCTGTTCCGGAATGTGCTCACCGATAGCTTTCAGTCTTTCGACTAAGTCCATGATATGAGTTATGTGCGCGATCATATCACCATGGTCAGTCATTTTTATTGAATATAATTTCTCAGAAGATATAATTTGCTGCTCAAATTGGAGCGTTTTTGAATTGACTTTAATGTTTGTCATGTACCGGCGGTAGTCGTTTCAACTCTGAGAGTCTTCAATGCATAGGTTTATTATAGCTCTCTTTGTTTATCCCTCTTTAAAAATTTATTGTGAAATTTAGATGGTGGAGAATAAATGAGATCATCCAAACCGTCGCGTACTATAATTATTTGAATCTTGAATTTTCAAGTAGCGTACTTTTTGTAATTCAGTTTCGTTATTTGCAATGAATCTTTAAGACTTGATTGCGTCGTTATTAATTCTTCTTTAGCAGTTTCAGAAAATTTATATATTCACAGTTTTAAATTTTAGTTTCGGGATTTACAACATCAGTCTCGTAGTCAATGAAGATAAAGATAGCAAATTTTGCTTACATTTTACTCATGAATGCAGCAGCGCCAGTTAAATCTCTGAAATAAAACTTGTTGTGAGGTATGTTTTATCGTGTATCCATTAACAATAGAAATGCATGTTCATACACATATCACATTTATTCAGTTTTAACTAAAATAACAAGAGGCGACGGACACATTAAAGATGCATACATGCACACAAGAGAGAGTAATAATAAAAAGTGAAGAATAAAGCGAAAGGATTATGGGATATCGTTTTTCGCTCTGGTTTGCTTTGCCAGGGTTACTGGAAAAAGTGAATCGCGAAAGACAGTTTTGAAACGCTTCATTAATTTACAACAGCAGGTGCTTACTACCAATCAATTGAAAAACACTGTGCAAACGGATTTAGAAAACAAATGCAAGATAAGAATGTTTTCTTTCGATGATTAATTTGTTCCATAACTGGCAAATAATTTCCTACAACCACAATCGATATCGAACATATTTAGCCTTATGAAAGCATTAATTTCCGATATCTCAAAATTTTGCCTTGATACACTCACGTTTGTGAAAATTGCAACACCAAGAAGGAATCGTCATAATTGAATGCAATTTAATACACAGTTGAGTGGTAGTGGTACAAATAAATGATTAAATGTTAAAAGCAAACAAACAAGAACAAGAGATCAGAATCAGTATTTTGTGTGGCCACCACGCGCCGCAATAAGTGCTGCTACACGACGTGGCATGGAGTCAAACAAAGTTTGAATGTCTGACTGAGGAAGAGCATTCCATATCGTTTGTACGCGTACCCAAAGTTCGTCTGCAGACGCAACAGGACGAGGATCACGAGCAAGACGCCGACCAATGACATCCCACACATGTTCAATTGGCGACATATCCGGGGAACACGCAGGCCAAGGAAGAAGCTGTACCTGCTGCGCTGCAAAGAAGGATTTAAC
Organism: Stegodyphus mimosarum; assembly: GCA_000611955.2. Lineage (NCBI taxonomy): Eukaryota > Metazoa > Arthropoda > Arachnida > Araneae > Eresidae > Stegodyphus > Stegodyphus mimosarum. The sequence goes on from KK120805.1 coordinate 591,480, forward strand.
AATCCGAGCAGTATGAGGGCGGGCATTGTCCTGTTGAAATACAGCGCCTGGCAAGCTTTGAAGGAAGGGAACAGCTTCGGGCTGTAGAACTTCACGGATATACCGGTTGCTGTTCAGATTGCCCACAATTCGTAGCAATTGAGATCGTCTATGATATGCTATGGCGCCCCAGACCATAACTCCGGGTGTTCGTCCACTGTGGCGTTCGATAATGCACTCCGGAAGGTGGCGTTCACCGGCATAGCGTCTGACACGAATGCGGCCATCATGGTACCACAAATTAAAGCGGGATTCGTCAGAAAACACGACATGCTGCCAATCAGCACGCCAGTCTCTATGCTGATTGGCCCATTGTAGCCGCAGGCGGCGATGGTCGTGCGTTAGGGGGATCCTGTATAAAGGAGTCCGTGCGCGCAGTCCACACTGCAGCAGACGTCTACGAATTGATGAAGCACACAATGAAACACCTGTAGCTATTGACCACAGTGCTGCCAATTGTCTAGAGGAAGCTGTACGGTCCGTCCGCGCCATGCGGACCAGGTGTCTATCATCGCGAGCTGACGTCACATTTCGGGGTCCACTCCCGGATTTCCGAGTTGTCCGACACTCGTCCGTCCACTGCTTCCAAACGCGCATCACTGTGCTGCTGTTACGCTGCACACGAGAGGCTACTGCACGATACGACAATCCAGCTTCACGAAGGCCGATGATTCTCCCTCGTTCAAACTCTGTAAGTTGTTCAAATCTCGCTCTCTTTCGTCGACGAGGCATAAGTACAGATTGAGTTAACGTTTACCACTAGCAGATAACCACCGATAACCATACACGCCTCGCTACAGCCGTCTATTTATTCGGATCCATCAGCCGTTCAGAGGGCGCTGCTCAGCATACGCATGCGCTACGGATTTGCAATTCTAATCATTTGCATATCATGAGCTACTTTGCATTTCCTGAAAATTTCAGCTCACTCGCGTAAGTCCTTCATGGTGTTGCAATTTTCACAAACGTGAGTGTATTTGTGGAACTTACTATGTTTAAGATATTAAAACAGAGTTAAAATTTAATAACTGAAATATTTATTAAAAGCTTTTGAAATTCGTTTTTTAAAATTTACAAAATTCTTCCTTTCACGCTGTTAAAACCGTTTTTAAACCTCATGGTATATCTTCCAGGCATCCTATTTATTTCATAACATTTTATTTACATTCTGTAGCTAGAACGTTACTTAGAAATAGGAACATGTTCGTGGGAAACGTATTATACTATGTTAACATTATGATATTAGCAGAAAAAACTGCAAACACTGATAAAATCAAAATATTATCACACTAGAGTACGTGATATTATAGTTTCTCATCACACTATTTGTATTCTAAGTTTGTGTTAAAAAATGTGAAGTATAACTTAAAGCCTCGTAAAAGATACATTTCCCAAATAAATAATAATAGATAGCTGTACCCGATAAACGGGATATTAAGATAACTATTTTATAAAATATGTGAAATATTTAAGAAAACATGTTAGAAAGTTGTAAAATTAGTTTCCTCATTCTCGATCTTTTGCACGATATTTTTAAATACATATAATCGTGTTCCGCTCTCAGAGAAGAGAAAAGTTTTCTTCTCAACGTAATGAGACAAACGATGAAATATCGTCGGTAGAAAATCAGAGCTTCTTAATCCTGTGAAGAAGTTAATGAACCAAACAGACTGTGCCCTTGAAACTTCAGGGGAAATAGTCCTTTACTGTAAGACATAAGATTTATTATTCGGTCTGGGTAGCTTATTACTGCTTTACTTCCAGTTTCTTGATTAGAGAGTATATGTTACAGATTTAATCACTGTTACTTTGTAGCTAAACCACAGTTTGTAAGTAGTACATCATTCAGATTTTTTAAAACAGTTCGATAGTTTTCTTGATATTAATACTTACATTAATTCTACCCTCAAACTTCATTGCCTCCCAGTGATATATTGAAACAGAAACTGAAAATTAACATTTAATTGAACTTTTGTTTCCATAGAAATTTAGTAGAAGTTGCGTTTCACAGTTGCCTATTATTAAATATTCAAAACAATGTACATTAATGGTTTTCATGTTTTGCATGAGGAAATAGAGATAAATAATGCACAGCTAAAACAATATAAGGCTTACTATATATTTTTTAATTCTGTGGTGAAGATTTTGTTTCAAACGTTGTATACTGGTGCTTATTTGAATAGGTTTTTAAATTATATACTTATCGTTTTAGCGCACTCAAACAAGTCATGACTTAAAGTCACCGAAAATTAAAACAAAAAATATCAAAATTGAATAGATACGTGTACCGAAATAATATTTGCCAAAATGTGATTTGCAAGAAAGGTGATTCAATGACAAAGGTTCATCTTTTTACGGTAGAGGGAGATAAACCATATAAACAGCAACATTCAAAATCATAGCAGATATACTAAAAACATTTATACATATGTAGAAAATCCATTGTTTATCAGATAAGTACTTGCACAATGCTTTTGTCAGAAAGGTAATTATTCAGTATCGTTCCTAATCTGTTGCTACTGTAAACTTTGTACATCCCCGTCTTTCACCAAAAAAAGTAACTATAAAGCCCTTACCCACTAAAAGAAACTTCTTCCCATTCAGTGTCATGTAAATTGCACTTCGTTACAACTATTTAATTTGATTCTCGTTTTTAATGGTTTGAAAAGCTTTTGAATTTTTATTCATTGCCAGCATAGTTGGAGCTATATCGCTAACCGGAATGTCTGTTTTGAGGTCTAAAGGGAAAACTATGAAGTATTTATTTCCATGATTCTTGATTTGAGTTTAGTTTTTGATGGATTTTTAAATGCCTGCATTAGATAAAATATCAGTCCCTCCACCACACAAAAACTGGAAAACATATTAAGAAAACAGTAAAGAAAACAGAGAATCCACAATTTTGATTTTAAAAGAGTATCGATGATACCACAGTGTTAGAATATGCTTGATTTTACATCAGATGTAAATAAATCTTTTTATTTACAAATTTCTTACATACGTTTTTAAATTTTTACATAATGATTGTTAATATGCATCTTAATGAAAAACAATTAGTATATTTATTTATAAGAAATGCATAGAAAATTTTAAATTCGCGATTAAGAGTGGGGCAATGTTACCTCTTTCTGAATGACTTACATATTTTAATGTTTTCATTCTTAATTCATTCCCTTTGCCCACATATTTGATGGTTAGTTCACGCTCAAGCATGCATTTTTAGGTCCACATAAAAAATTATTTATATGCATACACTCTGGGAAAAAAATACTTTTGAAAGGGCATTTAAATGAAAATAGCTGAAAATTAAATTTCATGATTTTGATGATATACCAGTGACATCTCTTCCTTATTTAAAGAATTTAAAAATTGTATTTATTATATTTTAATTTCTGTTTAATCACATATTTTGCCATTAGATTTAGCTTCGATACACATAATCAGTTTTCACTGTAGTTAATAGTTTCAGTTTAAAATATTTACGCAGATATTAAAACACTTTAAAATATTTACTTAGCTCCAAAGCGAAATTAAAAATTTATAAAAATATTGCATCTACAGAAGGCGATTTGAAATTAGAAAACCTATTCAGTCAGCAAAAAAACAATCTGAAACTCACAGTTTAAATGTGTAATATTGTGGGTTTCTTTTTTCCCACAATATTATTTTGTGAAGCCGAGAATAAGTAACTAAGTTGAAACTTAATTAACTAGTCATTAAGCACTTCTTTGTGATCGTATATACTTATAGACATCGCGTTGTGAGTAATGTCTTTCCGGGACAGAGCTGTGAAAAGATAGGACAAAAAAATGAAATGTACTTAACTGAAACATACATAAAATAAATTCAAACTAATACCAAGTCTTCTCATGACAAAAGGAATTTTCACATTACTATTTCTCAACAAGATTATCTATTATATTATCATCTTTAAGTTAAGTATATTTTTGGTACCAAATTACAAATATGGCCTACTTAGATACTATTTTAATACAATTTATTAAGGCTACTGCAGAAGGAAACAGGTACGATTCCTCTTTTGCTTTAATTAAATATTAATTTAACACCTGGACGATAAATCATTTCGTAAAAATTTTAATATATTAATCATTAAGAGCTTTCAGCAAAATTTACGTAACTTACAAGGATAAGGAAACCGGCGAAAAATTACCTAGTGTAATAATTAAAGTCTTTTCAAAATTGTTAAAGGAAAACTTAGCTGTTTGACGACTTTTTCTATTTCTTCATGCCCCACTGGCGTTGTGTAAAAAGGCCAGGTCGATAATTCAATCCGGAGAGCTACCAAAATCCCTGTGTCATGAACAAGAAAAAAATCACAGAAGTTCGCAGAGATGAAACCCAATAGGTCGGCAACACTATTAGGATGCAATTGGCGGCCACCTCGTCATAGCTAGCTAGTTGGTGAATAATATCCTGAGTTCGTTGGTGTTTATGCTGACTCATTTCTAATCCAACCGCAATGGAAAAATCCAGACCGACAACTTGAACTGCTCATGGACATAACAAAACAGAGTCTAAATACCCAAGGACTGACGATTAAGGAAAACGAAGAAGACCCCTTCTAGAAAGGGCAACACATCATGAAGTGAGTCTACAGTGTAGTAACTCCACTCTGCGCCATTCCCGATGATAGCGTTCAAAAATTCCCAATTTATTTCTAAAACCACTTCGGAAGCATATTTGCAGGTCCCCGCCTTCGTCGCAGCTCACCTTCTAGACAACCAACACTTACCACGATCCGAGCAAAAAAGTGATCTATATCCAAAATCCTCCTTCAATTCTTTCAAAAACAAAGCTACCATGAAGGCTGCGTTTTTCGCCCCCTTTAGGGACCAAATTTCCGTTTCTCACCCTGAAAGACCAGAAACTGTGTACTGCATATACGCCACCTCTCTAAAGCGGCCAAACGACCGCACACTTAGATTGCCAACTACATGACCTCTGTTGTAGGTGGAGAAGTAACGCCCACCTGAGAGAGAGAATGACTAAGCAAAAATTCGCCCCCTTTCCTTGATTCTTTCAAAAACACAGAAATCTTGATCAAATTCAAATATAAGAAAAAAAATAATAAAAATTCATTGAAGCATCTGTTTTACTCCAAAATTAAAGAATTTACATAACCGAATAATGAATTAACCATAAATAATGAAATAATTAATTACTAATTCAAAGAATTAAATAAATTAAGATTTTCATAAATAAGAAAAATAATTAACTTGATCTCCTTCGTAAACAAAAATTCAAACTATTATCAACATAACAAATGCGTGTGGTATTAAAAGCAGGAATCTTAACATTTAATTTATCGTTTAAATCGCAACAGTATTTTTAAGCGGGTAAGAGAAAATAATAAAAGCTGCCATTACACTTTACATACATTTCAAGCTTGATATTAATTCAAAAGTTGTTGAATTCCTGAAAACGGGATATGCGACAAGTTCATTTTCTGTCAATGAATATTAAATTGCTTTGATTTGATTGCGAATTTAAATAGGATAATGTAACTACATGTTTGAATGTTAGGCAGAATAAGAGCACTCTTAATTAATCTTTGATATTATTCTCATTCATCGGTAAATTTAATTAATTTTGAAAGCTGAAACATATGTCGCAGAAGTGAGACATGTATGCATTTCCTAACTTCAAAGCGAATAAATCTTGTGTCTTTAATGCAGCTGCATAACTCTGGTACAAATAATTTGGAATAAAGCTGAATAAACAAAAATGGCAGTTCGAAGGTAAAGGAAAATGAATATTTTCAGAACATGACGTTCATAGAGAAATGTTAATAACCAGAGTGTGTTCCATCGTCAAATTAACTCTACATATTCTAGACAAAAAAGCAACTTTTGACTAAACATTTTGCCCTTAAAGGAAGAACGTATTGCCTCTGAAAAAAATAGGACTGTTATCTGATGGTCTTCCAAATGAAAAAGTTTTTTTTTCAAACTCTATGCCAATCTAAGTTTGCTGTTTCGGCTAATTTTAATTTCTGTACCAGTATGTTTCCTTTCAATTTATCATTTTGCAAAGAATTTCAACAAAATCTTTAGAGGATCGTTTTAAATACGTCGGGGAAAGTTGCTATCGATGGGCCACTTTTACAAAATCTTTAACATCGTCAAATCTGGCAATTTTACAGATTGTTTTACATGTTAATGTAAGCACTACTTTCCATATCACCCATATCTATGAATAGATGTTATAATTATAAAAAAAATCAATATATAGTAGAAAAATAAAAATAGTTGTCATTGGCCCAATGAAAGAAACCGGTCACCTTCATTTAGCTGGGGATTTTCTATAAATGTCCGGTAGCTAACTTCCTCTTAACACAGTATCAATTTAATACAAGTCAAAATATTTAAAACTATTTTGAGCATGATTCTTAAACATGAAATGCTGATTAGAAACCAACACAGACCACTGAAAATACAGTGAAATGTATCGAGAGCTTCGCATTATCCACAAGTAATCACTGGTTGGATTTCAGTTGTCTTCATAATCATAAAACATGTCTAATGTGAGAATCTACGAAATAACATCAAATTTTGTTTATTAAAAATGAGAATTTGGATTTTAATTAAAGTGAGAATTTGAGGGTAATTTATAGTTAGGTTAGTATAAAAGTAACAATAACCATAACTTGTAAACTTTCAAATAGCATAAAATATTTATTAAACCTACTATTCATAGTAGGCTACAAATCTTGCACAAATTACTGCATCAATTATTCGTTCTAGATGAGTTAAGTTGCAGTTTTCGTAATAATACATTTTGATCCCCTTTCTGACATCAGAACACTTCTCATGAACCCACACTATACACGATAGACATTGAATCATATCTTCCTTGAAGTCATCACAGCAGATAGCACAAAACCATGTATCCTCATTGATAGGCCCAATTACTGAAGGCAATGAAAGTTTAGTCTTTAACTGTCTTTTCCGGTCCAGAAATTTAGAATCGTCTTTTCACAGCTCTGGCTCTTCTTCCTTGCAACAGGTTTACTCCTTGGATGCTGTATGTCATGTGACAATCCACTAGTAAAAACGTTTAAGCTTGTATCAGGAACTTCTACAATAGAAACATCATTTGTCTCAAACTGCACTGCTGCGACAAAATGAGAGCCTTAAAATACATCTCTGTTAACTGGCCAGTTTCTTGTTGTAGCAAAACCATTCATCGACGTCTCTACGACTGCTGCTTGCTCACATGCTTTCCCAAACAATCTTACTATATTGAACTGCGTAACAACTTCTCATTTTCCTTCTCTCTGACTCTGCCGTGGAAACAAGAGCCATTAATGGTTCTTAATGTATTTATGTACAGATGAAATTTTAAAACTACAAATAAGTATTAATTACTCAAGAAATAAAGAAAGTCATTAGGATAATTGCACAATGTATTCATTTTACACATGAATTTAAGGATACAGCGGTTTAGATCAAAATTAGATTAATAGCGTATAATTATTTTTATAACAAAGACAATGAGATCATTAACCAATTACAAATTTGATTACATCTGATAGCGTTTTACTAAATTAGAAAGAGTGACATTTTATTCTTCAACCTGGAAAAGTTATGAAATATTAGCTTCCATATGGTTTCCATTGTTGGACCACCACCCATTCATATCAACGCATCCTGGCTCATTGAATGCAACTAGCTGTCGGTATGTAATACGTCCGTGATTTCAGTTATAACAAAGTAAACAACAATTGTTAATATAGCCAAATAACGCTAATTTAACACAGTTTTAAATGTTATCAGTAACAACTAAAACACTATTAACATCTTATTGATATCTTCATTTTCTTTACATTGATGAATTTGGAGAAAAGTACAAAAATCTTACATTTTTGTAACCTTCTTTGAACGTAGGTCTTATCTTAGTCAAGATGGTGGCTTTCAAGCTGCTAGTAGTATACTAAACAGTTAATAAATGGCGTCTATTATCAATAACTGGAAAACAATGGAGATGGTTCAACGAAGGAGCGGGAGCAACCTTACCCTGTATAAAAGTAATGTGAAATAAAATTATCAGGAATGTCTAAGTTAGCAAGTAAAATTCCTTAATAGTTTTGGATTGTAAAATTGTTTTTATAATATTGACACATTCGAAAACCTGCTTGAGGAAGTTTTGTGCAAACAAAGCAGCGTATATATGCATTTTTGAAACTATCGTAAAAAATCGCAGTCCTATTTAAACAATAAGCTATCTGCTTTTATCTTTTTGTTCATCCGATTTAATTAAGTAGATATGTAAAGTCTGTATGTGAACATTTTGTTACTTCAACTTCATTTTGTAGGAGTTGTTTCAAATTTCAATGATTACAAAGTAAATTGAAGAAAGAAAACCAGATTTTTATCTAACAATCCACATTTAAAAATATGAATGTAAATTCAATTATAATTTAATAATTTTTAACTTGTACAAATAATATAAATTACCTAAAGAAGTAAAATTTGATTTGCACATTTACATTTTAGGACATTTATACCAAACGTTTGCATTAAGTAAGCTTATAAGCATTATAAGTCGCAAGCTGAAATGTAATATTTAATATGCAATATAATTTTTTCCAGCATGTTTCTTAATAGAAGAAATAGAGTCTCTTCGGGATAAAATACAATTTTCTTAATATTCGCACACATTTTCACTTATATTTTTAGATTTTCATGTCTACTCAGTAAAATGCTTTTAGAGAACAGGAGCTAATGGAAGCTGATAAGTAATTGTGAATGAACTAATGCAAACAAAACAGTATTCTGAATGATTGCGATGTTAAGACTTCTTCAGCTACGTAAAGAAGGAATTGCACAAAATGTTCTTTAAGAACATGAGGCAAAGCAGAGGACTTAACCTTCGACGTTTGCTGCAAAGATCTCATATATTACTTCGATGGTGTTACGTTCATTGGAGGCATATGTTCTCTACAATACTCTAAACTCAAAATATGCAAGCGTGCATTACAAGATCAGCAAGCTATTTCGTTTTCACGCTTTTTGCTAGCCACAAAATGGGCACTGAAGGCAAAAGAAATGTTTTGCTAGTATGTTTTGTGAGAGCAATAATTAATTCAGGTCTGTATTGCACCACATTAAAATATTTCTGTAAGGCCGTCATCTACAATCATCGTTTTCCCTCACAATCATATCAATTCTTAAAATACATGTAGTTATTTCCATTCGTATGTCTAGCGATCACCTGAAATTTGCCTGACTCGGTGAAATTCCACTCTGTATCTCCAAAAGGTTACGTTGTCAGTCTTGAAGTGTCATAAATAATTTAATAGTAAATGTCAATGAAAACATTTAATAGTTATTGGAGTGTCTTGAAAAGGAGTCAGTGTGCAAAGTTAGAGGGGGATTTTGGAAATATAGAGAAAGTATAACTTAATCATGATAGTTTTGAGAATATTGAAATTTTAGGGCCAAACCCCTAATGTCGTTTAAACTCCTATTCACAATACGGTTCAGAAATATCCTTGTTCATTACTATCGAACCCAGTGTTCTTAATAACCCTTCCAATGAGCGGACTGATTGATTGGGCTCCTCGTACTTTTGTAGTTGTTTTGCGTACGTCATAATCGCTAACTATTAGAAACGCTTACACGAAGGGATTCCTCATTAAGTGCATAACTTCTGCCTACTTTTCAATAAGCAGTTAATAAGTCAACTAATATCTAATTTCACTTAATAGAAAATCTTTTCCCTTACTCTATTATTTATTATAAAATTTATTATTCCTTACCGAATATATTATTCATATTATCGAATATATTAATGAAATCAGGAGAAAATATTATTCATGAAATCATCATCTGAGAATCTAAAGGCACATCAGTGTAACGGCAGCAGATGTCTTAAAGAATATTTTAAAATTTGACAAGCGAAGAATTTTCGTCAAAAATCAGCTCAAAAATAAGTGTTGAAAAAAGCAAATTACTATTCACAAAAAATGCAATCAGATTGCTGAAAATATTTAATAATTAATAATTTTACAATTTAAAATAATAAGTTAAATTCAAATAACTAATAATTTTAAAAAATTAAATTCATTTTTAAAGATTATTTTTAACGTAACAGATTATTTCTTATGATAAATTCTTTCCCGCATTACTATTGTTTCTTCTTTTCCAACAGAATGTGCAATGGAATTAAGTTTTTATGAAGCAAGAATCTAAATTTAGGCTAGAGTGGTATGGCAACATTCTCTCGCAGTACTGAAATTTTTCTGTCAGGCCTTTAGCGGTTTTACCAATAGCGTTGTTTCGTAAGTTTTGGTGCAAAATAATCACATACAAAAATTGATAAACCAAAACTTTTTAATCTTACTTCCTAATGAACATTTTAAGAATTAAGTAGAATGCAACCTCAAAATCCTTTTTGCTCTCAAAATTAAGGAACATTGCACTGAGGTTCATCATTTCATCAATTGTTCATTTGATTATCATACTTGGTTTCAAAGACAAAATTCCTGTTTAAAATAAATTTAGCATAAAATCAAAATGCCAGTCACTTCCTACTGTGGAAAAACTTAGAATCAAGCGACATTTCTTCCCTTTTACTGAAATATTTTTTATTGTATTTATATAATTGATAAGAGAAATGTACTTAAACATGATGCCAAAACAGAAAATCTAATTTTGCCTTAATTAAGAAATTATGATCAAAAACGCATGGGCAGTTAAGATTTCGTATTCATATATTTCTAAATTCTGTTTACTTTTATACAGTATTCCACATAGCATGAGTAAGCGTTTTAGAGACATTAATTTTTTGAAGTAGGAGACAGGAACAATAAGAAATGCTCACGCCGGGATTCGAACACGGACCTCTCGAATACGCATCGAGCGTGCTCACCACTACACCACGAAGGCATACAAAGAAGGCGAGAGAAATACCTTATAGATTACTCAACGTATGAGTATGCTTAATCATATTATGAGTATAGTATTATATGTAGTGTAGTCATGCTGATTCATCATGCATAGTACATTACTTACATACTTTATGAGTAAAGTCACAATATGAGTAAGCATACTATACCTATAGGATATGTATGGTATGTTTACTTAGCGTACGACTCACAGTTTGAGTAACTAACCCATGTATGAATAAACTTTTTCAAACCGTCTTTGTTTTATTAAAGGATAGGATTTCATAATGAGATCTTCTTCATATCTCAATGATATGATTTAATAAAAGGATCTCTTATATCTCTCATTAAAATATAAAATTTCATAAAAATGCTTTTTTATTTTACTTTTTCTATGCATGAGTCTAACCTATCATAGTATGATGTCGAACGCCTAATTTTACTTTTGCAACATTTTTGCGACACTCATTAGTGTTTAGGCGAGACAGTGTACATACTCGTATCTTAATTCTCTGTTCCGTGAATTGCACTTGAAAGCAAAACTGCAACTCAAGGAAAGTTTTCAAACTCCTATTTTAGAAGCTTTTTTTCATACATGTAAGAGAATAATTTTCGAAATACAGCAATATATCTTCTCCCATCAGAAGCAACAACATTCTATTCAGATTGTCTCTAGACCTAAATAAAAGACTTACAACACAGTACATTAAAAATGATAAGCGACAGACAAAACCAGATGGAGCAATTTACGAATTATTATATAGGGTGTGTCAAAAGGTGTTTCCCTAACTATACTATATAACTGTTAATCTATCAAAAAAACAAGATTTACATGTGTAAACGATAAACAAGATTTATACAGAAACCTGCATCCAAAAATGCAAACGGCGACCAGTAGAAGACAATGTTCGCAAACTTATATTTCAGTCGAGGACATTGCAGGAGAAAGATGACTCGGTTAATAGTGTAGATCTGAGACCCTGCAAAAAATAATCCATGTGAAATTTAATAGTTGTCTGGTAACTACTGTATTATTTTTCTGATATTTATGTTCATGAAATATTGTATTGAGTAAATTCATCAATGTTCATTTAAAAGCATTTTTATTCTTCCATTGGATAATCTTTGGTTGTTTGTTTGATTATTATTAATTATCTTTGGTTTTTCTTGTGAAATTCACTTAAATAGCCTAATATGTTGATGTCAATAAATTAAAATGAAGAGTGCCTATTGTGTACTTTATGGCTTAAATTCTGTGGATTATCAAAATCCTCGTTTCATAGATCTATGGACCTGCAGTGGTTTTCACGATGTATGAAGAAAATTGTTTTTGAATATAACTCAAGGAACACGAGAAGAATAATGAATGACGCAGACTTAAATCTGGTAGTTTCAGGAGAAGGAATTAAATCTAGTCATTACGTTAATTGGATGTAAAATAAATCCGTAAAAACTCTTTAGAAGTGTTATTAACGCCAAAAGAAACCAAAGCCAAACTAAGTATTTCTATAGATTTCAGGAGGTTAATCATTTTGAAGTATACAATAGTCCACTCAGAAATATCAGGTAAAGTGTTTAATTTTCTACGGCAGTATCGTGCTCGAAATTTATATTTAAATTCAATTCTTTTTCGTTTTGCTAAAAAATATTTTTCCCTCTTTGATACAGTTGTTATTTTGTAGTACTGATAGCTGACTGCAATTAGTTAAAAACCAATACTTTGATTATTCTCGCATAAATCATAATGAGTATTTCTGAGATACTTTCATCTTCTTTTGAGACACTTTCTGGAATTTAATGAACGCATTGCTGCAATATCTTTCTTTGAAGCATTCCATGCAGCCCAAGAGCACTTTGACGAAACTGAATTATGACATTTCACTGAAATTTCTGGTCAAGTCTTTGGAATATTTTGAAGAGAATCCAAGTTTCTTGTGATATACACCACTAAATAACAAAGTATTTATAATGTGGTCGCCAAACGTGAAGAGAAAGCTGATTATTTAACTTTTTATTAATATAATTTTTGATTATATTAATGAAACCTTATTAACTACTTATTAATGTAACAACTTATTAATATAATTTTTGATTATTTAGTTTTTCACGTTCCACTCTTCTGTAAAGAAGCCAAATGTAGTTTCTCTTTAAAAGTAGCATCAAAATATAATTTTAAAGTTTTATAATAAACGTGTTATATAACCTCAGTAATCTGGAACTGGAAAGGGGGCAAAATGTGAGTGATCTGATTGCAATCAAGAAATGAGGACAGAACAATTACTCTGAACTAGCACATTAGGGACGTTTGGGCCCAAACATTGATCATATAATGAAATTTTAAATTGTTCCAGGAACTGATAACGAATATTGAACGTATGTTTTTATTTAAAGCGATTGTTTAATTCCTCAGTTTTTAATAATGTTTTCCTATTGCAGTTCTTGAAGTTATATGGTACTAAACTAACATATAAACTACCAAAAAAGATGAAAACTTTATTCTAATTTTGATTACGAGTTTCAAAAATAGACCTAGACTTTATTAAAAGTCCTCAACTGCATAATTTTGTTTTACCTCATTACATAAGAATTATATTAATGTCTGTTATGTCAGAACTGCAAAGAATTTTACTAGAAATTTTCATTTTGCAAGCGCCGTTAAAATCAAAATTGTAGAAGCAGTTTGCAGGAGGATACACTATCATTTCAACTACATGACTATCGAAAACGGTTTATAAAAGACTGAGAAGAAATACTGTAATAAAGCTTTTTATTTTTATACAAAACAAATATAAAATCAGCATACAACACTGCATATATTTTATTTAAGGCACTCATTTTGCTGTAGAAAATATTTAAGTGATATTGCGACAGGTGCATTGGTAACTGTTTCCAAATATGGTAAAATCGGCTATCTCTGAAACAGTTTACATTTTCTATAAGTGTGATAATAATTTGACTAACAAATAGATATCTACGCCTTCTGATTAAAGTGAAAAAATATCTTTGTCTTCAGTATTTAATTTAATCTTGAAGATTAAATCTAACAGCTTAGAAACAAAATTCAGAAGACACTCCGTTTTTAGAAGAAGGAACTAATAACGTATAAGCTGGTGCAATAAGGATAAATAAATTAGGGCGTCGACAGTCTCCCTATAACGAAATAGAAGACAAAACTCAATAATCACTCGGAAGTTTTTCGCGTCATCTGTAATGACACCCATCAACTAAAGAAAGAGATCGAGAGCGGTATTCACTCTTGATAAGAACTTCCTCTTCCAATTTTACCGATAAAAGAATTAGGAAACATTCGGCAACTTAGGAACGTTAATCTTTCAGATATCTTTCTTGATGACGTTATCAACAGGACTAATCCTCGGGTATTAAATGTGTCGTGGATGCTTTTTTCTTTCATCCTTTATTGAAGAAAATTTTCTTAGTATAGTCTTTTACATATTACAGGAATAAACTCTTTATCAAGGAAGACATCTGATAATGTAATTAATTTCTGGTATCTTATTTATAATTAGCCTTACGGACTTAAAATGTTAAAAAGAAATAAACAGTGACATCAAACAAAAAAACAGTGCTATTAACAGTTGTTTACATACACTTTAGACACAGATGCTGTCTACTGGGTAGCTGAATTTTTAACGGTAAAACAGCTTAGCATAAAACATATCTGATCTAATGTGATACATAATTTTATGTTCTAAATCTTCGATGTTATCAGTGACTTGTTTCATGCTTAATTTACCAATAAAAGATAAAATTATTCTGGAACCCATTTGCTGAGCTTTAACAGCTAAAATGTTGCCAAAGGTTGAACTTTTATCATAAAACCTATTATTAAATCCCGAAAGATAAGTGTTGCTTCCATCACTCTCTGAGCCATGAATGATGGATGACACATCAAAGACTTACCCTAAATTAACTAACTGCTATAGCTTAAATATTTCAGTAACTAGCTATCTAGTTAATTACTGACTAGTTAGTTACTGATTATTTATTTCACTAAGTATCTAGTTAAACCTAAGTGAAATAGAGAACATATTGTACATACGGAACCTAATTAACATTTTACAGAATAAAGAAGTGATATAATTTAGACTAAAATCAACGAATTGTTTTTTTCTGTCTACAACTGATAAACAGTCACTAATCTCAATTACAAATTAATAGCTTCTGTAGCATCCGGCAAATAGAATTTTATGAATAATTTCAGTAACAGATAGTCAAATACTCAGCACATTTACTGTTCATACGAGTAATGCGAGCAGCGTACAAAATCTAAGATCCCTTAATTGGTTTATTTGATGGCTGAATCATCGGTACGCCTACACCAGAAGTTGAGATGATTGATCGATTATTTGTCGTTGCAGAATGTGTGCAAGGTTTTCTATTTCTACTTTCTGAATGTGGTAATAAGACTAGCTTATGACAGAAGATTTCGATAGCAATGTAGAATGGCTCGCTTATTTTGTATTATTTATTTCGCATTGCTTATTTCCCATTCAGAATTGTAATTAAATAAAGCTAAAGGAAATATAGTCCCTGTGCCATGTGTATTATTTAGTGAATCAGCCGTATTTTTAGGCGTCATTTATTTTCCAGTCAACTAAGCTGACTATTATTCATTGTGGATTCAAATGGAATGCTAACCCTGTGATGATCTAAATACTTCAAAACAGCATAGAGGTGATGCCCAGCCACCTGAGGTCTTCATAATCATTTCCCTAATTAATATGCAAAACGTAATTGGTGGTCATTCCCCTGAGAACTGGGGTTTCAATACCTGTACAGTAACCAGTACAAACATTTTAAACCAGGACTGTGTTGTAATACTGAGAATGATAGCATTTGAAAATTCCAGACCTCTTTATGGAATTAACGGAAAGGGGAGAAGATATTCATTGCATTCCTACAGAAACTTCATCTATCACATTATTTTGATTTTACATCACAGCAAACACCTTGGTATTTTAAAGAGTTATATTCAATCACTGCTTCAGATTTTCAGCCTCTGTTAAACCTGTATTTAATTCAAACAAATGAATGGCCTTAATATAGGAAAACTCCGGAGAATTTGTACTAAACCTTGGCCCTGTTTCTTATTGATACCTGCAATTATATAAATAACATACAGCTTCCTTAAATATATAATTATAGTAAATAAAATCCATTCTAGCTTTAGAGCAGAATTTGAGAAAAAAACACTGAGTCTATTCTTCTATATTCTTTTTTCAGATTAAATGCTTTAGAAAGTTATGCTTATATGTTCAGAAATAAAAATCTTAAATTAGCGAAGTGTAATTAGTTCAGTCAAATAAGGACTTAATCCACTTAATGTGCTGAACATAGATTGAATACTTTATCAAAATATAACTAAGATTTCAATTTAAGGCTAAAACCGCATTTTACTTCAAAATTATATATTTTATACACAGTATTAATCTAATTACCTTCTCACGTAATCAATGTAAGAGTAAATTAATTTTAGTTTCTTTTCAGTTAAGATGCTACGTAAAGTCTATAGTTTTACTAAATTAAAGATTTTAGTTCTATTCAAATCTATTTCATGTATATATATATATATATTACATTTACATACATATAATAAGATGACTTAGAGAAAGCTACAACTCTGCGTTATAATTTGAAGACCCTTTACTGCGTAGTTAGAAAGATGACACTCGGAGGAGACGGATGTGGAAAAATTGAACATAAATTTTATTACTGGACTCGAACTAATTACGAAACATATTCTTCGTCACACATCATCATGGGCCAGCTTGCACACCACAATTTTATGTAGCGAATCGCATTTTAGAACAATAGGCAACAGCTGGCAAAGGCAAAGCGATGCGTCAGCGATCGAAGTAGTATCTTGACTTTATGAGAGCTGAAGCGAAAGTGCGAAATTATACTATATAGTGGCTCACCAAGAGAAGGTTTTGGTTTAGTTTAGAATGCTCTCAGTTCTCAAAATTTTGAGTTCAGATTTTGAATTATATACGTCATCTGCTTTACGCAAGCCAAACGCAATAGATTGATCTAGAAATGACGCAGTCCAGAAAAGTTATTACAATTTTCGATTTTTAGAACAGAGAGGGGGAATAAATTATAATTTTGATTTATATGTTTTTTATCTTATATAGACATGCATGAAATTAATAGTTTAAAAGTTAGGTTCTCCAGCCAAGAGAAAGTTGAATCACCTGTTTTGTTAGTACATTAGGTGCAGCTTTGAAATTAAGATATTTTTTAGGTGCAATGTGTCTACGTTTCTAACCGGATGTGGATTACATGATAGATCTATTAAAATTATAAAAATGACACTTGATCATATATTTGAGTTTACATGTAAAGCGGAGGGGAAGAAAATTTAATTCTGCAATAAACGAAGATGTGTGAAAGTTTCTGATAAAATTAAATGGAAAAATGTTCGGATGAAGTGAAATAGAATCTAATTTTTCCCTTCCAGATGACTGGAATGAGATCAGTTGTTATTATTATGTGTGATGAAAAAGTATGTTCTGGAGTTCCAGATCTTGTAAAACTTAGCTGTTAAAGTTTAATTCGTAGGTTCTATTTTTGTAAAAAGTTGGCTTGTGTTGTTGAAATTTAAGATCGTAACAAGTTCTTTAAGAAGTTTGTTGTGATGACTTAAATTCGGGCGGAAAAAATTCTGAGTCTTATTTTAATTTATTCAACCAGTTATTTTATGTTCTAAATCTTAACTGTCACTTCTCTCTTTCCGTTTCCCCGCCTGTTTGCAAATTAGCTCCCGAGTATTTAGCGGAGTTTTGAGATGCGTTAAACAGAGCATGTTTTGTCGAGGGAATGCCACGTTGCTAGGTGTGCTATTCTAAGGAAAGAGCTCCTGTGTTTGGGCGTACAATGTAATTCCCGATAGCATTTCTTTTTGGGGAAACGTTTAGAGCCAAATTCGCGTTAAATTACTCTGCTTAGCCTTTGGTTTTTACGTATTTTACGGATATTTACGTAAATACGGTTTATTACATACATATCTTTTGTTCGTATTACGGTTTTATATTGAATTCTATTTTTTAGTTCTCACAATAAATGTTGGGCAATTTCTAAGCACGAGCTGTACTTTCTGTTCATTTCGCTTAGTTTTAAAATAAAGGGTTTTTTACATCCTTCTCATATCTCTGCAGCGTTTCTAAGAAGGTACTCTGTTGTAATGGAACTGCGTTGGTACTCTGTTGTAATGGAACAGATAAGTCACTTACAGGTTGCATTTAGTAAAAGGAGGCTCATTTATTACAAAATTGATAAAACACTATTTAAGAATTTTCAATAAGCCAAACAAAACTTAACAAGATGGCATTAATTTCTAGTAAATTTACTCTGGCTTAAATTTTAGAATCCACTCACTAACATTTAAGTTAAACTAACATGCGAGTTAACGATTATTGGAGAAATTAAACAACAAGAATCAGCGCAATGTTTGTAAATTTTGCAGGACTAGTTTCGATGATTGAAATAGAGAATCCACTACTTCAGTTACCTAAATGCAAATGAACGAAATCAAATATGGTGATAAATCAAGCTACTGACGCCATCTATTGATGAAACAAAAAAACTAAAACATCATTTCCCGTAAAGCTGAGGGTGAAGCTGGATTGGAATTAAGGTCGTTAAGTAAAACCGAAAGTCTTTTTTAATGTGAAATACCTGTATAAAATCTAATTCACCAATGGGAGATGTTTTTGAATATTTTTGGCTGCAGAAAAATGGAAAGTGTTATTTTCTGATCAATAGGGCTGGGCAACAGATAATTTCTGTGTTTCCTTTTCCTGGCATATGCCTCATGTTCTTTAACGCAAAATTTCAAGGCTGTCTTAGTTTGACCAATGTAAATTAAACAACACTGGCAAGATATCCTGTAAATACCCCAGGAATTCATATCCGAAATGGGGTCCTTTAATATAGAACTGGGAATTTTTATTGATAGGCGAAAAACGAGGCGAAAGTTGAATTTCTGTAAAATACAAATCTCCAGTAGCAGACATACCTAACCAACGAATCTGCTGAGGTTAATGCTAGAAGGGTGACACAACTGCATGGCCCTGATTTAGATACTACTAAACTCCAGTGATAAACTGCGTTGGTACTTTGTTATAATGGAGCACGTCCCGGATAAACATCCTCCTCTGGTCCTAATTAAATATGCTCCAGCAACACCACTGAGAACTTTTGTTGAAAAAACGCTATTTTCTGGCATTAAAGTTGTCCAGTAGAAATTATGATCCAAACAGAAAACTGTGGATGATCCGATGAAACAGTGATTATAAACCACTGCTGCTTGAAGCGTCGCAAGAACAAATATAAATTAATAACAATTTGCTCAGTGGCATTATGGGTATTAAATACTCCAACATATGTAAAAAACGGTCATTTTCGTAGTATATGTGCTCGAATATCATGCTCTGTCGCCTTCGGCTGCAGGAAATACTGGATGAATCCGACTCGATAGGATATTCTACAATTCTCAGAATGTTAACTGAGTGAAAGTGGTTACAGCCGCAACTTTTTTCCTGTAATACTTGCTAGAGAATACTAATATGGAAAATATGGAGAATGCCAAGAAGAAGCATTCTTGTACTAATTTATGCTATCTTCAGACTTTTGCAGAATGCTCTTTGTCATATCAGTCGTTCTGATTTTTCCTGTAAAGCACATTTACCTGAATTTCTGTTTTGATATCTTGCAGACATGAAGACAAATCTTGACTCATATGACTTGCATGATAAGAGACCAAAGAATTATTGATGAAGCAGTTGCCTATTCAGAAAGAAATGAAATAAACTCTTTACGCTTCGCTCACATAATTTTCAGCAGTTAGTGCATGAGATGAATGTTAGCCTCCTATACATTTGTAAACTTATCTATTGCTCGTGAACTCTCTTTAGAGTGATGATATTTGCGAAGAAAGTAACTTTAAAACGCTGCCCAAACGTGCTCTGTTATGCTTCTGAGTATAAGTTTGAACAGTCACAGTAAAATAAAGAATATTCATTTCTGAAGCCCTACAGTCCTTTCTGAGTTAAAGCTTCTCCCATGAGTTTTAGAATTCTATATAAACAATTGAAATCATTTTGTGGTTCAAGATTTCTGTAACGCTTTTGCAGTTTCCTGGTTTTTCTAAATGACATTCCATTCATTAACATAATGAGGGTATTTCAACTTAAATATTAGATCAAATCTTAAATAAATAACTATTATTAATCCTAATCCACTTCTATAAAAAGATTTCTTTCTTCTTGCATCACAGTTGTTTTATTGAAATATCATCAACAGTGTAATCGCCAAATGATATATCACACTTTTTTATCAGCGAATTGTAAACTGTCATATTTTTATCAGACGAAAACCTCTATAGAAGTTTGTTTTGCCGTACTGTTGTTTCGAAATTTACCACTTCAT
Source organism: Stegodyphus mimosarum (assembly GCA_000611955.2). Classification (NCBI taxonomy): domain Eukaryota; kingdom Metazoa; phylum Arthropoda; class Arachnida; order Araneae; family Eresidae; genus Stegodyphus; species Stegodyphus mimosarum. The sequence continues at coordinate 611,878 of KK120805.1, forward strand.
AAATGCATGGCACCTTTACAATTAGAGTGAGTTTCAGCGGTACAGGCTCTAGCTTCAGCATTCTGTTCCAAATAAATAAAATTAACTCGTTATTTAATATCACTTAACTCTCCACTGAACAAAGCACATAATGGTATATTTCGGATATTTATCTACAAATTTATTTAAAGAAGAATATAACTGAAATATACATAATAAACAATTACATTTCATAACAATTTGCGTATATACATATACGTATATTAATATTATATATATTAATTTAAACAATATGTGAATTAAAAGATAAAAAAAAAAAATTTTATTGATAAATAATTTTTGCCAGGCTGAGAATCCGATTCATGTTTTTATTCTAAATTCTCTGCCCTCTACTTAAAAGAAGCTGCCGGTTGGAATGGAAACTTATTCTGATTAACTAGAATTAAAACTTGAATATTTACTAATGAGCTCAAAATTGTATATAAGTCTTCCCATATTTTTTTATTCATTACATAAGGATACGCTTGCAAAATTTTCTACTTGATAAGACTTTCTCGATATCTTTATTTTGAAAATTTGTATAATACATCTGAGTTTTTGTGTGAGTAACTATATAAGTACGCAAGAAAATTTGAAATTGATGATGTACGCTAATCTTACAAATTATGATATATATATATATATATATATAATTTAATTTATTCTACTTATAAATTTCTGAACAAAAGATATTTATGTATTAATTAAGGATGAAATGGAATTTAAATGGGAAGAAATTAAATAGAGCAAGAGAATATTCAAAAAATTTCCCGTAAGCATCAGTTTGGGAACGTTGAAATACATAACAGATGCTGAAAAGAAGTGTTTAAAATCATTAAACAATCAGGAAATTTGTTAAGCCAGGTGTCAAATATGCAGATTAATGTTTTAAACCCTCTATGCAAAAATATTCCTCTAAAGTGAGTTAACTCTTTTCAATTGCAAAATCACCAGTTTTTTATGTAAGTACTTTTTGTGTGAAAAGATGTGTTTATACGCATATTTATCAATGCTTTTAATAATGAGTAAAAATTTCCAGCGACCAGAAATTTACAAGTTTTTTTTTTCATAATTTTCTCATTTATAATTTTCTTGGATGAGGAAAAAACTTTACATAGAGCTGATAAGAATTTGAAATTTATAAGCAAGTCACGAACAAAAGAATTCTATTTTAGCACGAAACGTTTAACATAATTACAAATATACTTAAATATTTCTTCTATTCTAAATTATGTGTAAATCAGATGAAACAAATTTAGCACATGTGATAAATAATCAAATAAGAAAATTAAAATATATATATATAAAGAATTATGAAAACGTTTCACACGAGAAAATCAATGTTTTATTTTTGACAGATTTATATTTGAGTACTTAAATCTCACTCAAAATTAAAAAACGTTCTCACCAACCGGCTTAATATTATATCTAATTATCGGCTCGGCCATCTATAAAATTGAAATACACCAATCGCCCAAAAAATCTGAATAAATCTCTGGACAGAAAGAGCGAGTGTCAAAACGATAGTTAAAGGTGAAAAATAGAAAGTTAACTAGTCAATCTCAAATCAAATGTCATACTCGCTCTATCCTGAGACAACACCTTGATCTGATGCAGGTACTCAGATGGACTTTGTGAAAAATAAATTCTAATTTCTAGAATCCTTCTCGTTTTGTAGCCCCATTAGAGTTTCGAAGTTTACATTGCTTGGATCTCAGATCCTTACAGTTGAATTGCAGCATTTGCATATAATAACATACTTTCATTTCACTAAAAGTACCATATTTTTAATTTATTAAAACATATTTATTTCCTTAGAAGAAGATTTGTGCAGTTTGCACTGAACTTCTCTGCAACTGTGGTGTTTTTGTGGAGGCTACCAAAGTGTACATGATATGTTATTGCGTAGATCTACTTCTAACACACATTCCAAAACATTATAATACTAAGCGGTTTAATTACACCCTGACACTGCAAGCTATCGTAATGTCCGAAAAACAGGCAAAGCGATAATGAGCATCGAACGTAAGAAATAAAACTTGTACAGTTTGCTTGCGCCCGCACAAGCACAGCGGCCCTAGAAAAGAACAGTGCAAACTGAGCAACGCTTTCTTGTAAGGAAATATGCATATTTTATTGAAATGAAAATATGTTATTGCATGTAATTGCTGCAAAAATCTTTTTATTCAAAGTCGAACTGGAAAGATTTGGAAAGCCAAAAGATGTAAGCTTCGAAAGGGTTGTAGTTTTAATTGAGAGAAAGAATCTGAAAGACGTGAATTGCAATAGAGATGTTTTTGCTGTTACTACAACGGTTGACTTTCCACAGAAGCCTTTGTTAGATTAAGAATATAGCCGGAGATTAGGCATGCTAGGTGAGTGCGCTTTTAAAGTACAAACTATTTTCTACCTCCTTCCAGCATGCCTTCGCGGTATAACGGTAACACACTGGGTGCGTATTCGAGAGGTCCAGATTCTAATCCCGAAGAGGGCATTGCTCATTTTTCATGTTCCCTAATTCACAAATCCTAATGACTCTATAAGTGTGCTCGAATTAAAAGGCGATGGAAAATAATTTGTCATCACCAGGTTTTGGCGATTTAGTCCTTTAATCCCCAATCGTCCCTTAAAAGGAGGAGTATATAAAGTATATTCTGTCTCCTTCCAGCATGCTTTCATGGGGTAACGACAGCACACTTGACGCGTATTCGAGAGGTCCAGGCTCGAGTCCCGGCGAGGACAATGAATATTATTCACATCTCAGCTTAAAGTAACCTAATGTCTCTACGAAAGCAAGGTGAAGTTTTCCTACCCAAGTATTATATGAAGTCTGAATTAAGAGCCTCAGTAACGTAGTCAATAAAACTGATGTGCCTTCTAGTCAGCAACTAAAAGCCAATGACAACTGCTATTTATGTTTGTATCATTATTCACAAGTGGCAAAGAAAACGAAGTTAACAAAACATTTTACAATTTTGCGTGTTTCCTGTTTGCACAGACGTTTCAATTTAAGGATGATATTTTGCAACCATAATTAAGGTACCATTTGAGGGTGAGCGGATTGCAATGGCAGTTAGCTACATAATCCTTCAATTCATTATAACGTGTACAGAAAATCATCTGTATGTAGTTAATATACACTATATAAAGACAGTGAATGGGCCTATCGATATACTTCGAAGGAGGATCGATTAAATTGACGTAAATAAGTTACCTAACTATAATAATACGAAGTAAGAACAAAGCGTTGCAGACGTTTTACTTCGAATTAAAAATGCTGAATTATAAAATTATTCATTAAAATGCTTATATGAAATTTCTTTTATAAATGTATGTAAGTTTTGCCAATTCAGTAATCTGGGCTGAAAGTATTAAACTGTGTGTGAACCTGTGCAACACTTTTTCTCGGCACTGCAATTTTATACATCGGGCCATAAAAGCTCTGTATTTTTAAACATTGATGATATTTAATAATTAACATAGCAGTTTCCTCTCAGTTAGTTTTTATGAAAATTAAAACATGAAAATTGCATTACTTTCTTTCAATGATGTACAAGAACAGTCTAAAATTTAAGATTTTCGGGGTGTACTTCCGAACAGGAATATCTTCGAGCAGTTGAGAACACGGGAGAACTTGCTTTGTGTGAAAAAGAATGAAATCGATGAAAATGAAAATGACTGCGACTTTCAGTTTTCTTACATTGTACTTTCGTATAGTTTCCATTTAAAATCCTGTTCTGCGTAAAATGTGTAATGATTCAAACTTATAAACAAGTATTTAAGAAATTACACGCAAACGCTTATGTTAAATATGACTTTCACTCTAAAATTTTAATGTGAAGCTAATATAAGTATTAAAACTAAAATAATACCTTAAGAAACTATGCTATAAAGATTTTATGCAGTTATAATTTGTCACTTACAATTTAACTTATACATGCTGAAAATATATTTTCATGAAATAAGTTCGAAACAATTTTATCCCTAAGAGATTTTATCTGCCCTGCGCTATTTCATTTTTCAGACAATTAATTTATGATTAATGTTTAATCAATATGACAAGAGATATCGTGTGTGCGATCTCGTAATTTTAATGGATAGTTAGCATTGGTAAGTCCGTTTAAACTTCAAAACAGTTTTTTCATCGTGGATCTATCATGCTCAATTTCATTTTCCAAAGGTTTAATTAAAATATTTTTTCTAGTAATACATGTAAAACATATTAAGAAAAAAGAATGTAAGAAAATTTATAATATAGAATAATATTTGTTTAAAAGTTCTGTAAGGCTGTCGTAGTAAACAATTACATCTCCTAATTAAATGTGTAAGGTCCTTTGTTTGAACAACGGCGAAGAAAGCGTGATAATTCATATTTTCTTGTTCCGAAATATCTAGAAGGCACTGCAAAGTCTCTCGAACTAAAATAAAATTGATAATAATTCGTCATTACTCAGATTTGGTTGACTGAACCTCTTGTTTTTCCCAAGTCTGGGGAAAAACAAGAGGTTCAGACTGGAGAAATAAATTGTGAGAATTGTTAGATTTCAGAAGTGCTCCATATTGTAAGTGATTTACACGCCTAGTCAGTATTGGAAGATCCAAGGTGAGAAACGCAATTTTCATATTTTCTGGTATTAGATATACACGGTGAATGAGAAACTAGAGAAGAAGTCTTCTAAAAGGGGTAGGGTATTAAAACAAGCTTTTACACTACGATTTCGATGAAGTAATCTTCATTGTTGAATGCGAGAGCATAAAGTCTGACCGAAGCGGTCTCATGGAGCTGATTCCACGGCTTGGTAAGGAGGACTTTTCGTCTTCTCCCCGCCGCCAGTTTCCTTCTTCGCACGTTGTGAGTGTATGTATCGTCTTAAAATTCCCATCTTTCTACAAAAAAAAAAGGGTTCTGGAATCACACTGCTATAATGAGTATAATCGCTAACATACAGAAATTAACTGCAATTCCAAGAAAACAACTTCATTTCGTTAAAACAGTAAGTCTACTTAACGATGTGTTCGACCGACATTGCCTATCGTTGACAGTGTGATGTGAGTGAAATGCTTCATGTGTAATCTCCAGCAACATCTTCATACTTGCGTAAAGTATTAAAGATTAACATATCCTTTGACGTAATCTGGCAACATGTTTTTTATATCGTCATAGTTCTTTACGAAGATGAAGTGAGATTCTTTGAGAGTGCGTGTGATCAGCTTTGTAAGGATGTGAGATAAAGAATGATTAAGAAATGAGCGGTAATTTTTGTGTAACGAAGGAAATGATATATATATATTAAAATTAACAAAATGTAAGAAAGTATGCATATTATGTGGTCATAAGTTATATTAAGTGGTACTATACAGGTAAGTGAAACTGTTTTAATGTTATTGAATGTTAAAGTTATGGGGGGATAATTTTTGAATTTTTTTACCAATCGGGTTATTGCATCTTTACAACCCATTAAAGCTTATTGCTAGTTGAAATTCATTTGCTTATTGGTCACATTCACTAGCATTAAGTAATTAATTGTGGAGATTTTATATTATATACCAGAAGTAACTTTTGTCACAACATTTGACCCATCTGCACAACATATGATACACATACACTTAAGCGACTCGGAAACACGTAACAATGCAGGTTCAGAAATGCAATCCTAAAGATATAGGGGGTATTGAGGACTGTCGAAGGAAAACCGTCGACAGCCATCCTCAGAAATTTTAGGATGGAAAATATGAATGCATCGTAGTCGCAATTTGACATATAAAAAGCATAAAAATAACTTCTGATGGTGAAGGACCCATCATTTAGTAATATGACGTAAGGCATGAAACCTCGGTCGGTTTGAAATGGCATCTTAGTGGCTTCCGAAAACGTCTGATGGATGTCCAGCTTATCTCAAAATGTACAAGATTATATGCCGTGGGCGCGTTACAAAACGGCAACTTTAAAGCTTATGGCCTTTAAATGTCAAATTGCGATCATGATGAATTCATATTTGCCATTATAATACCTTTACGGGTAGCTATCGACCGTTTTCCTGCGACGATTCCTAACAATCGCGCTATCTCGTTAATAACAATCCCCCTCGTTTGAATTCCTGACTCCGCATTGCTAAAGGATTTCGAGTCGCCTAAATGTACCCTACCCTTCCAATAAGTTTGTTCCTCTAGTTTTGAATCACCCTGCATAATAGCCTCCATGGTTGTTAAACATAAATGAATATGTGTAATAATAAATTTATTAAACAGTGCTTTTTAATTTACATAAAAGATTCCCGATATTTAAACAAATAAATATTTAAAATAAATACTTTTCTTTTTATTAGGTTTATGAGGATTTTTGATCTACCCAAATATCTACCACGACTCCTTAATGATAATTTCTCAAAACAAATTTTCAAAAATAAAATTTTAAAAAAATTGGCAAGCTCAATATATTTACTGCAGAAGAAATGAATTTCTTCCTACGAAAGGATCTTTATTTAAAAAACATAATTTTTTTTGTTTCATAATCCTCAGTAAATTTAGACTTCTTTCCTTAATGTGAAATAAATCTCACCCTCTTGCTTTTGACCAAGATTATCAAAGTCCTATAATTTTATCATGCGAAAAAGAGATTACACAAGTTAATCCTTTCTTACAACTCCCTCTTTCTCTGTATCTTTAACGGAAGGAAAACAAATCTTCCAACCCTTATTGATCACTTACGCTGCAGTAAAAATAACCCAAGCAAGTAGTTTCTAGAACCTGTTAATCTTCCGGTTAGCCTATGTAATGCGGATGAGTTTGGAGTGTAATTTTCCGCAAAGTAAGCACGGAATGATGATGTAATTTACTTTCATCCACTTTTTTGTGTGTTACTAGCTGATTTTTTAACACTTTTTCTTGATGTGGCCTTTCTTATAAATGGGGCTCAGGATTAGATCTTAGCTTGCTTAGCGTGTAGGGGAAGATAACGATTTATCATACTGACTCGTGAAACTGAGCAAGTGAATGTACTAAGCTCGCAGGAATGTGCTGACGTTTAACAAATGCAGCTAAAAACATCTTTGCTGTATACGTAATAACATGCTGTTTTATAAAATCAGAATGAATGAATTTTAACCCTTAATTGAAAGCGCATGCTTTATAAATTGTTTATAGAAGAAACACGAAGTACCCTTTTGCAAATATACCTATTTGCACAATAAGCACAGAATGTATACGAAAAGCTAAAACTATTAGCTTAAAAATATGTAGTAAAAAAGTAACACAAAATATTCTTATTTAGTTAAGAAATAGACCAAACTATGGTAATGTAATCTAAGAAAATATGATTAAAAATACTATTAAATTATAAATTAATATTATATGGTTACCCTCCTATATACTTTATTTACAAATTCAATAACGCATGAGATACATTCCGATGACCACAGAGATCACGCGACTTGTGTATAGCTAATGTAAAGGTTTTCTTTCTCTTCAAGCGCAATCTATCTCATTATATTAACAGCGTATGATAATTCAAATAACTTCACGCAAGTCTTGTAGAATTATTGAAGTGCACTTTGTTGTACAATACTGCGTGCTGAATATGCGTACATATATCATGTAAAATTTGAAAATTTTCAAAGTTCAGGTTTACATGATTCAACTGATCAATTTGATTTGGTAGGTTTAATGAAATAAGTAAATATGAATTTATGATTTAAACACTGCTCCTCAAAATTCGCTGTAATTGTTAAAACTGATTTCACTGCTTTTAACTTCCAATGTTATGTAAGGAAACATATAAGGATATTTTTGTTATTGTTTGAAACAAAGCATTCACCAAGAATTAAGAATAGATTGCGTAAACGTCTAGAGTCACTCTGAATTATAAATCTCAATAAACGTTCTGCTGTTATTTTGCATATGCAGATGAAAATTATTTTTCTCTTCCATATTAATTCCAAGGATTCGATCCATAGAAATCATTCTTGGCACCTTGAATCCGAGACCTATATGTTTATGTTACTGCTGAAGTGTCGAAATCAGTTATTCTGTAGACTAACTAATCTATTAAAGTTCGGAAAATTGTTTTATTTATACGATGAAAAAACTAGTTGATAGAATCAATCATCAATCAAATAAAAAAAATATAAAACAAAGAGTGACACGGCTTAAAATATTATTGCAATTAAGGAAATTAAAATAACGATATTTATTTATTTTTCGATATCTTAAGGACCAAGTTAATACAGCAAAGAAAGGAGAGGGAAAGGAAATAAGAAAAACAAACTTTTGAATTTTAACAATAACAGAAGCTGTTAATGTGCACATTACCTAGGTAAAAGGCGAAAAACTCTTGATTCCTCTCTGCAGATTAACGGAGCAAATCCGTTAATCTGCAGATTAGCTAGGTAATTTGAACATAAACGACTTTCTAGCATTAGCGGTAACATATATATGTATTTGTGTACATAAACATATTTTAATTTATTTGCCAATGATATATTTCAGATTAGTTGATGTATCGTCACAGTACATTTTTAACAAAACAAAATTATCAGCCATTTTCCAGATTTCTTATAAACTGAACAGTAAAACTCTAGCTATCCGATCTCCAGTCACTTGGGTTCTCATTTATCCCCGTCACTTCTACTTCTATCTAGTCAACGTAACAGTAAATGGGAAGAAAGCATTAGATTTCTCTAAATCGAGAAATGTGAGAAATCAGCTGTGCCCTTTCCGAGATTAAGACCATGGATCTTCCACGGTCTAGCGGGGCGTATATCTGCGATCTTAGAACCCGACAACACGCAAATGGGAATACGACAATTCAATGCACATGTGTTATTAATAAGGAAAATACGGTATAATTGAATACATATCATTTAAGAAGCTATTGAATTAAATTCATTTCATATATAATCCGCAGATTCGCCTACATGGTCCGTAATTATGTGCCTTTAAACGTCAATAAAATCAAGATTAATTTTTTGTTCAGTCTCTGAGTCATTTCCTAATTTTAATTTAACATTTACTCTTTCCAAGTAGCAATTTATATGAGTGTTTCTATTTCTCGTGAAAAGTAGATACTACTTTTTTTATCAAAAATACAAAAGCATTGCTTAAAAGTCAGAATAAAATTACGAATATGCATGCATTAGAAATCATGCTATTGAATATGTATGCAATATACATTGTTAATTACATGAATTAATTAATTGTTAATTACATCAATCAAGCTCCTTTTATTATTTTACATCAATTAATTAATTATGCAACTGCAAAAGAAACAAGTTGTTTTAAAATTTGAAATTTTGCAAAAAAAAGTTGAAATCGAAACTATATGCAAATTCATTATAATTATATGTTGTAAGCTTTCTACGGAACTTGTACTCTTATAAAATACATAGAGGTGAGGTAGCTGTAATGGCCTCGAGATGGTTTATTGCGTAGCCATAACTTGGAGAGGTTTTACTACGTAGATGGGAGGGCGTCATTTGCGGAACGACGTAGACGTTGAATTAATATCATTTTACGAGTATTACTGGATAAAACTAACTTTTAAGGCGCATGTACTGATTCACGTGACTGTGGGCTTAATATACACCCTACATTTTTAAAAGCTGAATGCATCTTCAGACAATGGAAGATATAGGGAACTGAGCAGAGTATATTAGCAAGGCAGAAGTAAAGCTGAAAGGAGGACACATTCAAGAAGAAGCATGGGAACAGAGGAGTCAATAACTTTCTGTTCTTATTCGAAATGTTTTAATCACTACGAATTAAAATTAAAAGTTTACTGTCTTATTTTTTTATCTTACACACACACACACACACATATATATATATATATGTGTGTGTAACAAGTGATTACGTCGGAATGGTATTGAACTGCTCCTGGAGAACGTAATGTATTAGAATATCCGAGTGTGCTACAACCTTGCTGGCAGGTAATAATCGACTTCATGGTTAACGCAGCTCACCCAAAACAGATTAAAATGCTAATACAGTTAAGAACATCAAACCAAAATCGCCAATATTGTCCTATTGACATTTTAAGTTTCATCAAATGCTTTGCAAATCTAAACTCTAAAAATCTGAGGCAATAGAATTGCTTTATGTTATGAAGCTTTTCACTAGCATGTCGCAATTATACGCAGTTTTCGGCGAAATGTCGTGCATTGCATTTATCACAAGACAAATTACAAGGACTGTTATTTTGCAAATTAAATCTTTTCAGGTACGCCGGGAAGTTCCCATGTCCAGCAGTTATTTGATTGTAATCAAAATCCCCATTCATTCACATATTTCTAGAAACTTCAAAGCTCAACAAAAAAATCTTCCATTTCTTTTTTAGCAATCATAATAGAAATCCTTTTTTACCAATAAGAATTATTTTTTATGCCTGAATATTGAACGCATCTCCGCCATTACCCATAGCAACCTCTTTGCAAGTATGTCGGCCCTCTCATTGGTAAAACACCAGTATGGGCTTTGACCCAGTTCATTTTCACTTCATGCATTTTCTCAACTTTTACAAGAAGATCTTGTATACGAGTCCAAACTAGTTGCTCACAAGCTACCGTTGTTAATATTTATGCAAAGGGGATAACTGACGGTGAAACCAGCAGTAGACTCCAAGCTATAAGACACGACCACACGTCGTAAAAGAAAAAGAACGTCAGAGACTGTCCCGCTTGGTACAGGAAAATGGGCGCTAGACAATGACTCAGCTGAGAGCCCAATAGTGCAAGTGTTCGGAAGACACATATCAGCGGAATTGCTGGATATGGGCCAGCGCAGCAGACGTCTTTCTCGTGTGCCTCTGTTGACCAAGCGTCATTATCAGTTACCCCTACACTGGACCCGAAAACAGACTGGACCATGAGACTGGAAAATGAATCAGTGGAAGATAGTTGCTTGGTCGGATGAATCACGATTTCTTATTCATGTCGTCGATCATGTGTCAAGATGTTCTGTCTTCCTGGTGAACAATTGCTCTCCCCTGTACAGCAAATCATACACAAGCTGGTGGTTACAGTTTTATGCTTTGGGGGACGTTCTCATGGACGACTCTGGGACACTTTCGTTTCGTAGAATAAACCATAAAAGCCTCGGACTGTCTGAATATAACTGCGGATCAGTTACAACCTTATACGTCCTACCTTCCCAACTGGAAATGGAATCTTTCAGTAGGACAGAGCCCCATGTCACAAGGCTTGCATTGTGTTGGAATGGTTCGAGGAGCGTAAGGATGAATTCCAATTGCTGTCGTGGTCACTTAACTCACCGGATCGTAACCCGATACTTTGGATCCCTTGGAGGAGCAGCTCAAAGCACAGACACCACCATATCAGAATATCTTGACTTATGCGTGACCGCTGCTTGGATATTTGGCGCAACCTCTTTCAGTCATCTACCAAGAATGTGTGGCATCCATGAAGACTTGCAGCTAATTCGCAGGCCAAAGAACTCGCAACTCGTTAAGGAGTAGGTGGTCATAATATCTTGTCGCTTCAGCTTAGCTTGTTTATGTGTATATATATATACACACACACACATTTATATATATATATATATATATATGAAACCTAAAAATGTACTAAGCAAGCTTCTAATTGGCAATAGACTGTGTTATTCTTCATTTTAATTAAGGTCTTTTAATTTTTTCTGACATTAAAATAGTAACTATTTATAATATATCAATTTAAACAATGTCTTTTCAAATTAACCGGTGTTACACGATCTTACATAACCCTGCAATGTAGATATGTTGCAGCTTATCAGCGAATACGACTTTTGCTGAAGTTAAAACTTTTGTGAGCCAAAACCTTTTGTCCTTCGCCCAAGCTTTCTTCTGAACGCATCTCACTTTCTCATTTGTTTGTTTCCACCTGAAACGTATCGAATTACTTCTTTGCTTTATCAATTGTCTAAAGATATTCTAAACTTCAAAATAAACGGGCTACATTTTGGAAGAAGCATAAAGAATGGTCCAAGTCAGTAAATTTCTCCTGGACTAGCTCCACGACATAATAATAGATATGGAAATTCTTTGATTTGACTCATTAAAATATCATGAATATTTTTTTTTGTCTTGGATATATGCTTCACAGGAGTGATAGAAAATGTTAGATTTTATATATACAAGTTCGACTCAGCTTTTTGTGTAGTACGTGAAACAGAAGTAAGACATTTTTCGAATATTCAGCTGAACCCTGCGTTTTTAGTACGATTCAGCAAAACCTCTTGAATTAACCTCTCTCCTCTTACTAAGATTTGACTTATTTTTCCGCGATCGGAATCAAATTACCATTGGAATAACAGGAAATTTATTCATCAGAGTTTCACCCGAAAACTCTTACTTATTTATATAATTCTACACCTCTAACACAAACAATTTCTGTGTTTCAAAAGGATTTTATTACCTGTAATAGATCCCAAAGATATCTGTATCCCAAATTTCTAGTAATATTTTAATTATTTCCAGGAATTTAATTTAAATTAATTTAAATTGTTACAATTAAATTTAATTTTAGTTATGTAATTTTTTTTCAGGAATTTTATTAAAATTAATTTAAATTATTTCACTTAAATTTAATTTTAGTTATCTAATTTATTTCCAGGCATATTTAATTTAAATTAAAGTTTCCAAGAATCTGAAACTTGTTTTTGTGTTCCAATGAATGTTACTTCGAATGTGACGATGAAATAAGTTTTACCCTTCAAATAAAACTAACTTTTAGGCATTTTTCACGAACAAATTTAGCATAATATAAACATCGTATTATTGCAATTGATAAAAAAAAATCGAACGTCATATATTACGTTACTTAGTACAAAATTTAAATAATTTTTTCAGCATATCGTTTAGAAACGTTTTAATACGCTAAGCCTCATTTGAGTAGTCTCTTTAGAAATAGTTCACATTACATACTTTTCACTCCAAGTTTTAAAGTGATAAAATTAGTTAGAAAACAAAATTTAAATTTTCTTTCAAATATCTGTAATTGTTATCTAAGGTTAGAGCATAGAATCCCTGTAATTGGAAGATGGTAACTATCACATTAAAATACATAAACCTACATCGAAGAGTTAAATAAAACAGGATCAAACGTTTGTTTAAATATATTGCTATGAAAGCATGTAGAAATATAATGAAAATCATTTACAATAAAATTCATTTCCATAGATAATTCTCGCTTTCCCACTGGATCACACTTTTGAATCTGTTTAAATGTGTATAAAGATAGATAGCTAAAATAAATCGATAAATGTCCAGTTACGAGATAATACCTTTGGGAGCTCTTTCATAGTCGCCTTTCTACAAGCGTATCTATTGCTTTGAATTTAATGTTATTCTCCATTGAATTTAATTTCGATGATCAGTGGCAGCTTAAACATTGAAGTTCCATTTCATGTAACATTCATGTAATACAGTGATCATCATACGGTATTTAAATTCTAACATAATAAACAATAATGGGCATAAATATTTCAAAGCAAATTTAGTTAATGCTTTGAAATGTTTAGCCATAACGTTAGGGGTAATTTGTTATCGCTGTATATAATTAATTTTACTGTTTTTGTTGGTTTAAATTAACTGCACAACAGATCTTGTCACAACCGCACATTTGCAACTCAATGTGGTATGAACATATAAATCCACAGTCATTGAAATGAGCGTACGAAAAAGTGAAGTAACTACTGTAGAACGTAGATGGTACTTCAGGCTCGGAACCTTTATATAGAGAAATAAAGTGACAGAAAAATGACGGAAAATTCTCAGATCATCAGTCACGCAATCAATAACAAGATCAGTTTTTATCAAGAAATACCAAAAAGGAAAAGTTGTTAAATTTGACTAAAATTTATTTCATCCCTTCTGTAGAAATAATAAGATAACTGTAGAAAAATAAAATAAATTAGTCATGTGAGAGATTTTTACAGGTAATGAATATAATACATCACGAAGAATGATATATAATTTTATTGCATTCAGAGCTCTAGGACGTCTAGGTTCCGCGGTACATTGCGTAATATCCCATATCTGTTCGATAAAGTTGAGATTAGATGACTTGAGTGACCACGAAGAGACATCGAATCCAAAGCTCCTTTAATCTGTTTAGGGTTAAAGGAAATTAGGGTTAGAGAAGGTTTAGAGGATGTTCAATTGTCGGCGTCTTTAAACTTTCATGACTGCTTATATTCCTATTAGTTGATGCGAAATCTATAAGATTGAAAGCAAGGAATGAATACATGAGCAGGTATAACTCTAAACGAAAAACGTGTATTTAGGTTTTTGCCTCTTAGAGGTATACATACAAGCGCCAGAACTCCAATGAAAGCCATGAATCTCATTGAACATTTTTATGGAAATCTGCAGCTTCTATACTTTCGTGCTGATATGTAAGCTTCGTGCATTAAAAGGTTTCTCTCTGGAAACTGCTTCAATCTGCCCGAAACAGTAGAAAACGCGCCTAGGCACAAAAAGTTCATTGTGTTTGGTCCTCAAATCATTGATATTCGAATTACCGAACCCAGGTGAGCTGCCTAGTCCTGTATCATTCATGTTTAACTGGTATTCTGATTGGCTGTCGTGTCCTAAAACTGATATAATAAGATAATCATTCCTCATATTAAATCATGCTGGTTCGAATTCAAGTACTGAATTCCAATGTTAGAGATGTCAATGTTATGCCCCAGTAAGTCGAAATCATTCTTTACAGCTAATGCTGATCATGTTCATCCAGATTCTTTTTACAACCATGTTCATGTTGTGGGGTTCCAACCTTTTGTCTAACAACTAAATGTGGAGGAACCTAATGAACAGCTAAACGAATATCCGTTTTTGTTCAGTAACAGAGACGTAAACTCGAGAAGGGTTAATTACCCTTTATTGCTCAAAATAAGCATTAACAGTTGGTCCCTTTCTCGGAGCGTACAGCAAAGTCTCCACTTAGTGTTTAACTCAAAATAATAAGAAATAAGACTTAAATAATGCTTAATTAAACAAATATAGCCGAAGCTATGAAAATTCTATGTAGTTGGAGTCTGACTATCGAATAAGCTAGCGAAGCTATCAAGGGCCTGTAATACTGTCGAGCGTAGTAACAGCTTAGAGAGTCGTAGCCAAAAGGGAAATGCGTGCTAGTCAGAAATTCTGAATCCCTTAACTCTAACGAAATCAATGGAACTTTGACTTAAATACTACTCTTGCTCATTTGCAATAACCGCGATTCTAAAACACATTCTGGTAGGAAACTGTAAACTGAAATTAGGATGGACAGGAAAGTATCTTAACTCTTCAATGCATGATGTTGCATATTATGAATAATAACAATTTTTATTGAATTTAGCATTAAAAAAATACAAAGCAGACGGCATACTGGGCTCATTTTTATCTTAATATATCCATATCAATGTTTAGCAGTTCTTTGCCGTAGCAGGTGCCAGTATAAAGGGCACTCTTTATTTCATTAGTGCCAAAGACACAAAATTCATTTCTGTTCCTTTTCAGTGGTCAAACTAACGTTGTGTTATTCATAAATTCGATATTAGGGGCTTAAACATTTTAATCTATATAGCTGAAGGTATGTACGTTTCATTTGTATGTTAAGATTTAAACATAGAATTGTTTTTAAATGAAATATTTCAATTTTTTTGTTTGATTCATATATTCCTCACTAAGCATTTATGATTAGGCTTCATTCTAGAGTGCAGTTTAATGCATATATGAATCAAGATAAAACTTAGAGTGGATATAAGACTTCATAATACCTTTTATTTCATGCTTAGTCTATATCAGCAATACCCACTCGATATTTGCATGAATTGTCGTTGTTTAGATTCATAAAATATTAATTTTATGTCTCTAATTATGTATCATGTATACTGCTTGTTAGTATTGGAAATTTCTTTGATTTTGTTAAATTTATGTTCATGTAGTGGGTAATTGTTTTGAAATAATTTTTATATGGACTCGATAGATTTGTTCAAACGTTTGAAGTATAGTCAGGCTAAGAAAATCTACTTTTCAATCATTTAACAAATGAGGCAGAATTTGGCGCCATTGGAAATGTTATGATTAAACTTTGCGGAGAAATTCCTCGAAATCAAGATTTCGAATTGTATTTGAACAACTTTTATTCTTCAATTGACATAATGAAGTGTTTAGCTGAGGACGGCATTCTTTGTTTGAGAACTGTGAGCGGGAACAGAATTTCTGGTTGCAAGCTCCCTACAGATGAGCGATTCAAGAAAGAGTCGAGGGGAACAAGCGTTGGATACTTTGCAGATTGTGGAGGAAATGAAATATGTAATTTAGTATGAAAAGACAATAAGCATGTGCCAGTGGTGTTTACCTTTGCTGGGAAACAACCCATTGAATAGATATCTAGATTCGATAGGAAGACAAAAAAGAGACAGTTATCGTGGACTTTCCAAATGTTGTGCAAAGATACAACAAACATATGGGGGGCGTATACTTGCTGAATAGCCACATATGAAGATAGAAAATAACTCTGAGATCAAGGAAGTGGTATATGGGACTTTTTTACCACATCTTAGACCTGTGGTCATAAATGCGTGGCTGCTATACAAAAGTGTGTCTCTAGATAATAGAGCTAATCCCAAGGATTTGCTAAACCTGGCCGCCTTTCGGGTTGAGCTATCCGTTGGACTGTGCAAAACGGGTGAAAGTTCAGTTATTAAGCGTAGAAGAACGAGAGGTCTTTTACAAAATGAGTACAGTGGGAAAATACAAAGAGGTCCTGCATCAAACATTCCTCCAACCTGCGTCAGACATGATAAAATTCCACATGTTCGCATATGCAACAAAAATCGCACTTGTAAAACGCTAAATTGCAAATTCTAAACATTTACTGGATGTGAAAAATGCGCTGTAGCATTATGTCTAAATCAGGATAGAAAATGTTTCGAATTTCTCTATAGAACATAAATTACACAATAAATGGTACGAAGTATTTAATATGTCAATTTTTATTTAAATTTTCAACAGAGTTTTAATTTTTATAAAGTCTGAGCATGATTAGTTAGAATTAAGTTTCAATAAAATTCTAATTAAAGTCAGTATCTTCGAAAAACAATAAATAATTAAATATTTTATGCCAATATTTATTAATTATATTATTGCAAATGATTTTTTTTCATGTGGTTTGCATTTTAATGCTAAATGCATGACGATGCATATATGCATCAAACCTAAAAATTCAAAAAATAACCAATAAAAAATATTAAAGTTTTAAAAATATTTTCCCATATTTATTTAAGGCATGACCATAAAGAAAATAAAGTTTGTAAAAATATAAAAAATCATGCAGTGGGGGGTTAAACTAAAAATAATTGTTAAAACTTACAATGTTATAAATTTGACGTTTATTCAAAGAAAGTAAATATTTTATAGCGACACATAATCTTTTGAAATTGTAGTAATTAAAAATTAAAATTTGTCCCTCATCTTTAAAATATTTTAATTCATCTCACTGCTAACTTTCAAGATTGCATTAAAACGTTAATCGTAAACGCTTACCGTTCTTAGAACGGCAATAATTCTAGAAGATATAACACATATTCATTTCTTCATATATACGCAATGGTAGACGCAAGCATTGATTTGCACGATCAGACTTGCTATGCTATGCTACGCAAATTCATCTGTACCATTTATTTATGCGAAAGTACATTACACGAAATAGATAAAACTCCAGACTGAATTCGAAACTGGTTATATTGTAGCTCCTTAACCAGTCTCTAGTCGTAAAGTGTTAAACAGCAAATATTTTTAAAACATGACAAACCACTTTGATTCATTTTTGTTTCTTAATATGGAGATAATTAATAATTATATATTGTAGTTCCTAGTACAGATGCATGATATTTTAAAAGTTCCAGTAAGCTGTTGATAAAGACCATGCTTTTGAATGATATAACACGTGAGTACCAAAACTGAAGAGATAATTTTAGTCAAATATATCTTGGCATAAATTTACTTGGCACTGCAATATTGTATTTTAAGATAGAATTTTAAAATTTGTTTCAACGTAATCATGTTCAGTTTATTCATTTTAACACTAATACTGCTAGAAACAACCACCGAACTTTTTTGTCAGTTGTGACTCAAAATTGAATTACAAATTTTTGTACATTTTTATTTGTTCAAAGCGGAGATTTGCCCAGAAGGACTATTAATATCGTTTTGGCATTTTGCATTGATTCACTAAAAGCGTTGTTTCACTTTTAAAATTGCTGCCACCAAATGGTATCACCCTGTATTATATTTAAAGAAATTAAATAATCAAGAATCTGCATAAATGTGTGTATGCTTCGCGCATTGTGATAAAACAACGGTACCTAGAGCCATCAAATTTTGAATATTGAACGTTTCCATCCGAATAAGAGCATCTGAAAGCACACATTTGAAATTTGGAAATTGTTTTATTATTGACTTCACATTAAAACTTTAACATTTTTTTTATTAACAAACTCAAGGATTTCAAAGCGAGCTATGACAACGATGCACAGAAAAAAACATTTTTATCTGTGTATCGTAAATTCTAAAGGTATGCTCATTTTAAAATTATTTTGTGATATTGCTGTTGAACTGAGTTTTATGGTTTAAGTGCAAAGAACATGATATTTAATAAATACAGGTAACATACAAAATATTAAAAAAACGCCCTTTTGGACGTTTTTTAATACATGAAACCTTTAATTTTTCTTTTTTACAGATTTTTAGTAGATTTATTTTATGAATGGGATTGGTTTAGTAGTTGAAGAGAAATATAAACTGATATTGAAAAGTGTTTGTGTAACTGAGTTTCTGTTATATTTTAAATTTATCGAGAATATAAATAAATAAACGAAGACATAAACTGTCTAGCGTTTTCGTAAGACATGACATCATTCCATAAAATATAAAATTAAAAAATAATAAAGTTATTTTAGCTGTTAAGTTAAAATTAAAAAATAATTTATCAAAATGTCGCATTTCTACTATTTGTTTTAAAATTCTGGATTTGATTCATCCATTCATGTATAAGATTACATCTTGAAAGTTAGGGCAATTTCGAATAGTCGAGGGAGGAACGTATAGCTTGATGCCAACTCCGTAGTCCGCCGGGTGGATGTTGACAAATGGTTGTTTTTGTTCGAACATTTCCGGTGTGAAGTAATCGCCGTCATATGTGGTCGGTATACGTAGTTGAGGCAAAGCTTGACGTGCAGCTTCTTCCTCTGCTCTTATGTGCAGGGGGAATAGCCCTGCGAGAACATTGAGTGCATACGTCGATGTCGTGTTGTACGCTCTAGTAATGCTCAAAGTGAAAGGACGCTGGATGGTTGAAAGGTGCCTTACCTTTCTGCCCTGCATGGGGAGTGCCCACACAGTTGCAGCATAGGCCACGATCTTTTCGATGACCGTGGTGTACAGGATCTTTTGTACATGATGGTTTAGACCCCATCTGTAGCCTTGGAATTGGTGGAGCTGTTTGGCTATGGCCTAAGTGGGTTTCTTTCTTGTGAGTAAGTGGGGTATCCACGTTAACTTCTCGTCTATTGTAATACTGAGGTATTTAAACTCCTTTACTATTTTTAAACGTTGTCCGTTGATAGTGATTCGGGGTCTTCGTGCCAGGGAGCCTCCTTTCTTTAATACTAACAGTATTTGAGACTTGTCTTCCGCAATTACCAGTTTTAGTCAGTCGCAGAGCTTCTGGAACATATGGCAGGTCTCATTACATTCTTGCTGCAGTACCTCTCGAGAGTGCCCTTTGACTGTCAGTGACGCATCATCGGCGTAGGCAAATATTTCTGTGTGCTGTGGCCAGGGAGTTGTGAGCACTTTATTGAATGTCAAGTTCCAGAGGTGCGGGCCAGCGCAGGAGCCTTGTGGGCATCCTCTGGTTTGCTTGCGTTCGATTATGCCTGCGGGATGTACAGTCATGAGCGTCCTGTCTTGCAGGTAATGGCTTAGGGTGTTGTAGATGTTACTCGGACAGTCTGAGTTTCTTAAGGCTTGCATGATGGCCGGCCACCATAGGGTGTCAAATGCACTTCTTAAATCTAAGCTAATGAGTGTTGTATGGTGACCGTTAATCCTGTTAGCCATAATGGCATTGTTTATGTCATGTAGTGCATGGATAGTGGAGGTGCCTGGGCGAAAACCGTATTGTCGACAGCTTAGCTTATTGTTTACGTGCAGGTGATGTCGCAGTCTGTTCATTAGAATTTTTTCAAATATATTGCCCAAGGCCGGCAGAAAGCAAATTGGTCTAAAAGATGCGACATCAGCCGGGTCTCTGTTTTTCTTGAGGAACAGCACTATCTGTCCGACTTTAAAAGATTTCGGGAAGGTGCCTGTGTCTAGTAGCTTATTCAACAGTTTGATGAATAGGTCCGGGGTTGCAAGGATGACTGTTTTTGCTATGGCGTAATCGATGCCATCTGGGCCGGGGGCTTTTTTCTTCGGGAGGTGTGCCAGTGTATGCTTTAATTCCTTCATGGTGATTTTACGATCTGGTTGTGCGATGGAGGGCCTTTGCTCTGCACGTATGGCTGCATGAAGTTCTGAATCTTCAGCCGGATTGTCTTGACTGAAGACAGCATCCAGTACTTTGTGCAGTGTATCTTTTGTAAAGTCCTGTGTTGCAGTGGTGTTGTCTAGAATGTGCAGCTGTGCCGGCTTGTACAGTTTAACAGTCATGATCTTGTGATGAATACCATAGGCGTTTTTTGTTTCTGTGCAAAAGGTTCGCCAGGAATTCAATTTAGCTTGCAGAATAGATCTTTTGTATCGCGCTCTTTCTCTTATGTAAATCGTTAATGTGACTGCGGTAAGATTGAGTCTGCGCTCTTGTTTCAGTTTTCGGCGCAGGGCTCTACACTTCTTTTGTTGCGTGTGGAGCTCGCTGTTCTACCCGTTGAGTCTGTGAAGCGTTTTGGCACTCCTCTGCGGAACCTTGTCGTTGCAGGCTTGTTGGATGCATTTTTGGATTTCTGCTGTGAAATTTTCTAGATCTTCCTTGGTGTTTGCTTGCGGCAGGTGTTGTTCTATATTTCCCAGCAGTGTCCTGACTTTGTTGGTGAATGCTCTTTTCTGTCTGCCGGGTAAGTTATATCGCTTGATTACATTGACTGTCGTTGGTTGGGCAATTTTGAAAGTAATGTAGCGATGATTGCTTAGACTTACTTCGTCATCCACTTTCCAGTCTTGGATTAGGTGTGCCGCTGTGGCCGAGCTGATAGTTAAATCTGGCTAGCCTTGTGCATGAATTCGGTCAAATATGGGCGGCGCGTCGCTTGTGTTGTGCAAAGTGAGTTGTAGGATGAAAGGAAATCTTCCATGAAGCGAACTTTTATATCTGTTGTTACGTAGCCACAGATCGTATTGTGGGCGTTTATATGTGTAAGTATGCAAATGCATGAGTTTACAGTATTATCAGAGGAGGCTAAAAAGACGACATCAGTTTAAAAAGAAGGTTTAAGAGGCTTTTGTATTGTAAAATTAATATTCTGTTATATATACAAATATACATTCATGAATTTTAATAGCGTCATGTAAATAAATGTAAACCTTTCTTACAATTTTCGTAGGGTAGTTTTTTTTCTCTTTTCGCATTAGTTTCCATTGTTTATATGTCATTCTGTATTTTGCTTACCTGATTTTTAATTTTCCAAGTTTTTCTTGCGTTTAAGTTACTTTTAAGTTTCGAACGTGGGTAGGGAAGAGATCTGAGGCATTTGCGAGACTATAAAATATGCACTCCAAAAGGAGAAAATATTCAAATAGATTTGCGCTTTATCTCAAATATCTCAGAGGAAATAAGTCAAATGTTAACTAGTACTACCTTAGGGCGACACTCTTTTCGAGATTCTAAATGATTAGGACCTTCACTAGTAATTTTCCATAAACGAGCCATTTTAACTACCTTCTCTCCTTTAAAATATCTTTTTAAATATTTTTGAACCTGAAGCTTAAGCGCATTTCGACTTGGTTTTTTTAACTTTGTTCCCATACTCCTTGTAAAAAATTTCTTATTTATGAACGGTGTACTAATAACTTTATACATCTATGATCAGGTAAATACGTAACAAAGTAGTTGAATTAAGAATGTTAGCAAAAGTGCCGGTGTACTTTTTTTTTCATTTCCTGGAGAAGCACATTTATAACTTGAATTACACAATGCAATAAGTGCAATTTTCGCCCATTTTTCATGATATGGTTACGAAATACTCAGCTACGGTAAGATGGATTTCCCGCAAAGCCGAGTTGGAGTTGCCAGAAAGTGCCAAGCAAAGGCAGGGTTGCTAGGTCTAGAGCGAAATCGCCCATTTGGAGAAAAGATTGGCGGTATGCCATAGACGGAGCGAGACATTCTAGAACGAATTCTCACAAGTCTTCCCGAGAATGATCTCGAAGGCAGGACAGAAGCTATGTATATACGATCTGTACGCAGAGCAGGAGTAGTATATTGAGTTCAGCAGTAGTGTCTCGAGTTCAGAGATTAGCTTGATAGCAATCGACCGAGTCGAGCGCAGTACTTTAGTGCTTTGCAGTGAAGACAGGCTGTGTTACTGATTGTTTCAGGGTGCTTATCGTAGTTTTATGACGATTGTAAACGTGTTTTTGGAACTGTCCTGTGTAACACTGGCGAATAAATTATGTTCTGATTCTTTACCAAGTGTTATAGTTAATCACTCCAAATCGACAAACTTGTAGAACGCAAGAATATTTATAACTTTTTTAACGTCATAATAGTAATTAATTTCGATGCAAAAAATTAATGCCGTAACGTCGAATAAGCAGACTGCTGGCATTGAAGCGAGAGAGAGAGAATGAACTTGCAATGCAAGCTTAATTCAGAAGGTTTGGTTTCATTTTAAATTTGTTCCGAGTGTGTAAGTTAAGGTTCCCAGATTTGCATAAGGGTACGTACGAGTAAATGCCTGTGTCATCAGCTTTATGTTAGATTGATACAATATGGAATAATTTTGAAACGACCTATTTAAAGAGATTCATTATTAGCAATTACAATTTTAGGACAGAAAGTCGAATATAACCTAATTAAATGTTTGAGTTAAGAAAATGCTGCACATAAAAATCAGTATTTTATCTCAGCTAGATTTTACCTCACACACAAATTTGTACTTCTAATTAATGTATATTTTCTAAGAATAACTTCATTATGAATCTACATATGTATGTAAATATCCATGCACATATTTGTATCATAAATACGTACAAAACAATTAAACAACCATAAAAAAATGCATACTTCTGAACCAATACAACACAAACCCAAAGTTAAAACAAAACAACATATATTAAAACTCGCTACGTAATAACAATTTAAAGGACGGTTTATTATATATCAGTAAACAATTGCATTAAATGAATTATGTGGAATGAAATTTGCTGAATTCATATGAAATCGTATACAGTACGCGGAAATAATACTCAAGTTTCCATCTATTATTACGTGAAGTTTTACAAAATTTCAGGCTAAACTCAGAAACGCAAAAATCGCATTTCATTCATTATTTTCTTATTAAACGCAATTTCATTTTCCTAGAGGAATGTACTAATGTTATATTTCGGCTGAGTGAGCTTAAAATATATAAAGCGAAACATGCAATTACTACGTAGTTGCGGAATATAAAATCCAGAAAACTGAGTGATTTATGAAATTTTGATAACTTCAAGAAAAACAAAATATCAAATAAAAAAGAAAGTCTCCACGAAACAACAAAGAATAGAAGCTACGGAATGTTGCAAAAAGAAAGGACTTATAAAATGCCTAAGAAAGACTCACAAAATT
This sequence comes from Stegodyphus mimosarum, assembly GCA_000611955.2. Classification (NCBI taxonomy): domain Eukaryota; kingdom Metazoa; phylum Arthropoda; class Arachnida; order Araneae; family Eresidae; genus Stegodyphus; species Stegodyphus mimosarum. The sequence goes on from KK120805.1 coordinate 635,706, forward strand.
GAGAGCACGCTTATAGATAACATCAAACTAAATTGTATAAATCTCGTCTTTGGAAACAAATTCTAGAGTATACTTTTATGTACACCAGGGAAAGGAAAAATATGTTGTTTTTTATGCAAATTTAAGTACCGTGTGTTGTGACCTTTAAAATACTTCTTTATTCAATGAAAGTACATAAATCTAGTTTAGTTTAGAATAAGGGAAGCAAAAGCTGTAAGAAGCAGAGAAATGAAATGTCAAAGTAATGTGAACAGGCATATTAAAATTATACGAAGGACATTCATATAAATACAGATACAAATATATACATATTACATATATATATATATACGAAAGCAATCATATTCATTCATTTTTCCCATAAAGGAAATTGGCTGAAAATAATGCTTACATTTGTTCACGCTTATATAATGTATTAAATTGCAATAATTGAGTGTATGAATTATTATGCAAATAAATATGATTATTCAAAATCTAAAACAGAGGTTTATAAAAGTAGCTTAAATATTTAAAATGTCTTAATTTTTAACTGTAATCTTATAATCACATAAAATTATTAGCATATATATGTGCATATTAT